>JAZKJV010003791.1:0-463895 GCA_037367405.1 Ottelia alismoides
GGGTTGATCGTGATGATATGAATATTTGCAATGCATGAAGGTGGTTGCGATGTTGGCCAAAAAGCCAACGGATCTCACCAGAGAGAGCGCTGTCGTCGCTCGACCGCGGTTACGTCGCTGTCACTGATTCAACTCTGGGAACTAGACTCTCCTCACATAAAGATGGATTAAGTACAAAATGAGGAGGATGGGATGCATATAAAGAGAATACGTGAGAAGTTATTAAAGTGGTGGGGTTGAATGGGAGGTTGTATTATTAATGGAGTTGAATGGGAGGTTATTAAAAAATGGTGGAGTTGAATGGAGGTTGGTGGTAGAAGAGAAGTTATTTTAGAGAATGAGAATTAAATAATAAAATAAATAATGATATAAAGTAGGCAACTTTAAATACATTAAAAATATAAATAAGAAAAAATAGTGGAGAATTTATAAAGGAATACATACAACATGTATATTTTTTTGTTTGCTTTTCTAATATGAAGTTTTTGTCTTTTTAATAAGAGATATTTACAACAGAAAATACAATAAAATACTATAATCAAAATACAACACAAACATGATTTTTTTGTATTTTTAGTAAATTAAGAAAGATAAAATAAAAATGAAGAAAGGATGAATATATACATAATATACAATGTACATCTAGGTCACAAAATCCAACTTTTGCAAATGAGGTCCAATTTTAATGAAACCACTTCTGTTGGATAGATAATTTTCTAACTTGAACTTTAAAAGTGAGTTGGTGAATTCGGAGTTCATACGGGGCGGGAATTTGGCTTGGAAGTTGGATTTTACGGCTTTTTCTCTTTGGGATCTAGAAGCATTTATTTAAATTTTTGTTTTATATTTTTGTATTTTTATATACATTGTTATGAACAAGTTAGAGAAAGAATTAGTCGAAAATGAGTTAAAATGAAATTATTAAAAAAACATGAAGTTTTAGGCTATTTACAGGTGAAAAACTCCTTTAATTTTGTGGCTTTTTATTGTTAATTTATTTTGTACAATCTAATATACAATAATTGGTGTGTTTTATTTACAAGAATCATTTTGTTAATTTATTGATTTTATATATATTTATTTGGGATTTTACTCGGGGATTTTACTAAGAGCAAGATATTGAGATGATGAATCGTGGATTCATCACCCCCTATACTTAAACTTTGCTAGTCCTCGAGCAAACAAAGAATGAATAAGTTGAATTAACCCCTGACTGTGCATGTGAATACAAGACTTGATCCGTTCAAGAACTCTCGATTTTAGAGATCCTAAAATTCTTAACTGAACCAAGCTCTAGTCAAAAGGTATCCAATTTCCCTAATTATCAAACTCTCTTTGTATACATATATAGTAGGGATATGATTTAAGTGTTGACCGCGGTTACAAGAGTCGAGTCGCAACGTCACCCAAGGTTCTTGTCCAAGAGACTCTCCTAAGAACCCAACCCTCAACACTAGGGAATAAACCATTTCTTGCATTCAATCCACCGTCTCTTTAGTTGTCAGACTTAAAAGTGTAGATGGAAGGCCAGTTATGGAGGGTATAGGATTGTGTCATTTCTTCTCTCCCTCTCATTGGAAAAAGGATCCTCTCAAGTGCCTTATTACTCAAGACATATTTTTGGTGTTGATCAATGCGTTCGTCAAGAGAAGTTGGAGTCGTATGCACTTGTTTTCCTGGGAGTACACCGGGGTGTGCCTTTTTTGAGTATCTATTATACCTTACACACCCAGACTTGTAGCATTTACGATGTAGAGCCCTTTTTGGTGCAAGCCCGACTCCTGATCCTAATAGCAGTGGTCCAAGTGGACACTTTGAAATGGTTGGGAGCGCTCGCCTTTGGTGGAAGCTCTTGTTGAAATTTGACTTTGTATGGAATGAGAGCTTTTATTTAACATTTCATTTCTTTGTAATATTTTGGCTAGCTCCACTGCTTTTACTAAGAGTTGGCTCACACTGATCAACAATTTTTTTATTTTATCACACCCTGGCACTTAGGTAAATGTCAAGAGATAGTACAAGAACCATGTTCTAATACTGGCTAAAGATGCTGACACTCAGGTTTCATGAATCCTTCATTGATTTTATCCCATCCTCGAGCATCATTAAATCAAGTCCAAACTCAAATCACTCACCCCAGTTCCTCAAGTGAAATTTCAACTCATCTCATCATAACTGCAGTCGTGTATGTGAGGTGTTGATCATATTCTTAAGGTAGAGACTAAGCATGCAATATAGCACACAAATCTTTCAAACTAGGGAAATCTGAATAATTAAGTCAAAGACCCTAATGACTAAGGCTGGTTAACTCAAAATCTCAAGATCTCATAAACCAAGTGTTCTTGAACATGACTAGTCTTGTGTGAAAGTGAATTGTGTCAGGGATTAAACCAACTTATTAGTTAGTTTTTTTTGTGATTTTTTTAAGTTTTAGAAAAAGGTTTTTTTCAAGGTTTTTTTACAAACAAAAGCAAAGAAGAGATTTTTTTTGTTAGAAAAAATTTTGCTCTTTTTTTTCAAGAGTTTTTTGAAAAAAGTTTTTTTTAGAAAGATAGGTAAATAAGAAAGGACTTTTTTAAAAAAAGGTTTTTTAAGAGTTTTTTTTGAAAAAGTTTTTTTTACCCACCCCATAATTATTGTATAATATATACAAAAATACGTGAAAGTAAGAGCTATGGGTAAAGTATATATGTAATATATGCACGCCCCCCTATACTTAGCATGTGCTATGTCCTCAGAGCACAAGAAGCGAGAAAAATATATAGCTCGTGCTAAGCGTAGGATGGCTAAAATAATAAATAGTATAGAAGTCGATCTGCCCCTCTATACTTAGGCTCTAGTCAGCCTCAGTGTAGAAGAAGAGCAAAAATGGGGTGGATGAGGTCAAGAGGAGAAATGAATGAGTATATACACATGGTGGGCATCGGTTCCCCTATACTTAGGCTCTTGGTCTGCCTAAGTATAGGACAGGAGTAAGTGTGAGAACCGATGTGATCTGGAGAATATAGAAAGAAGGGAGAATGTACAAGAGGAATGAATCTTCTAAGATGTTGAATCTGGATGCTGCATCTTCATGAAGAGTAATATAATGTATCTGCTTTGTACTCACTCTGCATGAAGTTGATGACCTCGACTTGGACTAACTGCTCTTTCAAATCTACAAAATGATTCAACAGTTGTCCATTTACCACATGAGATTGTGCACCATCTGTGAGATTAGCTATCTCTACACTTCCATTCTCGTGCACTTTCTTAACAACAAAGGGACCCGTCCATTTAGATTTGAGCTTCCCATGGAACATCTTCAACCTGGCATTGAACAACCATACCTTTTGTCCAGGGACAAAGTCTTTGCACCTAATGTGCTGATTATGCCATCTCTTTACTTTGTCCTTATAAATCAAACTGTTGTCATATGCCCTCTTCGGATTTCCACGAGCTCGTTCAAGTTCAAGTCTCGACAAAGCTTCCCTAGATGACAACTCCAATTAATATTCTTAATTGCCCATTCGGATTTATGGATCAATTCTATGGGCAAATGGCATATCTTGCCATAGATCATTCTAAATGGTGAAGTACCCAATGGTGTCTTGTAGGTTGTCCTATAGGTCCACAGAACTTGGTCCAAGAGCTGAGACCAGTTCTTCCTATTGGGACGAACCAATTTCTGCAAAATACTCTTCACCTCTCTGTTCGAAACCTCTGCCATGCCGTTGGACTGTGGGTGGTAAGGACTAGTAATTCTATGCTCAAATCCATAGTCCTTAGCTAAAGAACTCATATCTCGGTTCATAAAGTGGCTACCTCCATCAGATATCAAAACTTTTGGCACCCCAAACCTAGCAATAATATGGTCTCTCACAAACTTACAGACATTCTTGTTGTTTGCGTTTCGGGTTGGGATAGCCTCCACCCACCTGGATAAATAATCAACTGTCAACAATATGTACTCATGTCCTTGGCTGTTTGGAAAAGGGACCCATAAAATCTATGCCCCGTGCATCAAAAACATCACAAATAATCATCGATTTCATGGACATCTCATCTCTCTGTTCAATTGTCCCTCCCATACTTTGACAGATTGGGCATGACCGCACAAAATCAATAGCATCTCTAAACAAGGCCGGCCAATACAACCCACATTGAAGTATTTTATGGGCGATTATCTTTCCCGAATGGTGTCCTCCATCCTCAAGTAAATGACAATATGTGAGGACGCTCTTACACCTTCTCCAAACACAAAATGGTCCTTCAAAGAATAGGAAAGGATCATCCCAATGGTATCTCATTGAATCTGACTTTAATTAATCAATGTTGCTCCTAGTCCAACCATGGGGAACCTGCTTGGAGACAAGATAGTTCACCATGTTGGCATACCACGGGAGTGGGTCAATAACATAAATTGACTCATCTGGGAAGGTCTCTCTAATACGCTCAAAATCAGAAGAATCCTTAAGTTCAATCCGAGAAAGGTGATCAACCACAACATTCTTCACTCCAGTTTTATCCTTTATCTACAAATAAAATTCCTAGAGGAGTAAAATACACCAAAAAAGACGCGCCATCATGTCCTTCTTTTCCATTAAGTATCGAATGGTTGTATGATCAATATATATTGTCACCTTAGAACCCAAAATATATGATTTGAACTTCTCGAGGGCCTATACTACCGTGAGTATTTCCTTTTCAGTCATTATATAATTCTTCTGTGTAGGATCTAATACTTTGCTCACGTAGTGGATCGCAAATGGGATCCCCTCTCGTCGTTGTCCTAACACAGCTCCTATAACGAAATCTAAAGCATCAATCACGATCTCAAAGGGAAAAGACCGGTCAGGAGCTTGTAGGATAGGCGAGGCACAAATCTTCCTCTTCCAGATCTCAAATTCCTCCAGACACCTATGATCTACAATGAACTCTGTGTCTTTCCCTAAGAGCTCAGTCAGTGGGTGGGCGATCTTTGAAAAATCCTGAATGAATCTCCTATAGTATCCAGCTTGCCCTAAGAATGACCGTACTGACTTCATATTGGTAGGTGGATCGAGTTTCTTGATCACCTCCACCTTGAAAGGATCAACCTCCATTCTCCTTTTGGAGATGACACGCCCCAACACGATACCCTTCGTCACCATAAAGTGACTCTTCTTCCAGGAGAGTACCAGATTCACCTCTCTACACCTCGTGAGGACTCGGTCCAAGTGCGCTAAACATGTATCAAAAGAATCATCGTGGACCACGAAGTCATCCATGAACACTTCCAGGAAATCTCCTACCATCTCGGCAAATATGGCTATCATGCACCGCTGAAATGTGCCTGGTGCATTGCAGAGCCTGAATGGCATGCGCCTGAAAGCATAAGTACCGAATGGACATGTGAATGTGGTCTTTTCGTGGTCCTCAAGGTCTATGGCCAACTGGTTGTAGCCTGAGTACCCGTCAAGAAAACAGAAGAACTCTTTCTCTGCTAATCTCTCCAAGATCTGATCAATAAAAGGAAAGTGAAAGTGATCTTTCTTGGTCGTAGCATACAGGCACATGTAGTCAACATAGACACACCACGACATAGGTACTCGTGTCACGATCTCTACCCCATCCTCATTGGTGACTATCTGAATTCCCGACTTCTTCGGGACAACATAAAGCGGGGCCACCCACTTGGAGTAAGAAATAGGGTATATAAACCATGCTTTGCATCATTTCTCAATCTCTTTCTTCACTACTTCCCATAGATTGGGGTTAAGTCTCCTTTGGAACTCACGGGAAGGTCACAGATTATCCTCAGTAAAAATGTGGTGCGACTAGAGAGCGGGGTTGATCCCCATGAGATCCGACACTGTCCAGCCTATTTCTTTGTGGTTCTTCTCTAAGACCTCTAACAACTTAGACTCATATTCTAAAGTCAAGTCTGAGCTAATGATGGCAGGATATCTCTCTTTAGGTCTCGCAAGAAAGGCATACTTGAGTGTAGGAGGTAGTGATTTCAATTCTGGAAATGTGGTAACACCAATCAAATCTGGCTGAATTGAATCTGAATCTGATTCCATGTTGCATGAAGGTGGGCTAAGCTGAGTAATACTCGCCACCAACTCAGAAGTATGGGGAGTCAGATCGCCAAAGAAATATGGTAATTCGGCCAAAGCCGCGTCCGACTCATCATCTATGTCCCATGATGAAGGGGATGGAACTGACAGATCCATATGGATCTCTGTGTCATCATAGGAATAGGTAGATGCATCTCTCACAAGATCTGACAACACCTGGAAAACTGCATCATCCACTATACCCTTTCTAGATGAAAGGGACACGCACTATCCTGAAGGAATCTTTCCCCAAATCCCAACTGTGCTAATCATTCTGCAATCTGCCTCTGAAGATGAGTACTCTGTGTTACTCTCTGAATCAGGTCACTGACACTTGGTTTGATTCATCTCAAGGTTCACTTCTCCGCCTGGAGAACGGAACTTCATCATTCCCGTACCATAATCGAAAGTTATGCCTGCGGTCCTAAGGAAGGGTTGTTCGAGAATGATCTAAGATTCTCTCCAATGATTGGGGGTCTCCATGTCCAAGACTGTGAAGTCAACCTGATAGTTCTGCCCCTCGATCGAGATAACTAAGTTCTTCACTTCTCCCTTAGGGCTCTTCACTTAACGATATGCGAATTGGAGCAAAGCTCTACATTTACGAAGTGATCCCAACTCCAATTTCTGATATAATGTTAAGGGAAGTAAGTTGATTGAAGAACCGTTATCCAAGAGTGTGCGTGCAAACGCAATATCGTCAGTACGACTCTACACATAGTGAGCACCCATGTCTCTCTTTTTCCTTGGCAAAGTCTGATTCTTGAGACAATAGGTTGTGGCTACTGATAAGACATGTGTCTTTATATTTCGGTTATCTTTCTTCCCTCTAACCGTTGTAGGTGTGCATCCCACCTTAAGGTATTTTTGAAATGCAGGATGGTTAGCCACGTATTCATCAAATGACACCTTTACAGTGATATTTTTTTTACAAAATCGTGCCATATCAGGGTCATCTTTCTGAATCTTTTTGATGTGCTTTCCTGCCATAAGAGCACGAGGGAAAGGGATTGAAGCTATTGAAACAAAAGATGAAGAGTCTGAATCATGAACTGAAAGATCATTCTTGGCATTAACTGAAACAGAGTTCTTCATACAAGAATCTTTTTGATGCAACATGGAATCAAAATCTAGACTATCTACTAAAGGTTGTGGAATAGAAGTTGGAGTGGTATCCGTCACAACCGGAGATGCAAGGTCCTCTGTAGAATCATAACTGTATCCATGCTGTCGATGTTGCATACGTGCTCGCCTCCTCCTCTTGGCTCCCTGAGTAGAAATCCTCGAATGGTGCAGATGGGGCTCCGAAATATGCTGTCTCTCCTCCTCGTCCTCTAAAGACTCCTCAGATAGAGCTCCAGAGATGCCCCTCCTCGTGTCCCTCGCCTGATCAGGTACGGTCACGATCCTTCCGCTCCTGAGTGATATATGATTAGCCTCGACACACGAAAGAATCTCATGATCAAATCTAGGAGATGATGAATAGTATACCTGACCAAGAACTAGATCGGTTCAGGCTATTGGGGTTAGCCTGAACTTGGGATGGAATCGAGGTAGAGGGTGTAGTCTGCTTGTCTCGCCATCTGGACAAGCGGTTGACATCCACTTGTAAGTCATGAATCTCGTTGTTGTAGGAACGGAGCTTGTCGAGTATCTTCTGTTGTATATCTATGGGACTAGATGAAGAAGGAAGTGGATAAGACTAGAAATAAGAACGGAAAGACTGGCCCTGGTGGCCAAGGTACTGCCTATGTTGTTGCTGCTGAGGTTGCGGGCCCTGCTGACCCACCTGGTAATGTCCATGTCAGCCATATTGTTGGTGTTGTTGCTGGGGTGGCTGGAATCCAGGACTCTGCTATGAAGGAGGTGGTGCGGAGGTGAATTCGGTATGTGAAAGGTCGGGGGACGCTGATAGGTCTGTCGGTCTCCCGTACTTCCCTGCCTGGCAGGGTCCTGAGTATACCATACTCCATTAACCTCCCAAACCAGTGGAGGCTCCTCCTGAACTGTCTCTACTAATGGAGGTGGCTGCTGGAAAGAGTGGGTGTAGGATTGGTCCTCCTCCCACGGGTGGGGTTGTCCTGACACCAACTTCTCCTTAATATGGTGAACTCAGTATACGGGAGAAGAGGGTGCAGTTACGGCAGGTATCTTTATCTTAGATACCCTATCAGTTAACTCCTCCATTTGTTTTGGAATCTTGGAGACGCTCATGTCCAATTCATCAATTCTCCTGTCAATCCTCTCTACTACAGTAAGCTTGTCAGCAAGGAGTCCCCTGCTAAGGATCACGTCCTGAGAGAGATTGACTACAGCTGATTTTCCCCCTCCCAGTGAGAGTGAACTGGGGGATGGTGTATAGGCCATGCTGGCCATCTGTGAGCATCTATTTTCAACCATTTGCTCAAATACCTTCCAGACGGTATCCGCTCCTCGTGATGTACAGGAAGCACTCACTAAACCCTGCATCTCAGGGTTGAGACCAGTAAAGAACGACTAGACCAAGATATTGTCATCTAGTCCATGACAAGGACACTTATGCAAAATGTCCTTGAATCTTTCCCAAGCATCACAAAAGGCTTCATGGGGTAACTGGGAAAAACTCGTAATGCACGTCCTCATCGTATTAGTTATACTCAACGGGTAGAACTTCTTCAAAAACAGGTTCTTAAACTGGGTATAAGCAGTGACGATAATCCCACGATTTTTTACCCAGTAGTCAGCTTTTCCACCCATGGCAAATGGAAGGGATTTGAGCCTAATATAATACTGACTAACATTATTATGTTTGAGGTTAGCACAAATGAGCTCAAAGTCCCTTAGGAATTCATATGGCTCCTCAGAATCATTCCCATCAAAGTGTGGCAGCAGGTTCAGAAAATGCGGCTTCAATTCAAAATGAACAGTGGGTTCGACCGGACTCAAGTAGTTCCGAATTTGATATTGTCCGAGGTTATACGCTGTATCCGTTGGTGATTCGACCCCAACATTTAATTGTCCTAACTGTGCTTTGATAAATGTGTGTTGCTTCTCAGATGCAGGTAATCTGGCTAGTATCATTCTCATAGGGTCTTCATGATTCTCTTCTTTCTTCTTCCTCGTCTTTCTTCTTTGGAGGCATTTTTCTTGTATCTTCTTTATGGCATGTATTAGCAAGATGTTTTGATTAGAAGAGTATTTATGAATCAAGATATTCTCACCGAGGCGAAGGTCTTCCTCGGTAGGTGGGAAGAGAGAAATGGAATTGTTTGAGAGTAACCATCCCGAGGTGGGTGATCTTGGGCTCAAGAGGGTCATGAGTCCAAGTTGGTCCAAGTTGCGCATGGACCTGTGAAGACATACTTCTTGGAGGGTTCAATGAGAGATTCACAAAGTCCGAATAAATATCCCCCAAATTAGTCATCTTCGATGTCAAAAGAACTGATTAGAACACGATATTCAATGAGGCACTAGTTCTACGGTACACGTAAATGTGCGGAGTAAACTCGCACAGTACAAACACAATTCAGACCCTCAATTTCACCAACTCAACACGTGATGGATGTAAGAGTTCGGCCGAATTATCTGGTCAATTTTAATTAGTGATAAATACAATCTTGGAAAGATTATCGAGCTGTTAAGTGCCCATATTTTCCTACAGACTGGCCCGGTTCCTATGACTAGTTGGACCTACTTTCAGCCAGTATAGGAGTAAGTACAGGCCGTTCCTTGAGGACTAAAGCGCCCTCTAAACCTCCCACTCTGCTAAGGAAGTCCGGACCGTACAAATACGGCTACCCGTATTCCTCACTGAAAAGTAGTTAATCGCCTAAAAATAAAGAAATAGTAGTAAGTAAGAAATCCTGGCTTGGCTCTATCCTAGGGTCGTCTCTCTCTCTCTCTCTTACTTGCAAGTAAAACAAACAATGACGACTTTATACACCCGAGAACAGGGGTTCTTTTTATTCCAATTATTTAATCGATCTGCTCAATTCTGTCCCAATTTTAGAGTTAGGTTATGACTTGAAATTTAATCTGAACACAAAAATACGTCTACCGTTCAGTCCCAATTTCCTTTTTTTACCTTAAGTTGTAAAACAAGAGGGAAATCGGAAATCAAAATGCAAACAAGAAACTATGATGCATGCTCAGAATAAGGTATACTTACAGTGAATCCCAGCACTCTCCATGCATTATGCAAAACTGAATTTGTAAATTTTACACTAAATGCATGCAAATCGAGAAAACCGCATCTAAACAATATACTATTAGCAGGAAAGAATTGATTTAATTTGAGCTAAGTAGTACGTGTCTATGTGCATCTCATTATGAATCTTATAAGATAAGTAAATCTTCTAAGATATGTGTGGCCTAAATTACGATAGGCACAAACAAATTTGATTCTAAACTATTGTGTGCCTAATCCTTAATTTTGCCACTCAAGTCGAGCACTACCCTCACCGAAGAGTGAAACAGGTCTCGACACATCACAAAATAATGTCCAAGTCTTTTTTTTACATGCGCGAGCTCTCAAACAAGAGACGCTATAAAGGAGCAAAGTACCTAAATAATTACAACAATTACAAAAACTTTCTCAAAATAAAGTAATTCTCTTAGCTCTTTAGCAGTCGGCGTGTGTCACACATGTCGACCTCCGATGCACTCCAAGTCCACTGGGCTCTCGTAAGGAAAATAAAATTTATATTAGAGAGATAAACGATAAAATATATATAAAAATATGTAGAGAAATAATTGAAAAAATTGAACTAAATACAAGGTGGCTCGGGGGTCAGACTACCAGAGTAAGTGAAATCTAAATCCAAATTTTTAAATTAATCCGTAATACATTTGCCTACCCAGCAACAGTGCCATCTGACGAGTCGCTAAATACGTATTTTAATTTGGGTATGTTGTAGTACGTGTACTTAGCGATTCGATCAGAACCGAGAGAAGATCTATGTGAAGAGTGACTCGACTTAATTTTTATCCCGGGCAATTCCGGGGTCGAACACATGGAGGCAAAGGAAAAACTTCGGGTTAATTAGAAAATTTAGGATTAGATTTCCAATGTGTTTTTTAATATTTTTTATGCAAAGAGATGAAAAAATAAACAATGCAGGTGAATTAAGTTACTAAGAAAGCACACAACTTACCCAAATCAATTTTAATGCAAAAATAAATCCAATTTAGCCAAATTATATTTTTCCAGTAAACTTAATCTAATGATGAATGCAACATATATTTTTTTGGAATTTTCAGGGTTAAAATGCAATAACTAAAAATGCACACTTTTTATGAATTTTTTCGTAATTTTTCACACCAACAGTAAGCAAAAATTAGGAAAAATTTACTGGAATTAAAGCATGATGAAAGGAAGCTAAAATAATATTTTTTCGATTTTTTTGATAAAATATAATTTTTTATAGATTTTTTAGTGAAAATAGAGTGACAGTGAGTAGTTAATTCTTAATAAATCCACAATTACAAATTAATAATAGTGCAAATTATCTCAAAAAGATATTTAGATGTTCAATTCAGGAGAGTTGAAATTTTGCGAAAAGGATGTTTGTGGATTTAATTAAAAATCAAATACGAAAATCACTCTATGATTTATTTCAGGCACAAGACAATCCACTTTGGATGAAATTTGGAAAGTATTTCAATCACATTTTAAGGCATCATGTCTAATTTGTCAAGAATTTTTAGAGCAACCGTGAGTTAGATATCAATTTAAGATCACAGAATGGGTAAAATATGCAGAATTTCAATTAGACAATTTTAATTAATTTTCCAAAGACCATAAAAATATAAATAAATATCCACATGGTAGAAAACTAGTTGCTCAACACAATAACAGTTTTCATTGAATAAAATAGTGCTCAATTGAAGTCCAAATTAAAACATGAACAAAGGGTCCTAATTGCAAAACATATATAAAATAGATATAAGCAAACATGCACAGGAGTCTTTTTGTAATTACAAAAACTCACAGGGCGAAGTTGCAATTGTTACAATAAAAAAAAGAAATTCGGACCTTCTTCTTTGTTAGGGCGTTGGAGATGAACCCAAAGGTCGGCGGGTGGCAGAGGCTTGCACCGGCAGTGGGGGAGGTCGCGTGACCGTGCCAACATGTAAAGGGCGGGCTCACGCGGCCTGGCGGAGTGGGCAGGAGGGTGAGGAGAGGGCGGCGGAGGTGCTGGGGGGGCACGGCGGTTGATGGGGGACCGCGCAAGGCTGTGGCTGGAATCGTCGGTGGCGCGGGTCCGGCGTGCGTGGCCGTGCCTACGCGCGGAGGAGGCGGCGAGGACAACGGCAGAGGCAGAGGGGCGGTAGGGCCGTGCCTCCTGCGCGACGAAGCTGGACGGTGAGGTGGGTTGTCGGTGGCGGTGCCACCCGTGGAGGAAGGGGGCGGCGGATGCCCCCCTTCATTTTTTTGTTTTTTTATTTTTTTATTTTTTTACTTCTATGAAAGTTTTTTTAATTTATTTTTTTATTTTTTTGTTTTCTTAAATAGAAAATGAACAAATGCAATGGGTAATATGAACAAATGCAAATATGGTGGTGGGTTGATCGTGATGATATGAAATATGAAATATGATATGTGATGAAGAGGTGACGATGTGAAGGTGGTGATGTGATAAAAAAATTGCAAAAATGACAACGATGCTGAATGATAAAAAGAGAAATTACCTACGATGAACGCGAGCGCCTATGAAGTGCTCACGAGAGCATGGTCTTCGCTCGAATCACCGGCGTGCGATGTGCTCGAGCAACGCGCGAAGGCGGTTGCGATGTTGGGCTAAAAGCCAACGGATCTCACCGGAGAGAGGGTTGTCGTTGATCGACCGTGGTTGCGTCGCTGTCACCGATTAAACTCTGAAAACTAGGCTCTCCTCACATAAAGATGGATCAAGTTCAAAATGAGGAGGATGGGATGTATATAAAGAGAATACATGAGGAGTTATTAAAGTGGTGGAGTTGAATGGGAGGTTGTATTATTAATGGAGTTGAATGGGAGGTTATTAAAAAAATGATGGAGTTGAATGGAGGTTGGTGGTAGAAGAGAAGTTATTGTAGAGAATGGGTATTAAATAATAAAATAAATAATGATATAAAGTAGGCTACTTTAAATACAACAAAAATATAAAGAAGAAAAAATAATGGAGAATTTACAAAGGAATACATACAACATGTACGTTTTATTGTTTGCTTTTCTAATATGTATTTTTTTGTTTTTTAATAAGAGATATTTAAAACAAAAAATATAATAAAATACTATAATCAAATCAAACACAAGCATGATTTTTTTGTATTTTAGTAATTAAGAAAGATAAAATAAAAATGAAGAAAGGATGAGTATATACATAATATACAATGTACATCTAGGTCCCAAAATCCAACTTTTGCAAATGAGCTTTGATTTTAATGAAACCAATTCTGTTGGATAGATAATTTTCTAACTTGAACTTTAAAAGTGAGTTTGGTGAATTCGGAGTTCATATGGAGCGGGAATTTGGCTTGGAAGTTGGACTTTACGGCTTTTCTCTTTGGGATCTAGAAGCATTTATTTAAGGTTATACATTGTTGTGAACAAGTTAGAGAAAGAATTAACCAAAAATGAGTTGAAATGAAATTATTAAAAATACATGAAGTTTTGGGCTATTTACAGGTGAAAAACTCCTTTAATGTTGCGGCTTTTTTATTGTTAATTTATTTTGTACAATCTAATATACAATAATTGGTGTGTTTTATTTACAAGAGTCATTTTGTTAATTTATTGATTTTATATAGATTTATTTGATATTTTATTCAGGGATTTTGCTAAGAGCAAGATATTGAGATGATGAATCGTGGATTCATCAATCCTCCACTACCAGATTGAGAAGCCCAAGTCACACTGAGTCACTTGGATAATTTGTGGGAGCACCTTTCAAATCTCCTGAATCTTAGGAAGGTCACGTACTGAGTAAATTGCACAAGGTTCCAACAGAGAATAACTTATTACAACTAAGGCCTTTTTGACTTATTTTGGCTTTTTTATTATATATTTTGCTTTTTAGTCCCTAAATAGATTTCTCAATAATGCGAGAATCAGTGATCCATTTTGCATTAATTTAGTGTAATTTCAAAGCTTGTCTCATTCTCTTCACTTGATACATTACGGGCTTGGTCCCATGCCCCTTCTCTTTTATTATTCTTGCTTATTATAACAAGGAGATAAACCAAGCACTATTAACAATTTTCAGTGTAAAGCATTAAATTTTACATTGTTAAATCATTTAAATAAAAATATACATGCAAAAATTAGGCAAAAATTTTCTTTGTAAAACTCTTTACACAACGAAACTTTTGGCATTGGTATTTGGAAACTCAGTCTCTAAAGTAATAATTCTTTATATTCCTTGTGTGTTTTTTCTTGGATATTTATCAAAGTATTTGAAATATAATAGAACCCTAGATGGCTCTGCGAAAGCTCCATTGATTATTTTTATCAAATTTACTGACATGATTTGCTAATGGTAAAAATTTAGAAACATTGAATCAGTGTTCCTATCATTCACTTTTCATTTATTTTTATTAATTCTAAAAATTTCAAAACAAATGTAGTAATTTTCTTTCATGATGCATCACATATTTTAAGTTTTAAAAATTAAATAAAAATATATTACCTACATCATATTTAATTGACATATCATTGAAAAACGACAAAAAAGGTGGTTTGGGCTCTTCATACAGTAAGGTTTAAGGAAAACAAAGTTTGGGGCTAATGTTTGCCTTAAAAAATTACAAAAAAAATTTATTTTCTTTCTTTATTTTTTTTTATTAAAATATGATAAATAAATAAAAGTAAAAAATAACTCAAAAACTATCAGTGTTTTGTGTTGCTTGTTTTTAGTATTTTAGCACAATATTTGGATACACTTAAATAACATAAGTCCCATTCAAGCTCTTTACTTTCTTTTGTTCCACATTGGACTTCACCAGATAAAAAAACACTACATACATAAACATATTTATTTCAGTATAATATTTTTTATCAATCACTTTTTATCTGCTTCTATAACAATAATAACTCTACATTATTAACAACGAATAGAAATGGCTCATCACTACCCATACCAAAAAAATATGTGGAAAGGGATAACAATGATGTGCTTAATGGCAATGAGGTTTACCACGAGGACGTTGCATTTACAAATGGGAAGGTAGCACCTCGAACATAATCCCACATTTAGTAACTATAAAGTATGATAGTGGATTATAAGTGGTGGGAGCTATTGCTACACTACTTAAACTTAAGCATTTTGTTTTTGGTCAATTGGCCAAGTTGTGCATGAGCCCAATAAGGTATGAAGGTCAATTCTTCCCGATGATGACAAGAGTCTAGGCCAAGGCTTTACAGAATCTAATAATGAAAATAACACATTTACAAAAACAATAAGTAATTGGAACCATATGGTTTATGGGGACAAAACAAATGAGGAAGGTCAAGTATAAGGCCAGTTTGGTTGCACAATGATACAACCAAAAAGAAGAAATAGACTTAGAGGAAATCTATGCTTTAGTAATCTGACTAACCAATTAGGATGATACTCATTTATGCCACACACTTAGAGATCCAACTTTATTATCAAATGGATGTGAGAAGTTACTTTCTTAATGGTTTCCTTAAAGAAGTTTTTTTGTCGAACAATCACTTAATTTTATTACTATTTATACCATTAATTAGTTTTTAAGTTGGAAAAAACTTTATATGGATTATAATAATGTCAAGAACTGATATGAAAGACTGAACTAGATATGAAAAATTGGAATAAATCTTTTATAAGTTTAAACAAACACCTATTTAAGATTTCTTTTATATTTTAAATATAATTCTTATCATATTAAAGTAAAATCATAAAAATACACCAGCTTGCCTCACTTAGATTGAAAACATATCCAAAGGGCATTAGAGATATTGTTTCTAGAATCAAAAAAAATCAATAACATTAGAGAAGTTGCAGAATTCGTAGAAAAATCATATAGTGTCAAAAATCCAAAAACAAAAGCTTATTTAATTGTCATATTTTTTATCTACATAGGAAAACTATGGGTTCATTTTTAGGACCTAATTTTAAGTCAATGTCATTTTTTTACCGATCCAAAGTGCCTTATTTTCTTTGGTGCAAAAATACATGTTTTTATTTATTCCATGTTATTTTCATTTACAAAAAATTTTAGAACTTAATTTTGAGCAAATATTCATAGGTTTTGGTCGGTCTTAAGTGCCTTGTTTTCTTTGGTGTAAAATTACCTATTTTTATTTATTATCTATATTTTTATTAAATAAAATTTCAATAAACATATAAATATTTTTTAAAAATATAAAAATAAATTTTCCTACTTCTAATTATTTTTTCCATTTTTCTTATATTGATTACTTGTTATCTCTCTTATTTTCTCCTTCTCTCTCTTCTTTCATTTTTCGCTCCCTTTTCTATGTTGTGCATCAATATATGCTTATCATTTTTTATATTTTCTTGTCATTTGTGCTTGTGAAATGAATTAGATACAAATAAAAAATCGATCAAATCAAAACTTTTAAGAATGTGCTCCTTGTTCAACCTAGGATTACTTCCTCCTAGTTAATCACAAGATTGAAATAAATTATTTGCTAAGTGTTTTCTTTTGCATATGTTGTAATTGACATTAATTAAAGAACTGTAAAAACATTCATTACTGATGAGCCGATGATCGATCAATCCGGATCAGATAAAAATAGATCAAGGGTCGTCGCGACCCAGATCGATAGATCAATCAGCTCAGTCAAGAAAAATATGGATCAGACCACCAAAACAGGATAAAAATCAAATAAAATCAATAGTGGCCCTGGCTATTGGATTAGCCTAGTATAGCAACCAGGGTTGGAATCAGGGAGCACGTGATGGCCTTGCCGCCTACGAAGTAGTCGAAAGTGAAAATAAACAAGAGAAAATTATTTTTGGTGGATTTTTAATAATTTTTATATTTTTTTTGGATTTTTGAATAATAAAGAAAATAGGAAAAACAAGGAAACAAGCACCTTCACACAATTATTTAACTGCTGAAAATTCACCCAAAAATTCAAACAAAAATGTTTTTATGTTTTTTATATTTTTCTATGTTTTTGGTTAATTTTTGGGGTTTTTCTGATTTTTATGGAACTTAATAAAAATGAAACAAGATCAGAAAAGGGTGATGTTGTCCAGTCAAACTTGGAGGGCCAAAATAAAATAGATAATGGCTTTATCAAAGTCTGAAGGTAATGTTCCTGTGAAGTGTAAAATACAAGGAAAAATTAGACATTGGGTTTATTAATTTTTGATTTTTCTTTTAATTATTAGAATTTCTATGGGTTTTAAAGGATTTTGTAATTTTTATAGATTTTATAAATCTAAAAATGACCAAAATTGGTCAAAAAATCAAACAACACAAAACAAACAATATCTAATTTTTTTGTAATTTTTAAAGTTGTTTTAATATTTTTTTATGGTTTTTAGAACTGGACAGTAAGAAAAATGCGTGTTTTTAAATTTTTAAAAATAATAAATGGGCTCCAAAAATTTCCCAAAAATTAGTGAATATTCTACACAGTGGCAGGAGCCATGTGTCAAATTTTCACTCAATTTGGATATGAATTGATATTTTATTTAAAGCAACCAAGAGCCCATAGTACACAGGGACCTAGTTGCAATAAAAACATGTTTGGAGGAGCTAAAAATAACATGCCAGGAAACACAGAGGGGTCCAGTGCAAAATTCCCAAATTTGTACGCGCGAGGCGCGTGTCTGGGGCACTCAGGGACCTAATTGCAAATAACTTAAGTCCCTAGACTAATTAGTAACACGTACTAAAAGTCCATGGACGAAAGTGTAAAAAGCCCACTAAATTCGGCACATGCACAATTAAAACACTCACAGGGGCATACGTGCAAATATCAAGAAATATTTTTCAATTATTAACACATCAGAACCACAGGCCCATACATGCAATTATCCCAAGAAAATCACGTGTCAAAGCAC
The DNA here is from genome assembly GCA_037367405.1 of Ottelia alismoides. Lineage (NCBI taxonomy): Eukaryota > Viridiplantae > Streptophyta > Magnoliopsida > Alismatales > Hydrocharitaceae > Ottelia > Ottelia alismoides. The sequence continues at coordinate 18,104 of JAZKJV010003791.1, forward strand.
GTGTCCACCACACACAGGGGTACAAAAGCAAATAAGATAAACCACCAGGTCCACTATGCAAATTTTCCAAACTAAAATAAACTACAAAAAATATTTACAGGACTAAATGCTAAAACAAACTAGAAGAGGGGCCTAAGTGAAATTACCCCTTATTATATCTGAGGGCCGGATGGACGCCACGTGGAAGATCGGATGGTCTGGAGCAGGGGCGCCTCAACGAAGGAGTCCTCGGCGCTAATCCAACGGCTGAGGACGCGCCACGTATCTGATCAACGATCGAGAAGAACTCGATCCCCTTCACTAGATGGAGGGCTAAGAGGAGGCCACGTGTCTGATCGAACAGTGGCTGTTGGGCCTCCTCTTAACCCTTATCGGACGGTCCGCACATAATCTAGAACTGCGGGGGTAAATGAACGGTCCTGGAGGGTCCTAGAAGAACTGATGACCGACGACGTTCGCTGGCCCGGTGAGCATGCGGTGGACCTCCTCGGGGGCTACAGATGATCGGAGAAGAAACGTCTGGGCCTCCCGCATCTGATGAGCCCCTCCGATGGCGCAACGGAGCTCCGGAGAGCTCAAGCGACACCAGCGGAGCTGGAGCTGCTGCTCCTGGATGTCAAGGCCTCAGATGGGCTCTTCTGGACCTGCAAAGCAAAGCAACAGGCTCCTGGGTCGAGGGCAAAGTGCCTCGACCCGGTTAGCGGTGGTGTAGGTGGTCGGTGCGTCGAGATGAAGGGGCTCCGGCGAAGCGACGGCGGTGGAGCCCTAATCCTAGTTCCGTGGCGAACTGGGTTGAACGAAAGGGTGCAGAAGGTGCACGGGGGAAGGGCGACGGTGATGGATGACTTCGATGATCGATATATAGGCGAGGACGGTCGGAATTGAAGATCATTGGCGACGGGGTGATTTGGACGTGAATCAAAATTCGAAAAATATAGAAGGAATTAAGCTTACCGGGTGTGTGGATTCGACTGTGGACGAGCTCCGGGAGCTCCTGGTCTTCGCCTCGAGGGACGTCGAGGCCCGAGGCTCAAGCACCACACTGGTGGCGGCGCACGGCGGCACTAGGTCGCCAGATCGATGGTCTACACGCTCCTTCCTCGCTGCAACACCGTCACTCGCGAGCTGTCACTAAGGCGAGAACAATGGAGGTCCTGGGGTGGAGAGATGGGAGCCAAAGATGTGTGAAAATGGGGGCGGAGCTCAGACTATATAGTAATGAAGGTCCGAGAAGAAAGGGTCGGGTCCGGTTTGGTGAAGCACGGACCCCTAGGCAATGTGTCGGGTGGAGTTCCCGGATGTCTGGAGAGTGATTAGGACCAAGGGTTTAGAGAAATGGTGATCGGGTCAAACGGGAATAATTTGGAGAAAACGGGTCGGTTGCTGGATCCGTGGGGAGAGAGGTCCGTGGGGGAGAGTTGACCGGGGTCAACAATACCCCGTAGACCAATGGGAGCACATCTTTTATTAAAAATTTGGAAATGAAAAAAAATAATAAATGGCTAAATTTTGAAAAAGTTAAAACATGAAAAATGTTTATTTTCTTTTAAACTATTTTTTTGTGATTTTTAATTAATTTTTTGAAATATAAATTAGGTATTTACAATATAGTGCTATATATAGGTATATATACAATATTGATTTTTAATTTTTGATTTTTAATTAATTATTTTTGCACATTTTTATTCCCATTTTATATTTTATTTATGTATAGCATAAAATTAGGAGTAAAAAAGTATTTTTATTTTTATTTTTATTATTTATTTACAAGGGTAAAATAAATATGTATATACATTTGTATACATGGTATATATACAATGTTTCTTTTGGTTTTTTATTTTGTTCTTTTTATTTAATTTTTGTTTTTATAGTTTTTATTTTATTTATTTACATCATGAAATATAGAATATATACAAGTTTTATGGGATTTTGATTTATTTATTTACGAGGTAAAATAAATATATGTGTGGTCTTATGTACATGGTGAATATGTGCAAGGAAGGTTATTTTTATTTTCTTTTTAATTTTTCTATTTTTATTTTGATTTTGTATTTAATCATAATTACAAATATATACAAATCTATTTTTATTTTATTTTTAGCGGAAAATAATTTTATTATATTTACAGGTATATTTACACATATGAGCTTCCTTATCTCTCTCTACTTGGGATTTTATGCGGTCAGGCCCATGTTGAGCCCTTCCTTGGGATTAGGTTGCTTAATATTTATTCTAAATATTTCCCTCTTTTTCTTTTGTTTTTTTATTCTTTTATTTATGCACAAAAACATGCTAATAATTTACTTTTATATAATGCATGCACTTTGGTAATTATTTATATTTACAGAGATATACATGTATTTGCAAAGGTTTTTGTAGCTAAAATATAAGAATAAAGAGTGATGAATGGGTATTCATCACCCCCTATACTTAACTCTGCTAGTCCCTTAGCAAACACTTATTTGAAAAAGAAGTGAAAAAGAGACAGAAAAAGAAAAAGAGGAGAATATACATGGATTAAGGCTGATTATTAAACTTGCCTTCATTAATTGAAATATGGAGCTCGATCAGATCTTTGGATTATTAATGTGTCGGAACCTTATTTGGACTTAAGCTTAAATCTCAACAGCCTCTAAGTTCCACCAATCTATGGACAAGACTCCTCAATATACCAGATCAGAACAAGTCTACATACAAAAACTCTAATGACCATGAATCTTTCCATGCGATGTAAGTGAGATGTAGCTTTCCACCTCAGAAGTAACAAAGAAACAACCTCCCCCAACCTGGTAACTCTAATGCCTTGGTCTAGCAACTCTTTCCTCGAGAAGCGGGGTATTCCCTTCTAAGTTCAAGTGCAACCGGCTCAAGAAGAGGGGGAAGAAGAGAATGAACCAGGGCCAGTGTAGCCATGTATCCTTGGGAGCTCTAACCAGTGTAGCTGAGTCTCCCGCTGCAAGCTTCATGAGATGTAACATGTATACCATAAGCTTTTGTTTTATTTGACTATATACACTCCGGTGGGGTTATTAAATTTTCAATCCGACCCACCACTTTTTTGGTGTTCTTTTCTTTTTGCACATTTTTTTCATGTGCAACTGTACAACATATCTACATGGTGCAGCATATATACAAGGAGTTTTTCCTCTTGAGCCAGTAGACTATCCCTCTTTTGAAGCTTTATTGCAACCCACAACTTCTGTCTTTAGCCTTCATCACCACCAGACCAAGTTGAGACACACTTCCTTCACTAGAAGAAGAAGAGAGGTTCCGCCTAGAAGTACTACCCTCATATGCTACCCCAAGCCAAAGGAAACCGCCTCCTCACCACCTCATCCGTGGAGAGCTATGTGTAAAGTGCTGGTGCAAGTCAAGCCATTGTCTCTAAGAGTCATACGTGTGTTGTTAAGTGCTCTACTTAGGCTCATTAAGATGACATATGCTCATAGATTAGTGGACTCAAAGAATTAAGTCCCAATGGACCTGAAAAGCCTTAACCCTAAGCCCTATAAGGTTCCTCTTAGAATTAGGTGGATTAAGATCTTAATCAAGCTCCATTTCCCAATTTAATTCCAGGCTAGTTTAAATGTCAACTATAATCCAGGAAAAACTATACAATTATTTACAAAGATGTTATTTACAAATGTTTACACATATGCAAAATTTTTGAAAAATGTTTTGAAACCATGAATGTATGCATGAATGCAAGTTTTGCAAAATATTTACAAACATTTACACAAGGTTTTTGCAAACTTTTTTATTTTGGAAAAATTTTGTACTATATACATAATTTTGATATGAAAATATTTACAAATCCTTTACACAAATCATTTTACAATCATTTGTAAAAAAATAATTTTTATAAATAAATAGGTATGTGCAAAATGAATTTTATATACAAGGGAAAATTTTTTAATTTTTATGGATTTTAGCCATTTTTATTTATTCACACACTCACACAAAGTACGAGTTATGGCTAAAGTATATATGGAATATATACACCCCCCCATACTTAGCTCGAACGATGTCCTCAGTGTGATCAAGAGAGATGAAGAAGACATAATTCGTGCTTAGTATAGGAAAGTGAAAAGAACGGCTAGATACAGAGATGAATGAAAGAATAGAATGAGGAGAACTCGGTGTTTTCCCCCTATTCTTAGGATCAAGTAATCCTAAGTATAGCAAGCTATACATGAAGGGAAATCCGAGTGAAGGATGTACGGAGTCTACCCCCCTATACTTAGGGTAAAATATCCCTAAGTATAGGCAGCAAAACAGGGGTAGAAAGAATCAAAAGAATACCCGAAGGTCCTACATGTTGGAAATGCGAGCCCACGACGAGCCATTATGCAATAAATGTTATTGCAATTCACTCCTTAATCTGAAATGAAGAATACATAATTTGCATAATAGGTCCCTTAGTACAATTAAGGTTATGTACCATGGCCATCTTGATGATCATACAGCTGTTGATTCAACTATTGAATCATAGAGGCTGGTGCTTGAATGAATATCTAAAGAGTTAGATTGAGGACTCATCAAGCACCGTCAGATGATTGTTAAGAGATGATCTCCAGCCTGAGTAGGAGATGGCAATCCTTATCTCTGAAGGCTGATATCTGACCCACCTCTTGATGCAGGTCCTCTGCATAGGAATAGCGATTCGGAGGTGTCAGATTAGTTAGGTCAAAGAGTTGACTTAACGAGATCGAGATAACCAAAGTCCTATATCGTATGCTGTCAGGATATAGGCACGCATCCTCTGACCGGAGACAGATGTGTTGCTATATGTCTAAGTATGTACATTTGGCAGACCAATAGGTTGATGACCTAATCAAGGTCTACACACCGGCGCGCTGGTGTGCATATAAGGGCATATGAGTAATACGATCTCTCAAAGGGATCATACATGTTCAGTTACTGAACCGGAAGACATGAGCTCACTCATGAGATATTGGGAAGAATCAAATTCCGTGCGCACGGTTGTCTCGCTTTGGACGCTTGACTGAATTTGTAGGTTTGATATATACTTTTGGAAAGTATATGATCAAGACCTAGGTATGATATATGCTTTTGGAAAGTATATGATCGATACCAACTCCCAATGATCGAATGAGAAACTTACTGATAAAACCATGAAGTAGACAGTATAAAGTTGATCGAATACTTCAGGTTTAGTCTGAGTCTTCCAGTATGCAGGATGTACAGGTATTGGGAATACCTGAGGGTGATGTGATCATAAACGATTGTATAACCATGACGCTTCCATTCCTAGGGAGTGATGAAACGGGTCTGGATTTTAGTGACTCCTCTCAGTAGAGAAGTGATCTGATCTTGGTCTAAGTGTTGGACATTGATCTGAATGTGATTCAGATACAATGAGAAGATTAGATTTACGGTCTTGATTTAATCAAGCATCTATGGGAGGCCCGCGATCTGGATTTGAGATACGATCTCAATATCCATGTCACTATACGTGGAACAATACAATCGCCCTGTCCTTATCTCCAAGTATCTGCGGAGAAAGCGCATTATCCTTGAAGGAGTTCATGGATAATTCTATTGTTGATATATGTATCCGAGCATTGAGAATATGGATAATTAAATGTGATTTAATTATCATGATTAATATGAATTTGATTCATATTATAAAGAGAGCTATCTTAGATAATTAGATTATCAAAGATGTAAGTAATATGAATGTGATTCATATTATTTGGACACAAGAGAATAGAGATCCAAGATGATTAAATATGATTTAATTATCATGGATATGAATAATGTGGATAGCAATATCCATATTAGTCATATATATTATAAATGTGATTTATAATATATAAGAGAGAGCTATTTGTAATTTACATTTGTTAATTAAATGTTAATGTGAATTGGATTCACATTGGACATCAAATTGAAAATGTAATTTACATTTTGTTTTGGGTTGTGAATATGATTCACAAATTTTCAATGGCATGATTGCAATGTTCACAAAATAAATTGGATTTATTTTTGTGAAATAATTTGCAACAAAAGTTGTTGCAAATAATGGAGATTACATAAAAGGTGAAATAGCCACCTTCCTAATGGAGGAGGGTGGACGGCCACCACTCCCATTAGGAAAGGGAGGCCGTCCCCCCTCTCCACATGGAAGGAGGCTTTCTCTCTTTTCATTATCTCCATGTATTGATGATTTAATTTTGTAATTAAATTGTGTTGATTTATCAACATATATTTAATTTAAATTAAATTAATTATTGTTGTGTTTTTAGCAACAAATCATGACCATTGAAAGCAACACAAATTAATGTGGACTATTGGATTTGTGTTGACACATGGATTGAGATCCATGGATCCCAAAACCCTATAAAAGGAGAGGCACCCCATTGCTCTTCTTTGACACATAAGTTGAGGCAACAAATCTCTCTCTCTCTCTCATTCTCTCTAAACGTCCTCTCTCCATCTCTCTCATGTGGCCGTCCACCATGGATGCCCTAGAGAGGTTATCCATCGCCGCGGCATCGTCGTTATGCTGCCCGATGGTTTGCTTGTGGATCTCCGTCTCCTTCGGTGCGCCCCGCTCGTGAAGAAGACATCGGATCTCGTGTGTCGAGATCAGGAGATCCGCCGCTTAGATCATCAACATGGATTGCGAGAAGTACACGGTTCATCCCCGCGCTCGCAAGCGTCTCCTCCGTCGGATCGGACTTGAGACAGGAGGTCTCTTTGTTTAGAGACTCGATCGCAACCACGCTTCAAGAGGTAAACCTAATTCTTGTTTGTGGTTTAGACGAAACGATCCGAGAAGTGTTCTTGGATCATGTGGTTTCGTCGCATGAAAAATTTTAATTTCCGCTGCATAGAACAACTAGTGCGACTAGTCGTTCTTCGTCGTATTCGATACGACGATCACGCTTCCGTGATGCGCTTGAGGATCTAACCATATCCTTCACTACATCCCCCCTATACTTAGGGTAAAGTACACCCTAAGTATAGCATAATCATAAGATGGGAAAAGGAATGTGGGACTAAAGAATAGAGTGATATGGACAACTTGATCTATACAGGTCGGAAGAACAGTGATAATCAGGCGTGAGATGCAATAGATGTGAGTCAAGAGACCACATCTCACGCGAAGTGAATAGGGGCAACATCAACGACCCGCGGCTCATGATCTAGAAATGGCTTGAGCCGCTGGCCGCTCACTCGAAAGGTACTCTCAGAAGACAACTCAGATATATCAATGCTCCCGTTGTCGTGTACCTTTCTCACAAGATAAGGTCCCTTCCATTTGCTCTGTAGCTTCCCTGGAAATAGACAAAGCCTAGCATCAAACAGCCATACTCTCTGTTCAGGCTCAAAATGCTTGTGGCTGATATGAGAATCATGCCACTCCATCACTCTCTCCTTGTACTGTAGGCTGTTTGAGAAGGCGGTATCACGAAGCTCCTCCAGGGCTGCTAACTCTGCCCTCCTCTGGTCTCCTACACTATCTGGATCTAAAATAATATCTGTAACTGCCCAAAGGGACATGTGTCTCAACTCAACAGGTAAATGACACGGCTTGCCATATACGAGGCGAAAGGGAGATGTGCCCAATGGTGTCTTGAAAGACGTCCTATATGCCCACAAGACCGAGTCCAAAAGCTGTGACCAATCCTTTCGGTCAGGGCGGACGACTTTCTGCAATATAGTCTTAATCTCCCTGTTCGACACTTCGGCTAGACCATTCGTCTGTGGATGGTATGAAGTGGCAACTCGATGGTCTATGCCGAACTCGCTAGCAAGGGCCTTTACCTGGTCGTTGATGAAATGAGACCCTCCGTTAGATATCAATATTCGAGGTACCCCGAACCGTGTAATGATGTGCTTCCTTAAAAATCTGCAAACTGTCCTGGCATCAGTGGTTTGGGCGGGGATGGCCTCAACCCAACGACTCACATAATCCACGACCAACAGAATGTACTCAAATCCCTGACTCTTAGGGAATGGACCCATGAAATCGATGCCCCATGCGTCAAAAACCTCACAGAAGTGAATGGGTTACATCGGCATCATATCATGTTGTCCACAAATGCCCATCCTCTGACAGTCAGTACACCTCTTCACGAACTCATCCGAGTCCTTGAAGAGAGTAGGCCACCATAGGTCGGATTGGAGCACTTTCTGTGTCGTTCTCCTCCCATAGTGATGTCCTCCTGCCTCCAGCTTGTGGCAGCAAGTAAGGACGTTGTGATGCTCCTCCTGAGGAATGCACCTACGCCAGATACTATCCCCTCCCTCATGGTAAAGGATGGGATCCTCCCAATGGTAAAACTTAGCCTTCACGAGGAAGGTCTCGAGTTTCTTCCTGGGCCAATCTTGTGGAACTTTCTTGGCAACAATATAGTTCACAATATCGGCATACCATGGGAGCGAGGCGATAGCAAGGATCGCATCATTTGGAAAGGTCTCATAAATATGGTCAATCTCCTCAGAATCCTCAAGATACTCCAATCGGGAGAGATGATCCGCCACCACATTCTTGACTCCAGGTTTATCCTTAATCTCTATGTCAAACTCCTGGAGTAGAAGGATCCATCTAGTCAGTCTGGCCTTGGCATCCTTCTTTGCCATAAGGTACCTGATAGCGGTATGATCAGTATACAAGGTCACTCTAGATCCAATAATGTATGATCTGAACTTATCTAGGGTGAAGACTACGGCTAGCATCTCCTTCTCTGTGATTGTGTAATTCCGCTGTGCGGAATCCAATGTGCGGCTAGCATAGTGGATGGCAGATGGAACTCCGTCCCTCCTCTGTCCTAGCACAGCCCCCACGACAAAATCAGAGGCGTCCGTCATGATCTCGAATGGGAGAGACCAATCGGGTGGCTGAAGGACAGGAGCTTCTATCACACATCTCTTGAGAGTCTCGAAAGACGAAAGACACTTGTCATCGACAAGGAACTCAGTGTCTTTCGTCAGCAGGTCAGTCAACAGTCGGGCAACTCTACTGAAATCACGAATGAATCGTCGGTAGAAACCAACGTGCCCCAGAAAAGACCGTAACTGCCGCAAGTTGGATGGTGGTGCGAGTTTGCTAATGACATCCACCTTGGCCGGATCAACCTCCATGCCCCTGTTGGAGATGATGTGGCCAAGCATCGTCCCTTGAGTCACCATGAAGTGACTCTTCTCCCAAGATAATACCAGGCGAACCTCTATACATCGCTGAAGTACTCGGTCTAGGAAGTCAAGACAGGAGTTGAATCTGTCGCCGTAAACCGAGAAGTCATCCACGAAGACCTCCAAGCACTCCCCAACCATGTCCGAAAAGATCGATAGCATGCATCTCTGAAAGGTCGCAGAGGCATTGCATAGCCCAAATGGCATGCGTCGGAAGGCGTATGTGTCGAAGGGACAGGTAAAGGTCGTCTTGTCCTTGTCCTCGGGAGCGATGGCCACCTGCTTGTAGCCCGAGTACCCATCCAGAAAACAATAATGGCTCTTCTCTGCCAGTCTCTCAATGATCTGATCAATAAAGGGCAGGGGAAATGATCCTTCTTGGTGGCCTGATTGAGTCGTCTGTAATCTACGCAGACCCACCAAGAAGTGGGTACTCGTGTACCGATCTCCTCTCCGGACTCCGTAACCACTATAGTGATGCACGTCTTCTTGGGCACCACATGTAACGGACTGACCCTCTTGGAGTCGGAGATGGGGTAGATAAAATCGGCGCTCCACCACTTCGAAATTTCCTTCATGACAACCTCTCTCAGATTCGGGTTCAGCCGTCGCTGGAACTCACGCGATGGCTTTGCCTCATCTTCGAGATAGAAGTGGTGAGATAACAGAGCCGGACTGATCCCCTGGAGATACGCTACGCTCCATCCTATCGCCTTGCAGTTCTTTTCAAGAACCCCCATCAGACCGGATTCTTGCTCTCCAGTCAAATCGGCGGAGATAATGACTAGGTACATCTCATGCTCACCCGCAAGGAACCTATACTTCAACGATGCAGGTAGTGGCTTCAGCTCTGGACAAACCGGTGCTGGCAAATCTGGCTTCTGAAGAATCCACGTGTATGCTGCCAAATCTGCCCGGGAGAATGAGAACTCTCTCTCACAAACGGGATCGGGGGAAGACTGCTCAATTGGACTGTCTCTGCTCTGCTCGGCATCTACCTCCTCCCTGACTGTAGGCTCAAAAGAAGTCAGATCTGGTATATACTCATCAAAATCTGACTCCGAGGGATCTGTATTATCTAAGGTGGCCTCATTACCACCATCCTCACAAAACAGATCAGTATCGCGGTCGAGAACCGGCTCTGCTGCCTCAAAAGTATCCTGGACCCAGAATGCGCTCTCCAAGCTCTCCTCTGTTGTCGTCTCTGTATCAGCGGAATCTGAAAGTGAGAGGACGGCCTGTGCGTCAGGATCTGCCCAAACTGCCTCATCATCTGTAATCACAAAGTCGCAGTCCTGGTGGATGTCTGGCCCGGCATCTGTCATCTGCTCTATGTCTGAAGTAGTCTCTGAGCATGATCTGTCTCTGTCTCTGTTGTCCTCGACCGTCTCTATTTGTACACTTTCGCCCTCGACGCGAAAGTATACCTTCCCGCTATCATGGTCGGTCACTGCCTTGGCTGTGGCCAGGAACGGGCGATCTAGAATGATAGGGGTATCGGTCACTGAGTCAGGGATCTCCATGTCCAACATTACGAAGTCCAAGGGGAATTACAGGCCCTGAATCGTGACAACAACGTCTCTAAGCAACCCCTTCGGCCTCTTGACAGATCGATCAGCAAACTGAAGGATTGTCCTGCTCTGTCTAAGAGTGGCTAACTCGAAGCGATCGAGAAGGGTTGTCGGAAGTAGGTTGATCGACGATCCGCTGTCTAATAGAGTACGATCGAACCTCTGCTCACTGATATGGCATCTGACATATGGGCCTCCTGAATCTGGCCTCTTGGCCAGCAGACAGTTCTGGATCGCGAAACAAGTGGCTCTCGTCAGCACATGAATCTCTGAATGGTGGTTCCTCCTCTTCCTCCTAACTGTGGTCCTGTCTCTAAGTGAACGCTGGAGTAAAGGAATGTGCTGCAAAGCCTCTTGAAGAGTCAGCTGAATGTGAAACTGATCTATCATCTGCTGGCTGAACTCTTCCTGCTGCCTCTTTTTTTCATTTTTCTTCTCCTTCCTATCTGAAGGGCTCTAGGGAAGGGGATCACAGGGTCCTTCTCAGATGAAGGACTAGGAGAGGGTCTAGACGGCTCGACGGCCGGATCCACACATACATCATGCACCACAGTGGGACCAGAAGAACATAAACCCTTTCCTTTATTCACAAAAGTGTTCCGAGATACATCAGTAACAGGAAAAACAACAGGAATCTCAGAAGAACTGGTGGCATCAGCACCACCATCGGCTGGTAGACGGGCGGCCTCAGTACCGCGCTCTGGCTTGGCAACATGAGTGGCCTCAGTACCACCGTCATCATCTCGAGCGGCCTCAGTACCGCTCTCCTCCTCGCCTGGCACTCTGGATGTATCCTCAGGGTGTCGTTCAGACGAGTCACCGCCGACTGGCATCCTACCGCTCCTAAGTGTGACAAAGTCAGTATCAAAAAGATATGCACGCATATCACCAAAAGTATCACTCGGAGTGGCATACTCAGTACAAACTACCTGCTCAGACTTTCTCTTGAGGTTGTTCGGATTGGGCTCGATCTGGGCAGGGATGGCGGCCTTCCCTCTCACAATGTCCCGCATCTCCTAGCGGAACTCATCCATCTCCCGTCGAAAAGTAGCCTGCTGATCTGTGAGAATGTGGGCTATGTCATCCAAGGTGGGGTTCTCATAGGATGGCCCGTGAGAACCTGATGGGTAGCCTCTCTGGTAATGAGGCTGCTGCTGCTGGTGTTGCTGTGGGTGAGAGGGGTAAGACTGTGGATGCTGCTGCTGATGAGGCTGCTCATGCCTCCAAGACTGTCCCTGCTAATGGGGACGAGGACCATACTGTGGTGACTGCTGTGGCTGGGTATATGCTGGGGGCTACTACTACTGGTGATCCCTCTGATGGCTGTACTGGCCACCCTGTCCTGACGGTTGCTGCTGGGGCTGGGCACCTCCGGCCGCCCAACGGAATCCGAGATGGTCTCGTCGGATACCGGGCTGGGGGCGGTCGTACCAAATCCTATTAACATCCATCAAGGGCTCTGAATCGTAAGGGTCTGGCGGGAGTACAGCCAGAGGCTGATCCGGCTGGTATACCACCATCTAAGTGTCAGCAAATGGTGGTGCCAGGTAGGTGAGCTGTGGCTGCTGGTACGACTCCGCCTGTACAAGATGGACCTGTCTAGGCTGCTGGTGGGAGCTGGAGCGCTGGGACGAGCTGCTGCTGCTACTCGGATCTCCTCGTGCCTGAAGACGAGGCTGTGAAGCCGTCTGTGCCTCCTGGATACACATGAGCTGTGTCTTCAGGTCACTAGGAGTCTGTGCCATCTGCTCCATCTGCGTGATGCCCTGACACTGCTTCTTCTCGATAATCTCCATCCAGTCCAGCTTCTCGCTGATGATCCCCATGTCTGCGGCTGTGGACTCAGCATGTGCTGCTGCTACCGCTAACGAACTGGATGGACCAGCGTCGACCCGTGTTATCCTCTGGTACTACACGGTCTGTGGCTGCTGGGGTCTGCCCTGTGTATACAATCGGGTCTGGGACATCACCATATAGTTCTCGGCCATCTCCTCGTAGATGGCCCAGACCTGATCGTGATCCTTGGAGATGTAAGACCCGCCACAAGAAGCGTTCACCAAGCCATGAAGCTCTGGTGTCAGCCCGCTGAAAAAGCTCTGAACAAGGTTCGGCTTGGAAATGTCGTGGTGCGGGCATCTGTCGGTCATCTCTCGAAACCTCTCCCATGCCTCGTGGAACTTCTCGTTGGGGAGCATGGAGAAGTTGCTGATCAGGGCTCTAGCGGCGTTAGTCCGCCCGAGTGGATAGTACTTATGCAAGTACTCGGCACGGAGCTGCTCCCAGGTGTAGACAAATTTCCCCAAGTGCTTCAGCTAGGTGGCTGCTATGTCTGCTAAGGAGAAGGGGAAGGAAATCATCTGTATAGTATCCTGGTCCACCTGACGGTCATGGACAGTGCTGCAAATCATCTCGAACTCCTGAAGGTGGAGATGGGGCTCCTCAGTAGCCAGCCCATGAAACCGGGGAAGAAGCTGCAAGGTGTTCGGGGGGAACTTGAAGTCCCCCACGATAGTTGGAAGCACCACCCAACGGTGCGTCAAAGTCGATCCGGGGTTGTGTAACTCCCGCATCGGTCTCGGCAGTCCTGCTGCTCCTGCTGCGGCTGTTGCTGCTGCGGCTGTTGCCGCATCGTCAGGTCCTCCCCCTGGGCTGTGCTCGCGGTCGGCTCTCATCCGCTCAAGCTCGCGCCTCATCTCTATCATGAATGCTCCATGATCCCTCAACTGCTGCTGAACTGAGTCTAGGGAGGCAATCATGGTGGAGTTGATCGCACCCTGGTCCAAGACGAATGTCTGATCTCGTCGGGGACCTCTAGTGCGGTCATCACTGCTGCCGGCCATAGTCTCTGAAAAATCAAAACATCCAAACTCAGGTGCCGATAAATCATCTGTCTGTCTCTCCTCTGGCACTGGTATCTCGGTCTCAGAAGAAGGGGGGTCGAGGGGGAACAGGGTGGAGTCGTACTCAGGTTCGGAGAGCGGGTCTGAGCTCCCACGAACTGACCTAGATGAGTGGGCTGGAATGCTAAAAAGCAGTGCAGCCAAAGGCCGTCTAAGAGACCTCCTGCCCATCATCGTGATCTGGCGAGTAGTGCGGATGGGATCTGGCAACAATTATGATCACAAGAAAACCCCCGATTCACCAACGCAACGCGAGCTGAAGACCGTAAAGGCTCGGTCAATTATCTTGTCAATTTTATTTTGGTGATCAGTCAGGATAGAAGAGCGATTACGTGACCTGTTGGGTTACCCGATATTTTCTCAACCGACTGTCCCGTACAGAAATAGCCGGTAATCAGTCGAGAAGAATATCGGAGGGCTTTACCTAGTGTGCGGGGTCACTCTCTCGCGCAAGCAAACCAGACAATGAGGGGGTTGCTCTCCCCAAGACAAATTTTTAAGTGAGGTATCTTTTAGGGTCGATGGTGTTAGCAGTCCCAAATTTTATTGTTTTCTTTTTAGATATTTTTCAATAATCAAACAAATTTCCTAACGATTTTTTTGGTTCTCCTTGTTATTAAGTCCAAAATAGGGGGGAGAAAACGAAAAAGCCGATGCGCGATGAAATCAACGATGCATGCAGAGTAAGAAATGCGTACCTGACTCCAGTAGTCTACATGCAAGATGATCCGCACAGAATTGAAAAACAGAAAATAAACTACCTAAATGGTGCAGGCGGAAAACCGAGTCCCTAAATAGCAGTGCTACTCGAAAGAACAACTAGCTGACCACCAGCCTCCAATCCAGATTGTCCGGTCTAGACCCACCCCTCCTCTTCTCGACAGGTCGAGTTTAGGAGTAGCGCTTGACAGGGTGGGCTCGCAGCGTGTAGGCTTGGAGATAGTGAATCAACTATTTTATTAATTTTTTTATTATAGGTCCAATTACAGAACTATAGGAACAGGCAAATGTATTAGGGTGTTTGGATCCTATTTATTACGTCACAATCAAGCAGAAAATCCTACGGCTAGGGGCTCGAAAAACCACGAGTAACCGAATAAGCAGTAATGGAAATAAAACCACGAAAAAGCCGTGTAAAAAACGAGGGGTCCCCCGAGCACACCGGTGCTCGGCGAAACAGACCCCGAGAGTCTCAAAAGTCTAAGTGTCCTGTTGTCCCTGTATTATTACAATAGTTCAAATAAATGCTGAAAAGAAAATCTAATCTAAACCTAATCTATGGCTAATCCCCGCGGCTATTCCGCGGCTCCCTCACTTCTGCTCGCTCCTCGCGTCCTCCTGCGGCTTTGTAGAGAAGAGAGCCGCCTCCGACTCCGGCGGTTGCTTCACCTTCCGAAGAAAGCCGCCTCGGTCCTCGTGCCCTCGCAAGAAAACAAACAGAGAGTGTGATCAGACCAGATTATTATATAAAAAAGTCAGAAAAAAATATATACAAAAATCTATACAGAAAACCGCGAAAAAGAAAGCCGCGGAAAAATCAAATGTGACTACTAAGCCGTGCTCCCTGGCAACAGTGCCATTCTGATGAGCCGATGATCGATCAATCCAGATCAGATAAAAATAGATCAAGGGTCGTTGCGACCCGGATCGATAGAGCAATCAGCTCAATCTAGAAAAATATGGATCAGACCACCAAAACAGGATAAAAATCAAATAAAATCAATAGTGGCCCTGACTATTGGATTAGCCTGGTATAGCGACCAGAGTCGGACTCAGGGAGTACGTGATGTCCTTGCGTCCTACGAAGTAGTCGAAATTGAAAATAAATAAGAGAAAATTATTTTTGGGGGATTTTTAATAATTTTTATATTTTTTTGGATTTTTGAATAATAAAGAAAATAGGAAAAACAAGGAAACAAGCAACTTCACACAATTATTTAACTGCTCAAAATTCACCCAAAAATTCAAACAAAAATGTTTTTATGTTTTTTATATTTTTCTATGTTTTTGGTTAATTTTTGGTGTTTTCTGATTTTTATGGAATTTAATAAAAATGAAACAAGAACAGAAAAGAGTGTTGTTGTCCAGTCAGACTTGGAGGGCCAAAATAAAATAGATAATGTCTCTATCAAGGTTTGAAGGTAATTTTCGGCACTAGGTTTATTAATTTTAGATTTTTCTTTTAATTATTAGAATTTTTATGGGTTTTTAAGGGTTTTGTAATTTTTTATAGATTTTATAAATCTAAAAATGACCAGAATTTGTCTGAAAATCAAACAACACAAAACAAACAATATCCAAATTTTTTGTAATTTTGCAACTTATTTTAATATTTTTATGGTTTTTAGAACTGGACAGTAAGAAGAATGCGTGTTTTTTAATTTTTAAAAATAATAAATGGGCTCCAAAAATTTCCCAAAAATTAGTGAAAATTCTACACAGTGGCAGGAGCCACATGTCAAATTTTCACTAATATTGGATGTGAACTGATATTTTATTTAAAGCAACCAAGAGCCCACAGTACACAGAGACCTAGTTGCAATAAAAACATGTTTGGAGGACCTACAAAAACACACCAGGACACACAGGAGGGTTCGATGCAAAATTCCCAACTTTGCACGTGCGAGGCACGTGTCTGGGGCACTCAGTGACCTATTTGCAAATAACTTAGGTCCTTGGACTAATTAGTAACACGTACTAAACGTCCAGCGGCAAAAGTATAAAAAGCCCACTAAATTCGACACATGCACAATTAAAACACTCACAGAGGCATAAGTGCAAATATCAAGAAATATTTTTCAATTATTAACACATCAGAACCACAGGCCCATACATGCAATTATCCCAAGAAAATCACGTGTCGAAGCACGTGTTCACCACACACAGGGGTACAAAAGCAAATAAGATAAACCACCAGGTCCACTATGCAGATTTTCCAAACTAAAATAAACTACGAAAAATATTTACAAGACTAAGTGCTAAAACAAACTAGAAGAGGGGCCTAAGTGAAATTACCCCTTATTATATCCGAGGGCCGAATGGATTCCACGTGGAAGATCGGACGGTCGGGAGCAGGGGCGCCTCAACGACGGAGTCCTCAGCGCTAATCCAACGACTGGGGATGCGCCACGTATCTGATCAACGGTCGAGAAGCGCTGGATCCCCTTCACTGGATGGAGGGCTAAGAGGAGGCCACATGTCTAATCGAACGGTGGTTGTTGGGCCTCCTCTTAACCCTAATAGGACGCTCTGCACATAATCTGGAACTGCGGGGATAAACTGATGGTCCTGGAAGAACTAATGACCGATGAGGTTTGCCGGCCCGGTGAGCATGCGGTGGACCTCCTCCCGGGCTACAGATGATCGGAGAAGAAACGTTTGGGCCTCCCGCGTTTGATGAGCCCCTCCGATGGCGCAACGGAGCTCCGGAGAGCTCAAGCGACACCGACAGAGATGGAGTTGCTGCTCCTGGATGTCAAGCCCTCAGATGGGCTCTTCTGGACATGCAAAGCAAAGCAACAGGCTCCTGGGTCGACGGCAAAGTGCCTCGACCCGGTTAGCGGTGGTGTAGGTGGTCGGTGCGTCGAGATGAGGGGGCTCCGATGAAGCGACGGCGGTGGAGCCCCAATCCCAGTTCCGTGGCGAACTTGGTTGAACGAAAGGGCAGAGAAGGTGCACAGGGGAAGGGTGACGGTGATGGATAACTTCGATGACGAGATATAGGCGAGGATGGTCGGAATCGAAGATAATCGGCGACGGGGTGATTTGGGCGTGAATCAAAATTCGAGAAATATAGAAGGAATTGAGCTTACCAGGTGTGTGGATTCAACTGTGGACGAGCTCCGGGAGATCTTGGTCTTCGCCTCGAGGGACGTCGAGGCCCGAGGCTCAAGCACCACACTGGTGGCGGCGCACGACGGCGCTAGGTCGTCGGATCGATGGTCTACACGCTCCTTCCTCGCTGCAACACCGTCACTCGCGAGCTGTCACTCAGGAGAGAACAATGGAGGTCCTGGGGTGGAGAGATGGGAGCCAAAGATGCGTGAAAATGGGGGCGGAGCTCAGACTATAGAATAGTGAAGGTCCGGAAAGAAAGGGTCGGGTCCGGCTCGGTGAAGCACGGACCCCTAGGCAATGTGTCGGGCGAGGTTCCCAGATGTATGGAGCGTGATTAGGACCCAGGGTTTAGAGAAATGGTGATCGGGTCAAATGGGAATAATTTGGAGAAAACGGGTCGGTTGCTGGATCCGCGGGGAGAGAGGTCCGCGGAGGAGAGTTGACTGGTGTCAACAATCCCCCGTGGACCAATGGGAGCACAGCATTTATTAAAAATTTGGAAATTGAATAAAAAATAATAAATGGCTGAATTTTGAAAAAGTTAAAACATGAAAATGTTTATTTTATTTTAAACTATTTTTTGTGATTTTTAATTAATTTTTTGAAATATAAATTAGGTATTTACAATATAGTGCTATATATAGGTATATATACAATATTGATTTTTAATTTTTGATTTTTAATTAATTATTTTTGCAATTTTTATTCCCATTTTATATTTTATTTATTTATAGCATAAAATTAGAAGTGAAAAGATATTTTTATTTGATTTTTGTTATTTATTTACAAGGATAAAATAAATAGGTATATACATTTGTGTACATGGTATATATACAATGTTTCTTTTGGTTTTTTATTTTTGTTCTTTTTATTTAATTTTTGTTTTTATAGTTTTTATTTTATTTATTTACATCATGAAATATAGAATATATACAAGTTTTATGGGATTTTGATTTATTTATTTACGAGGTAAAATAAATATATGTGTGGTCTTATGTACATGGTGAATATGTGCAAGGAAGGTTATTTTTATTTTCTTTTTAATTTTTCTATTTTTATTTTGATTTTGTATTTACACATATTTACAAATATATACAAACTTATTTTTATATTATTTTTAGAGGAAAATATTTTTATTATATTTACAGGTATATTTACACATATGAGTATCTCTCTCTACTTGGGTTTTTATGCGGTCAGGCCCATGTTGAGCCCTCCCTTGGGATTAGATTGCTCAATATTTATTCTAAATATTTCCCTCTTTTTCTTTTGTTTCTTTATTCTTTTATTTATGCACAAAAACATGCTAATAATTTACTTTTATACAATGCATGCACTTTGGTAATTATTTGTATTTACATAGATATACATGTATTTGCAAAAGTTATTGTAGCTAAAATATAAGAATAAAGAGTGATGAATGGGTATTCATCAATTACCTTCAATGTTCCTTATTGTTGCTGTCATATGCACTAGTTTCAGTTAGGTATTATATGTGAACAAATGCATTGATACAAAAGGAGAATACCCAAAGGATCACGATACTACTAAAGTATAATGAATAACAATAGCCAAAAATAATAACCAGATAATAGATATCACAAATTATTGTCAAATACATATAATCAATAACAAAACACAATCATCACCTGCACAATTATGTTAATGTGGAAATCTCTTTAGATAAAAATCATGATTTAAGTGTCTTGACACAGAACTCTAAAAAACAGAGTCAATCAATCAATCAAGAATTCGACCATTTATAAATCTTCTGGATCACACACCAAAGGATTTCTATAACTTGGATCACATGACAAAATTACCCTTCAACAAATATAGGTAAAAAAACTAATGCATTTTGAAAAGCCCACAAATTCTATATGGTATGCAACATGTTGATCAAGCTATGAAAACATAGTTCGTACTATAAGTTAAAATGCTCAAACAAATGATGATCGATATGAAGTTGATCACATTTGTGTTGATCACAAGGCAATGTTTTTCTAATCAATTTTAGATAATTAAAGAGCAAATATCGTGTGATCATGGCTTAGAGAGCAACGTAATTCTTAGTTGAATTATTTTAATGATTCTCATGATATATGTTATGCATAACCTTCTCTTAGATGTGTATGCTTGAATATATGTGAATTTTGAAAAAAAAGTATGTCATGTGCATGTATCTTAGACATTTAAGCTCAATAGGACTTATTGAATGCAATTTAGGACTATAATCAATGCTTAAATCTTTCTTTAAAAAAAGCGATCGATCAATTCATACAATGTGGTTGATGAGAATGACAAGTGATTGATCATTCAATAATCATTGATTATTCAATAATCATTGATCAATCAATCAAGTAACAAGTTTACAAATAGAATTATGTATTTTAAAGAATAACTGAATATATTATTTTAAGTGATTGGTCATAATTTAAACAGGAAGCAAGAATGATTGATCACTTAGGCTAGTTGTGAAAAGATCGATCAGGTACTATGGAGTGATCGGTCGCTCAATAGAAAATGACTAAAAATGATCTATTTGTGAGTCAGATGTGATTGATTAGTCAATAAACATGGACTAAAAGTGATCGATCATGTATCATAGAGTGGACAATTAATTTGGAGGTGTGGGTACATCATCAATATTAGTGAAAATTTGATATGCTTACGAACATGTATGCATGCATGTAGATCTGTAAACTTTTACAAATAGTAATACAACTATACAAGTGGATGCACGATAAAACATGAGACTTCATCGTCAAAAGTTGACTTCATTCTTGAGACTTGAAGCAAGTTTTTTAACAAATTCGACAAAGTAGTTTGCACAGTTAGAAAGAACACATGTACTACCCTGCCTCAACTTATCCCATCCCTCCTTTCTAAATTACACTCAACCCAACATATTCATTATATGTCCAACCTTTCATACTGGTACAAGATTCTAGCCAAATTGCTGAGGCTCACAGGAAGTCACTTAAATGAATCACGAAAGATGAATTTCTTCTTTTCTCCATAATAGGTTACTAACTCTTAAAGCAAGTCATTTCTCTCTATCTTTATATATCTAGTAGATCTATGCCTGCCTTAGACTCTTGATCGACTGAGGTTGTGGTTTCAACCAAGTCTTTTCAGGGATGAGTACCGCCGAGAGTTTCCCCAGGGCTTTTTTAGGCTGTGTGCTCTTTCTTGTTTTGTGATGGTATAAGATAAAATTCTAGAAGAGTAACCATCTAGAATACCTAAAGTCCTTAGAGAAGGACAAAGTCATAACTTTGGCAAATAAGAAATCTACATTCATCATTGAAACCAACTTACTCGAAAGACCAGTAGGAAGTTGGGTTGTTTGTTATGGTGCTTCTTTTCATGTATGCAATCAGTTTCATGTGTTTCAAGACACCAGAAATCTTGATGAAGGGGAGATAGTCATCGAAATAGAATCTGATGCAATTGTTCAATGATCGCCATTGGAGCCTATAGACTATCATTATCTAGTAGAAGAGTCCTAGATATTAGATATTGTCTCCGTGCATCAGATGTTAGAAGGAACTTATTATCTTTATCTAATCTAGTCAGACATGGTTATACAATCCTTTTTTTGTAAAAAGCTATCATAAATCGTGATGGTAATTTTATAATAGATTGTTGTTTAACAACAGGTGGACTCTATGAATTGAACATAAATGGATGTGTTGTGAATGTTAATATTACTGTGAATAATAAAACCCCTAAATGATCAAGAGAGGCTGTAGATCATTTTACTATGATTTGACATCAAAGAATTGGACATGTATTTGTTGATAGGACCAAAAGACTGACAAAAGGATGGACCTTCGGATTTCCTAGAAGTCCCTGATTTGCCATCTTGCTAGCATT
This sequence comes from Ottelia alismoides, assembly GCA_037367405.1. Classification (NCBI taxonomy): domain Eukaryota; kingdom Viridiplantae; phylum Streptophyta; class Magnoliopsida; order Alismatales; family Hydrocharitaceae; genus Ottelia; species Ottelia alismoides. Next base: position 39,456 of record JAZKJV010003791.1, read on the forward strand.
GTATTCGTAGGAATATGCATAGGGCACCCTTCTCCAAGAAAGGTGAACGATGCGAAGATGTACTTAACCTAACACATACCGAGGTATATGGTAACTTTCATACTACGACTTGAAATGGACATCAATATTATATGACCTGATCATTCACAGTATGGTTTTGTCTTCCTATTGCAACACAAACAGAAGCCTTCGAAAAGTTCAAAGAGTTCATGGCCTTGGTTAAGAACCAACCGACAAGAAGATAAATGATTATGATGTGATCAAGGTGGCGAATACCACTCAGATGAATTCAAGGAATACCTTAAAGTGAGTAATTTTTTCCAATCTCACTCCTTCAGGTATCTCCTCAACTCAATGGAGTTACATAGAGATGCAACATAAATTTTGGTGACATGCCGTAGAGACAACAACTTATGTCCTAAATAAGATTCCATCTAATTTATACATAAAACCCCTCAAGAGCTTTGGCATGGTACCAAGATGAGTGTATGACAATTTAAGATTTGGGGTTGTTTGGTCCATGATATAAATGGGGATGTAAGCAAGTTGGAATCTAACACTAGAGAGTGATTCTTCATTGGATACGTAAAGAATCACATCAGATACAAACTTTTTGTTCTCAAGACTCAAAAGGAGCTTATTTCTAGAGACACCAATTTATGGAAGATGAATTCCTTATAAGTCAAGAAAATAATGACTTTATGGAACTAATTAAGTCCAGCAAGAGCGATGAAGTTCCCATGCCAGAATTGCAGAGATAATTGAAAAGGATACGACCGTACAAGAAAGAGTTCTCTAAGTCTATAAGACAACCTGAAAGTCCATGTATCAGAAGAGTATGATGATGATATAACTTCATTTGATGAAGCTTTGGCTGATTGTTACATCGACAGTTGGATGCAATGAATGAAGTCCGAGCAGACTTCAAGCACAAGAATGGTCGATGGACCCTCGAAGATCCACTAAAAGCGTCATACATATTGGGTACAAATAGATCATCAAGAGAAAGAGGGAACATATAGACCTTCAAAGCACGACTCATAGCAAAAGGATACACATAGAGAGGACATCAATTACGATGAGACATTCTCTTCTGTAGCCATGCTTAAATACATCAGGAATTTCTTTCTATAGTTGCACACCTTGACTATGACATCTACCAGATGGATGTCGAAATAACATTCCTTAATGGTTACCTCAAAGAGGATATCTATAAAGAGCATCCCCATGGCTTCATAACTAAGGAGGGTAAGGTATGCAAGCTAAAGAAATCCATATATGGACTCAAACATGCTTCTCATAGTTGGAACATACAATTCGATGAAACCGTAAAGCATTATGATTTTTTTTCATAACAAGAAACTTAGTGAGAGCGCCATCGTGTCCATTGTTCTTTATATGTAGATTATAACCTTATAATTAGTAATGATAAAAGAATGACGACTATTGTTAGATATGGTTGTTCCATACCTTTGAGATGAAAGATCTCAGAGAAGCCTTTTATATCTTGGGTTTGAAGTTGTTCAGAAACAAAGAAAAGAGGATATTGGGAACATCAAAACGAGGATATATCAAGAATGTCTTGAAATCATTTAGCATCAATAATTTCAAGAAAGTATTCTTTCCCTCAAGATATGGTATTCACTTATCTAAAGGGATGGATCCTCAAACTATTGAGGAAATAAATCCATGGTTAGATGCCCATAGGCATCGGTTGTAGGAAGCATGATGTATGCTAAGATGTGTACAAGATCAGACATCTATCATGTAGTGGCAGTGGTAAGTTGTTGCAAATCCTGCTATGGAGAAAAATACCGGACTGCAATGATGAGCATCTGCAAGTTCCTAATATGAACTCAGGACTACGTCTTAGTGTATAGAGTTAATGATCTCCATGTCTTGTGGTATACAGATGTGGATGGTAGGAAGTCGATCTCTGGGTTCTTATTCCTAGTGAACAATAGTGCCGTGAGCTAGAGAAGCAAGAAGCAAGACACCACGTCTGACTCAAGAACTAAAGAAGATTACATATCCATATCACATGCTGCTAAAGAGTTTGTGTAGTTGTGCAAGTTCATTCAAGAACTTGACGTAATTTCCTTATCATAATCTCCCAATCCATCGCTTTGCGATAACATAGGTACCATAGCCCAACTGAAAGAACCCCGATGGCATTAAAGAAGTAAACATAGGGGAAAGGAAACATCACATCATCCAGGAGATCGAGAAGCATGGTGCTATAATTGTTAGCCATGTGAGCCCGAGGTGATTCTTACAATAAATATTATTGTAATGTTTTCTTTATCAATAAAATTTATTGATTTATTCACTCCCTATCTGAGATTAAATGAATGAATGTACTGCAAATTCCCTCTGTACAATTAAGGTTATGTACCATGGCCATCTTAATGATCATACAATGGTTGATTAAATAATTGAATCATAGAGGTTGGTACTTGGATGAATATATAAGGAGTTAGATTAAGGACTCATCAAGCACCGTCAAATGATTGTTAACATATGATCTCAAGCCTTAGTAGGAGATGGCAATCCTCTACATTAGGCTGATATCTGAACAACCTCTTGATGCATGTCCTCTATATGAGAATAGAGATTTGGAGGTGATAGATTAGTAAGGTCAAAGAGTTGACTTAACAAGATCGAGATAACCAAAGTGCTATGTCGTAGACTGTCATGATATACACACACATCCTCTGACCAGAGACAGATGTGTTGTTATATCTCTAAGTATGTACATTTGGCAGACCAATAAGTTGATGACCTAACCAAGGTCTATACGGTGAGCTGGTGTGCATGTGATGGCATATGAGTAACACGATATCTCAAAGGGACCATACAGGTTCACTTGTGAACCAAAAGACATGAGCTCACTCATGAGGTATTGAGACCAATCAAATTCCATGCATGATCATCATGCTTTGGAAGACTGACAAGAATTTGTACGTAAAATATATTCTTTGAGAAAGCATATGGATGATACAAATTCGCAATGACCAATATTGAGAAACATGATGATGAAACCCTAAAGATGACAATGTGAACTTGATATATATCTTCGGGTTTATGATAGGTCTTCTAGTATTCAGGATGTACAAGTATTAGGAAAATCTGAGGGTGATGTGATCATAAACGATTGTATAACCATGATGCTTCCAAGGGAGTGATGAAACAGGTCTGGATTTTAGTAACTCCTCTTAGTAGAGAAGTGATCTGATATTGGTTTAAGTGTTGTACATTGATCTGAATGAGATTCAAATGCCATTAGAAATAAGATTTACGACCATGATTTAATCAAGCATATATAATAGGTCCATGAGATATGGATTTGAGATGTGATCTCAATATCCAAGTCATTGTACATGGAATGTACAATCTCCCTGTCCTTATCTCCAACTATCTATAGAGAAAGCACATTATTCTTAGCATTGAGAAATGAAAGAGTTTAATAATAATTCCATTATTGAATTACATCTAAGCATTGAGAAATGGATAATTAAATATGATTAAATTATCAGAAATAACGTGAATTTGATTCACGTTATTTTAATGCATAAGAATGATAATCCAATATAATTAAATGTGATTTAATTATTATGGACATGAATAATGTGGATAACACTATCCAATTATTCATAATATATTATAATGTGATTTATAATGTATTAGAGAGATCCTATAATGATTAATATTTGTTGATTAATTATTAGTGTTAATTAGATTCATATTGGATAGTTAATTGAAAATGTAAATCACATTTTATTTTGGATTGTGAATGTGATTCACAAATTTCATATGGCAAGATTGCAATATTAACAAAATAATTATGAATTAATTTTGTTCAATTATTGACAACAAGTGTTGTTGTAAATCTTGGCAATTTTCAAGGAATAATACAATCTCATGAAATTGCATGAGATTCCACCCTTCCATGTTGGAAAGGTGGACGACAACCCAATCCTGTTAGGAAAGGGTGGTCGTCCACTCTATTACATGGAATGGTGTAATCTCCATTCCATTATCTACATATTTGATTGATTTAGTTTTAGAATTAATTTATATTGATTTATCAATATATATTTGATCTAAATAAAACAAATTGTTGTTGGATTTTTCCAAAAATTATTGGCCATTGAAAGTAGCACAAATCAATCTCATCCACTGATTTTGTGTAGTCCATGGATTGTGATCCATGGACTCCCAAAATACTATATAAGAAGAGGCATCCCTTACTCTTCAAGTTACAACATCCATTGTGACATCAAGCTCTCTCTCCCCCTTTCATTCTCACACCCTCTCTCTCTCTTTGGGTAACCGTCCACCCAAACCCTTGAGCGAAGACACCGCCATCGTCGCATCGACAGCACAATGAATATATATGTATTTCCCTTGAAAGAATTAATTATATGAATGTGATTCATGATAAATAATTAAAATTTGAATATGAGGTGAAGGATCATATAAGTAACATCCATGGACTCCCGTTAAGGCGAAGGGTTCCGTTGCTGAGGATTGTATGTAGGAGACGCATGTATAAAGTGAGAACTCTTGCATACAAGCTTATCTGGATCAGGCTCTCTACTTCTCGAGAGACTATGGCCATATATGTAGGTATCTCAATATCAGGTCCTCATATTATTGGGGTGATATTGGATTGCGCACAAAGAGTACTAATCCTGTTAACGGTTGGTTCAGTTCACGACGGGTCAACATCACCTTAGGGTTGGTGGGCCTGGGTGTTAAAGATCAAATTGGGAAATGAAAGTTGGAGTTGCAAGAGGAATGTGTTGTCGCTTATCTTTATCCGAGTTACAAGTTCTCATATTATTGGGATGTGACAAAGATAAAGAGCAGATCACAGTTCTTGCTAGAGATGTAGCGGTAGGTATATCTCTTTCTTTGAAAGTGATTAAGGGAATGGACTTTCAAAGTTGAAAAGACAAGACTAATTCGATTAAAAATCCGTAATCAAAGTTTTTATTTGAATATAATTATTTATATGTTCTAATATAATGCATTCTTAATTTTAGAAAATGATGTCCGTGAACCCACTTAGCAGGTTCTTGGAGGTGAATTAGTTGACCTGGCCAAATTATTCAGATTAGATCTGAAATTTGGATCTTGCCCTTTCTACTGAGCGTATCTCCTATGTGTTGTCAAAGGACAAGTACACAGACTCGAAGACTGAAGACTCCAGAGGAAATTTCTTTTAGTGAGAAATATGATGAAGACCATAATTTGGCAAGGTGTTATATTCTGAGTTTATTGTCCAATGTGTTGCAGAAGCAACATGTGGAGATGGAGACTTGCCATGTTATTATTGTTAATTCTAGAGAAATGTTCGGTGAAGCAAATTGCACACAATGTTGCTATATAAAGAACGAACTTATTCACTGCAAGATGTAAGAGGGGACCTCTGTCAGAGAACACATACTCAAAACGTTCGTGTACTTTTCTGAGTTGGAAAGTAGGAACTGACATGGATGTAGATATGCAGACTGACTTCATTTTGTTGTCGCTCCCTAAGTCTATCAACAACTTTTTTGTCACATTCCACATGAGCAAAGATGAGTATACTAACACTGAGCTATTAAATGCATTAAAGTCTGCTGAAGACGTGATGAGGAATGATGGCTTGGCCCCTCTGGCAGTGCAAAGGTTGCACAAGCAAAAGAAAAGCGTGGTCGGCAGCAAGGTTCCCAGAAGGGCCCAACCTAGAAAAGAAGGAAGAAGAGTCAAGGCAATGTCTCATCTTCTAGTGCATCTACATTGATTGCATTGAAGAAAACTGATTTATGTCTCCACTACAAGAAGCCAAGGCACTGGAGGCGTAACTGCCCGGAATACCTGAAGTCTGCTGAAAAAGGTAAAGCCTACATGTATGAAATCTGCTTTCATAGTTGAAACTAATTTTCTCTTTGGATGAGAAGGAAGTTGGGTTGTTGATTATGGTTCTTCTGTTCATGTATGCAATTTGTTGTGTCTATTTCAGGAAACTAAGAATCTCGATGAAGGAGATAGTCATCCAGATGTGATCTGATGCAAGTGTTGCAGCAGTGGTCGTCGGGACCTATAGACTATCGTTATCTTGTGAAAGAATCCTTATACTTAAAGAGTGTCTTTATGTAACTGAAGTCAGAATAAATTTAATATTTGTATCTAAACTTATTGGAAGTGGATATTCATTCCTTTTCTGTAATATACTAGTCATAAATCGTTATGATAAGCATATTACGGATGGTGTTTTGACTTCTGGTGGACTCTATGAAGTGTGCATTGATGAACATGTCATGAATGTTATTTCCACTAATAAAAACCCTAAAAAATCCAACGAGGACAAAAATCATTCGAATATGATTTGTCATCAAAGGCTTTGTCATTTATCTGTCGATGGAATCAATAGATTGATAATGGATGGACCCTTATCTTTTCTACAGGTTCAATCTTTGCCTACCTGCGAACATTGTATTTGAGGAAAAATAACTAGGACATCTTTCCGTAACAAGGTTACAAGATGCAAGGGTATTCTTTACCTAATACATGCTGATGTGTGTGGTCCCTTGAGTATCGCGACTCGAAATGAATATTGACATTATTTGATGTTTATTGATGACCATTCACGATAAGGGTTTATCTTCCTACTACGTCATAAATCTGAAACTTTTGAAAAGTTCAAAGAGTTCAAGGCTTTGGTTGAGAACTAAACTGACAGGAAGATCAAATGAATTCGATCTGACTATGTTGGCAAGTACCTCTCAGATGAATTAAAGGAATACCTCAAAGAGAATGGAATTGAATCCAATCTCACTCCTCCTGGAACACCCCAACTTAACGGTGTTGTTGAAAGATGCAACATAGCGATCATGGACATGGCTCATTCAATGATAAGCAAAGCACATTTACCTCTTAGTTTAATGGGATATGTAGTAGAGACTGCAATATATATCTTGAATAAGATTCCTAGAAAATCTATACCTATGACTCTTCATGAGCTCTGGTATGGAACCAAACCTAGTGTTAATCACTTGAGGGTTTGGGATTGCTTGGTCCATGCGAAAAACATGGATGCAAGTAATCTAGAATCTCACTCTCGTGAGTGTTACTTCATTGGATGTGTTAAAGGTGGTATTGGATACTGGCTTTATGATATAAGACCAAGAAGGTTTTCATCTCTAGAGATGTTAGATTATGGAGGATGACTTCCTTAAAGGTCAAGACAAAAATGAAGTAGAGGAACTCATTGAGTCCCCTTAGAATTCTGAGCTTCCTGAACTAAAAACTAAAGAGATAAATAAAGATGAAACACCATACCTCTTTGAAGGAGTTTGAGGGTGGTTGCACCCCCTGAAAGGTATGGATTCCATGTGTCAGGTGAGACTGACAGTGATCCTGCTTCATTTGATGAAGCACTCACAGATCATGACATGGATAGATGGATGCTACCAATAAAGTCAGAGATTGACTCCATGCATAATAATGGTTTATGGACCCTAGAGGATCCAGCTAAAGGGATAAAACCCATTGGATCTAAATGGATATTCAAGAGAAAGAGGGGACCTGATGGGAAAGTAGAGACTTTCAAGGGACGACTCGTGGCCAAAGGCTATACATAGAGATAAGGCATTGACTACGATGAGACGTTCTCTCATATGTCTATGCTAAGTCCATCGAGACACTACTAGCTATAGCCGCATCTCTTGACTACGATATTCGGCAGATGGATGTCAAGACAACTTTCCTCAATGGATACCTCAGGGAGGATATCTATATGGAGCAGCCCCAAGGCTTCGTAATCGAGGAAGGTAAAGTATGCAAGATGAAGAAATCCATATATGGGCTCAGAGAAGCTTCTCCTAGTTGGAACATTAGGTTTAACGAAACCATAAAGAGTTATAATTTTGTGCAGAATCCTGATGAACCTTGTGTGTACAAGAAGCTTAGTGGGAGAGACTTTGTGTTCATTGTGCTTTACGTAGATGACATCCTTATCCTTTGGAATGATGCATGGATGCTGACTAGTATTATGATTTGGCCATCCCATACCTTTGATATGAAAGATCTTGGAGAAGCCTCTTACATCTTGGGTTTGAAGTTGTTAAGAAATTGAGAAAAGAGGGTATTGGGATTATCACAACATGTGTATATTAAGAAAATTCTTGAACGTTTCCGAATGGAGAGTTCAAAGAAGGGTTTCCTCCCCTTAAGAAATGGTATCCATCTATCTAAAGGGATGGATCCTCAAAGTGTTGAGTAAAAAAATACATGGCTAGATACCCCTATGCATCAATTGTAGGAAGCTTAATGTATGCCATGATGTGTACTAGGCCAGATATCTACCATGCAGTGGGAGTGGTAAGTCGTAACCAATATTGTTATGGAGAACAACACTGGAATGCAGTGAAGAAAACATTTTCAAGTATCTAAGACAGACAGAAGATTACATCTTGGTCTATGGAGGTGGTGATCTCGTAGTCTTAGGATACACAGATTCAGACTTCCATTCGAAAATTGACGATCGAAAGTCGACAACAGGGTTTGTGTTCTTGTTGAACGGTGATAATGTGAGCAGAAGCTGAATACATTGTCACATCAGATGTTGCAAAGGAGGTGGTGTGGTTGCGCAAGTTCATCTGGGAACTTGACGTAGTTTCCTATGACACTCACATCCCGTTAATCTGCGATAACACATGAGCCATTACCCAAGAGGTGAACCCAGATGACATCAAAAGAGAAAGCACGTGGAAAGGAAATACCACATAATTCAGGTGATTCAAAAGTGTGTGACATCATCATGACCAAGTTGTCCTTTGCCGACGACATTGTTGATCCTCTTACCAAACCTTTGACACAAAAGGTTTTCGACCAACATGTAATGAGTATGGGTTTAAGGATTGCACCTAAATGGTTCAGAGGTCTAGTGGGAGATTGTTAGCCATGTGAGCCCGAGGAGAACCATTATTACAATAAATGTTATTGCAATATTTGATTTATCAATAAAAGTTATTAATTTCACTCCCTATATGAGATTATATGAATGAATGAACTAAACGGTCCCTCTGTACAATTAGGGGTATGTAACATGGCCATCTTGATGATCACACAGTTGTTGATTCAATAACTGAATTATAGAGGTTGGTGCTTAGATGAATATCTAAGGAGTTAGTTGAGGACTCATCGAGCACCGTAAAATGATTCTTAAGAGATGATCTGCATCTCTTATGTTCTATACTGTCACGATATGGGTACACATCCTCTTATCAGAGACAGATGTGTTGCTATATGTCTAAGTGTGTACATTGGCAGAACAATAGGTTCATGACCTAACCAAGGTCTATATACCAGCGAGCTGGTGTGCATGTGAGGGCATATGGGCAATACGATCTCTCAAAGGGATCATATAAGTTCATTTGTGAACCAGAAGACATGTGCTCACTCATGAGGTATTGGGACTGATCAATTTCCATGCAAGGTCGTCGTTCTTTGAAAGCATGACAAGAATTTGTTGGCATAATATATGCTTTGGGAAAGCATATGATTGATACCAATTCCCAATGACCAAGATTGAGAAACTTGATGATGAAACCTTAAAGATGTCAATGTGAAATTGATCTATATGTCTGGGTTTATCATAGTTTTTTCAATATACAGGATATACATGTATGAGGAATACCCAAGGGTGATGTGATCATAAACGAGTGTATAACAATGATGCTTCCATCCCGAGGGAGTGATGGAACAGGTTTGGATTTTAGTGACTCCTCTCAGTAGAGAGGTAATCTGATCTTGGTCCAAGTGTTGGACTTTGATCTTAATGAGATTCAGATGCAATTAGAAGATTAGATTTGTGGTCTTGATTTAATCATGCATCTATGAGAGGTCCATGAGATCTGAATTTGAGATGTGATCTCAAAATCCAAGTTACTATACGTGGAACATAAAATCGTCATGTCCTTATCTCCAAGTATTTGTGGAGAAAGCACATTATTCTTGAAAGAGTTCAAGAATAATTCCAATGTTTAATTACATCCAAGCATTCAGAAAAGGATAAGTAAATGTGATTTAATTATCATGAATAATATAAACTTGATTCATATTATTTTAATGCATGAGAATGATAATCAAAAATAATTTAATGTGATTTAATTATTATGGATATGAATAATGTGGATAGCACTATCTAATTATTCACAATCTATTATAAATGTGATTTATAATGTATTAGAGAGAGCCTATTATGATTTATATTTACTAAATAATTATTAGTGTGAATTGTATTGACATTGGATAATTAATTGAAAATGTAAATTACATTTTATTTTAGGTTGTGAATGTGATTCTCAAATTTCCAATGTCAAGACTGCAATATTTTCAAAATAATTATGAATTATTTTGTTTAATTCTTTACAACAAGTGTCATAAATCTTAGGGATTTTCAAGGAATAATGCAATCTCATGAGATTGCATGAGATTCCACCCTTCCATTTTGGAAGCGTGGATGACCACCTAATCCTATTAGAAAGGGTGGTCGTCCACTTTAATACATGGAATGGTATAATCTCCATTCCATTATCTCCATATTTTATTGATTTAATTTTAGGATTAATTTATATTTATTTATCAATACATATTTGATCTAAATTAAATTAATTATTGATGTGTTTTTCCAACAAAAGCTTGGCTATTGAAAGAAGCACAAATCAATCTCATCCATTGACTTTGCAAAGTCTATTGATTGTGATCCATGAACTACCAAAATACTATATAAGAAGAGGCACCTCTTGTTCTCCAAGTTACAATTTCCATTATGGCATAGAGCTCTCTTTCTCTCTCTCTCTATCTCTCTCTTTTCATTCTCACACCCTCTCTCTCTAGGTGGTAGTCCACCCAAACCATAGAGGGAAGATAGTGCCGTCGTCACATCATCATTGTGTTGTCGCCACAACTGCCCTTAGTTATCCATCTTCTTTGGTGTACTTCACTCGCAAAGAGAATGTACGATCTTGTGTGATGAGATCAGAAGTACTTTGCTTGTATCTATTATTTCGATTGCGAGAAGAATGTGATTCGTCTCTGCGCTCGCAAGCATGTCCTCTTCAAATCAGACTTGAGACGAGGTCTCTTTTCTTAAAGGCTTGATTATAACCATGCTACAAGAGGTATTCCTTTATCTATTTATCTGGTTAGATAAAACAGTTGAAGATGTGTTCTTGGATCACGTGGTTTCATCGCATGGAAGTTTTTAAAATCCGTTGCATCGAGCAATTAGTGCGACTAGTCACTCTTGATCGTAAATGATACCATCCTCATGCTTTCGTGATGCGCTTAAGGATGCTTTCATATCCTTTAATCATGATCACCAAGGTTGCCTCTACCAACAACAATGGTGATATGCTAACCAAGACTTTTACTCAAAATATCTTCGACTAGCATGTAATTGATATAGGTTAAGAATTGCACATTAATAGTTCTAAGGGCTAGTAGTATATTGTTGGACATGTCAACCCTTGGCGACCCATTAATGCAATGAAAGTTATTGTTTTATCATGTCCATATGAAATGAATGATTGTAAATGCACTTAATGTTGGACATATGAGTCCATGGTTATCCATTATGTAATAAATGTTATTGCAATTTACTCATTAATATGAAATGAAGAGTAACTAATTTGCATAATAGGTCCCTTAGTACAATTAGAGTTATGTACCATATCCATTTTAATGATCATAAATTTTTTTATTCAAATATTGAATCATAGAGTTTGGTGTTTGGATGACATCTGAAGGGTTAGATCGAGGACTCTTCAAGTACCGTCAAATGATTGTTAAGAAAGGATCTCTAGCATGAGAAGAAAATGACATTTCTTTTCTAAACACTAATATCGAACTAACCTCGCGATGTAGGTACTCTACATAGGAATAGAAATTCGGAGGAGTTAGATATGTTGGGTCAAAGAATTGACTTAACGAGATCGAGATAAGCAAGACCTATGTCATATAATGTAACAATATAGGCATGCATCCTCTGACCAAAGATAGATGTGGTACAATATATCTGAGTATGTACATTTGTCAGACAGCTAGGTTGATGACCTATTTAAGGTCCATATAGTGGCGAGATGGTATGCATACAAGGTCATATGAATAGTACGATCTCTTAAATGGATCATACAAGTTTATTATGAGGGTGATGTGATCGTAAACGATTGTATAACCACGACACTTCCCTTCCGAGGGAGTGATGAAACATGTTTATATTTTAGTCACTCCTCTCAATAATTAAGTAATCTAATCTTAGTCCAAATGTTGGACATTAATCTGAATATGATTCGGATACAATGAGAAGGTTAGATTTACGATTTCGATTTAATAAAACATAGTTGAGAGGTTTCCAATATTTGAATTTGAGATATAAACTATATATCCAAGTCACTATACATGGAACGTACAATTGCCACGTCCTTATCTCCAAGTATCCGTGAAGAAAGTGCATTATTCTTAAAAGAGTTCAAAAATAATTCCCTTGTTGATAATATATCTGAGCATTGAGAAATTAATAATTAAATGTGATTTAATTATCATGAATAATATGAATATGATTCATATTATTTAGAAACATGAGAATGGAATTCTATGATAATTAAGTACGATTTAATTGCCAAGTACATGAATAATGTGGATATCACTATCCATATTAATCAAGTATATTACAAATATGATTTATAATATATTAGTGGGAGCCAATTATAAATAGAATTTACAAATTTAATGTTGTTGTGAACTGGATTCATAATGAATATTATTATTTGCATTTTATATTAGATGTGTCTATATGAATCTCAGTTGTGAATGACATGATTTAAATTATCAAAAATAATTAAAACTATTTTTTGTGAATAATAATGCAGTAATTATTGTTGCACATGTGGGATTTGTGGATATATATGTGATCTCTCAATTAAGAAAAAAGTAGTGCACCTTCCCTTTTAAATGGGGGACGGACAAGGAGTCCTACTCCTTGTATGGTCGTCTCCTCCATTAAGGGATGGACGCTCCTCTTCTTTCCCTTAAATCCATATGAAATTGATTTGAATTAAATATAATATTTTTTAAATTATTTGCAACATATTTGATTTATTTTAAATTAATAATTATTGTTGCAAATTTATGTAATAAAATCATGGTCAGTGATTGAAAGAACAAAGTAATCTAAACCAATGATTTTGTGAGCACATGGATAAGGATCCATTGACATCCAATTTGTTATAAATGAAAGGGAAACACTTGCTATATTTTTTTACAATACAATTATAATAGAAAACCCTTTCGTCCATTATCTCTACATGCTTGCTCTCTCTCTCAAATGTGGTCATCCACATCTTGACCTAGAGAACCCTGCAGTCGTCTTTGCACCGTTATGCTGCCGAATAGACTGCTTGTGGGTTTCCTCCATATTCAGTGCTTCTAGCTTGTAAAGAAGGAATTGGATTTGGTGAGACGAAATTAGAAGACTCCCCGCTCAGATCATTAACTTGGATAGCTAGAAGCATGCATCTCATCCATGCACGCACAAGTGCGACCTTCATTGGATCTTACTTGAGACATGAGATCTCTTAGTTTATAGACACTATCACAAAAACACTTCAAGATATAATACTTAAGGATATGAAAATATCCTTAAGAGCATCATTGAAGCGTAAGGATCGCATTGAATGCGATCAGGAGTGACTAGTCACACTAGTTGGTCGAAGCAATGGAAATTAAAGTTTTTCATGCGATGAAACCACTTGATCCAAGAACACTTCTCGGATCGTTTCATCTAAATCACAAACAAGTATTAGGTTTACCTCTTAAGGCATGATTACAATCGAGTCTCTAAACAAAGAGACATCTTGTCTCAAGTCCGATCTGACGGAGGAGACACTCACGAGCGCGTTGATGAAATGTATGTTTCTCGCAATCCATGTTGATGATCCAAGTAAAGAATCTCCTTATCTTGTCACACAAGATTCGACATCTTCTTCACGAGCGAGGCATACTGAAGGAGATGGAGATCCACGAGTAAACAATCCGACAACATAATGGCAACGCTGCGACGTTAGCAACTCTCTTTAGGGCTCCATGGTGGACGACCACAAGAGAGAGAGAGAGAGAGAGAGAGAGAGAGAGAGAGAGAATGTGTAGAGAATGAGAGAGAGAGAGAGCATATGAAGTTGTTGTCTCCAACTTATGTTGTGTAATGAAGATCAAAGGGTATTCCTCTTCTTTTATAATATTTTGGGATCCATGGATCTCAATCCATGGACAACACAAATCCAATGTCTCACATTGATTTGTATTTCTTTTAATGGCCAAGATTTTATTGTAAAAGAATAACAAAAAATAATTTAATAAGATTAAATATATATTGATAATCAATATAAAACATTCCTAAATTTAAATCAATCAAACATGGAGATTATGGAATGAAGATTGCCTCCTTCCATAATATGGGAGTTGATGGCAATCTCATGTAATCTCATGAGATTACAATATTTCATGGAAATCTCCAATATTCCAACAAAACTTGTTGTAAGTTATTCTACAAAAAAAATTTATAATTATTTTGAATATTGCAATCTTACGGTTAGAAAATTGTTAATCACATTCACAACCCAAAATAAAATGTAAACTAAATTTTCAATTAATCGTCCAATGTGAATCCAATTCACATCAATATTTAATTAATAAATGTCAATTACAAATAACCCCCTCTGATATATTATAAATCACATTTATAATATAAATGATTAACTTGGATAGTCATATCCGTATTATTCATATCCATGACAATTAAATCACATTTAATAATCTTGGATCTCTATTCTCATGTGCCCAAATAATATGAATCACATTCACATTATTCACATCATTGATAATTAATCACATTTAATTATCTATGATAACTCTCTTTATAATTTGAATCAAACTCATATTATTTATGATAATTAAATCACATTCAATTATCAATTTTCACAATGCTCAAATATATAATATCAACAATGAAATTATCCTAAACTCTTTTAAGGATAATGCCTTTTCTCCGCGAATACTCGGAGATAAGGACAGGGAGATTGTATTGTTCCAAATATAGTGACTTGAATATTGAGATCACATCTCAAATCCATATCTTGGGCCTCCCATAGATGCTTGATTAAATCAAGACCACAAATCTAATCTTGCCATTGCATCTGAATCACATTCATATCAATTTTCAACATTTGAACCAAGATTAGATCACTTTTCTATAGAGAGGAGTCACTAAAATCCAGACCCATTTCATCACTCCCTAGGAATGGAAGTGTCAAGGTTATACAATCGCTTATGATCACATCACCCTCAGGTATTTCCAATACATGTACATCCTGCATGTTGGAAGACCGAGAATAAATCCGAAGTATTAGATCAATTTTATACTATCTACTTCATTATTTTATCTTTAAGTTTCTCATTTGATCATTAGGAGTCGGTATCAATCATATACTTTCCAAATGCATATATCATACCTAGGTCTTGATCATATACTTTCCAAAAGTATATATCAACCCTACAAATTCAGTCAGGCTTCCAAAGCAAGACGACCATGCACAAAATTTGATTCCTCCAAATATCTCATGAGTGAGCTCATGTCTTCCAGTTCAGTAATGAACCTGTATGATGTCTTTCAGAGATTGTATTACACATATGACCTTACATGCACACCAATGTGCCAATGTATAGACCTTGATTAGGTCATCAATCTATTGGCCTGTCAAATGTACATACTTAGATATATAGTAACACATCTGTCCCTGTTCAGAGGATGTGTGCCTAAATCGTGATAACATACAACATAATACTTTGGTTATCTCGATCTTGTTAAGTCAACTCTTTGACCTAACTTATCTAACACATCTGAATCTCTATTACTATGCAAAGGACCTACATCAAGAGGTCGACTAGATATCAACCTTCAGAGAGAGGATTGTCATCTCCTCCTTAGGCTGGAGATCATCTCTTAATAATCATTTGACAGTGCTCTATGAGTCCTCAATCTAACTATTTAGATATTCATCCTGGCACCAACCTCTTTGATTCAATTATTGAATCAACAACTGTATGACCTATAAGATGGCCATAATACATAATCCTAATTTTACTAAGGGACCTATTATGCAAATTAATTATTCTTCACTTCAAATCATGGAATGATATTTACAATAACATTTATTGCATAATGGCTCGCTGTGGGCTTGCATGTCCAACAAATCATTGTACTTGTTTGTGTTGTTGGTGAAATAATTTGAGAAGTATTCTAGAATCATGTGATTTCATCATTTAAAAATTTTAATTTCCTATACTCAATGCAACTAAAGGGTCGTAAGACCACCAAGAGGGTATGGATTCCATGTATCTGAGAAATCTGACAATGATTGGACTTCATATGATTAACCTTCTATAAATCATGACATTGATAGATGGATGTTAGCAATAAATTCTAAAGTATACTTCATACACAATGTATATGGACCCTTGGGATCCACCTATAGGGTTAAACCCATTTGGTGTAAATGGATCTTCAAGAGAAAGGGAGAACTTGATGAGAAGGCAGAGACAATCAATGCACAGCTCGTAGCCAAGATCTATACACAAAAAGAAGACATCGCTTGCAATGAGACTTGCTTTCTAGTAACCATTCTTAAACCCGTCAGAATATTGCTAAATATAGCTACACAACTTCATTGTGACATCTATAAATTGGAAGTCAAGATTGCATTCCTCAATGAATACTCAACAAGGATAATCGTATGAAGTAGCCCCATGGCTTCATTGTTGAAGAATGCAATGTGTGAAAACTAAGGAACTCCGTCTATGAATTCAAGTAAGTTTATTGTAGTTGGAATATTAGTTTTGATGAATTTATAAAGGTTATGATTGCATATAGAATCCTAATAAATCAGGTGAAGCTTAGTGGGAGTGCCATTGTGTTCATCATGCTAAATGTAGATAAAGTCCTAATCATTTGGAATGCTATAAGGATGATAATAAGTGTTTTATGATCTTGTTGTTCTATACCTTTGAGATATGATCTAAAGGATGCGTCTTATATCTTAGTTTTAAAGTTGTTCATAAGCAAAGAGAAGAGGGCATTGGGACCATCACATTAGTAGTACACCTTGGACATATTTCATTTTTGGAAAACTCCATGGAAACCTTCTTTCCCTTAAGATATGGTACTGACCTATTTAAAGGGATAACACCTCAAAGACTTGAGGATGTGAATGCAAAATCAACATGCCCTAGTGCATCAGCAATGGGAAGCACAGTGTATGCTAGATGTGTTCAAAATGCTAGATGTCTACCATGTAGTGGGAGTAGTAAAATGTTACCAGTCCTACTATGGAGACAAGATACTAAATTAAAATAACAATCAAAATCTTTAAGGTTATAAGACTTTTAATATATTTATCTCACAGCCTTTATGAAATTAAGACTTTATATAAAGTGATCTAAAATGCCTTACCTTCACATACCATACTAGACTTAAGACCATGTGTTAATCAAAGGTAATAGAGATCTCCAAGCATAAGAAAATAACTTACTGGTTATAATGATTACTGGCTTATAGTGACAAAGGTACAATAACTACTTTAACAAGATTGAGTATTGGTTGTCTAAAATGCAACATTCGCATTGAATGCGAGCACTGTTACTGGGAGATATGCATGTCTCTAAAAGGACTCCACATAGTCTCTTGGGAACAGAGTGAATAGTCGTCCTACAAATCTAGTTTTCTAAATAGCTTGTGATTATCACATGAGTATGGATTTAAAGATTACCCCATCAAATCCTTGGGATAGTCAGAGATTATTAGACATGTGAGCCCACAACGACCTATTATGCAATAAATGTCATTCTAATTCACTCCTTAATATAAAATGAAGAATACTTAATTTACATAATAGGTCCCTTAGTTCAATTACGGTTAGGTACTATGGCCATCTTAATGATCATATAGTTGTTGATTAAAATGTTGAATCATAGAGGTTGGTGCTAGAATGAAATCTAAAGGGTTGGAATGAGGACTCATCAAGTATCATCAAATGATTGTTAAGAAAAGATCTCTAGCTTGATAAGAAAATGGCAATTCTTCTCTAAAGGCCGATATCTAACTAACCACTTGATGCATCTCCTCTACATAGGAGTAGGGATTCAAAAGTGTTAGATAAGTTGGGTCAAAAAGTTGACTTAACAAGATGAAGATAACCAAGACCTATGTCTTATATTGTCACGATTTAGGCATGCATCTTCTGATCAGAGACAAATGTGTTGCTATATGCCTGAATATGTACATTTGGCAAACCAATATCTTGATGACCTATTCAAGGTCTATACACCGACGAGCTAGTGTTCACAAAAGGGCATATGATTAATAAAATCTCTCAACGGGATCATACAGGTTGATTACTGAACCAAAAGACTTGAGCTCACTCTTGACATAGTGGGATCAAATTCCGTGCATAATCATCTCGCTTAGGAAACTTGACTGAATTTTTAGGTATGACACATGCTTTTTTGTAACGTATATAATCAATACCTAGGTGTGATATATGCTTTTGGAAAGATATTATTGATACCAACTCCCAATGATCAAACGAGAAACTTAATGATAAAACTTTGAAGAAGACAGTCTAAAAGTGATCTAAAACTTCGGGTTTATTCAAGGTCTTTTAGTATGAAGGATGTACTGGTATTAACAATACTTGAGGGTGATGTGATCGTAAACGATTGTTGTGATACTTCCATTCTGAAGGAGTGATGAAATAGGTTTGGATTTTAGTTACTCCTCTCAATAGAGAAGTTATCTGATCTTAGTCAAAATGTTTGACATTGACCTGAATATGATTCAGATATAATAAGAATATTAGATTTACGGTGTTGATTTATTCAAACATCTCTGGGAGGTTTATGAGGTCTGGATTTAAGATATGATCTCAACATCCAAGTAATTATACATGGAACATGCAATCTCCATGTCCTTATCTCCATGTATCTACCGAGAAAGCACATTAACTTGAAAGATTCCAAGAAAAATTCCATGGTTGATAATATATACGAACACGGCGAAATTGATAATTAAATGTTATTTAATTACCATGAATAATTTTAATATGATTAATATTATTTATAAACATGAGGATGAAGATCCAAGATAAGTAAAAATGTTTTATTCTTATTGATATGAATAATTTGGGTATCACTATCCATATTAGTTATGTATATTATAAATATGACTTGTAATATACTAGAGAGAGCCAATTGTAAATAGTATTAGTTATGGATATTATAAATATGATTTATTATATACTAGAGAGAGACAATTGTCAATAGTATTCACAAGCTAAACGTTGATGTGAATTGTATTGACATTGAACAATTAATTTGAAATACTATTTACATTTTATGTTGGATTTGTGAATATGATTCACATTTGTCAATGACATGATTGAAATCATCAGAAAATAATTCGGAATTATTTTTGTGAATAATTATGCAATAATTGTTGTTGCACATGTGGGATTTATGTAGAGATATGCGATCTCTCAATCAGGAAAAAGAGGAGCACCTTACCATT
Organism: Ottelia alismoides; assembly: GCA_037367405.1. Classification (NCBI taxonomy): domain Eukaryota; kingdom Viridiplantae; phylum Streptophyta; class Magnoliopsida; order Alismatales; family Hydrocharitaceae; genus Ottelia; species Ottelia alismoides. Next base: position 59,125 of record JAZKJV010003791.1, read on the forward strand.
TTAGAGGGGGGACGGACAAGGAGTCCTACTCCTTGTATGGTCGTCCCTTCTATTAAGGGAAGGAGGCTCCTCCTCTTTCCTTTAAATAAATATGATATTGGTTTGAATTAAATCTAATGTGTTGTAAATTATTTGCAAAGTATTTGATTAATTTTAAATTAATAATTTTTATGGCAAATTTGTGCAACAAAATCATGGCCATTGATTGAAAGCACAAAATTATCTAAACCATTGATTTTGTGAGCACACGGATTAGGTTCCTTGGACATCAAATTTGTTATAAAATAAATGGAAAGTCTAGCTCTTCATTTTTACAATACGATTACAAGAGAAAACTCTCTCCTCCATTCTCTCTACACTCCCACCCTCCTCTCGCATGTGCAGTCATCCACATCTTGACTTAAAGAACCTTGCAGTCGTTGCGACGTCGTTGTGCTGCTGGATTGACTGCTTGTGGACGTCCTCCATCTTCGGTGCTTCTTACTTGTGAAGAAGTTGTCAAATTTCGTGAGATGAAATCCAGAGACTCCTCACTCGAATCATCAACTTGGATTGCGAGAAGCGTGCGTCTCATCCATGTGCAGTAAGTGCAACCTTCATTGGATCGGACTTGAGACATGCAGTCTCTTCATTTAGAGACACGATCACAAACATGCTTCAAGAGGTAATCCTTGTACTTTCTTGTGTTGGTTAAATGATTTGAGAAATGTTCTCAAATCATGTGGTTTCATCAATTTCAAAGTTTTAGTTTCTACCTTGGGTCATATGTGATGCAGCCTAGATGATTCTGTGATTTGCTAGTCTTAAACCCTTGTCTTCACTTAATATTAAGGTCACTTTGTACAATTAGGGTTATGTATTATGGGCATATGGAATATCGATGAATCTTCATTTATCACCTTTATTCTTTCATTTTGTCATTAAATCCCTGGTGAAATGCATATAAATAACATTATTTTATACAAAATAACACTCAATAATTGATATGTAAATATTATATAATTACATTATTTAATTTGAAATAAAAGAATAAAAGAAAGAAAAGGAAAGGAAATTAAGTGTGAAAGATATTGGATGACCCTAACCCCCGGACCAAGTCATCATTATGACTTGTACGTGATGAATAAAGTAGGGGAGATAGGGAAGACAAAATTTACAAAAATACATATTAAAACCCTAATAGCCTTCACCAATATATAGCCTTTTGGGACCTATTTTATTTTCCATTTTTTACACCTCGAATAAAAAATTCTCAACGTGAAACTTGTACATAAATATACAAAATTAATTCTACATTCAAATAATGCACAGTCTGCTTGGGACACACTGAACAAAAAGCCGTAAAGAAAATCCACGGACCTGTATCTCCTCCAAACATACTCAAAACTGACCAAACGACTTTTATTGTTCATAAAATCAATTTATCTATTTAATGAATGTGGTTTCATTTAAAATGGAGTTAAGATGCAAAACTTGGCTTTTAGGTCTCCATTGTGCTATATACATGTATATACATAATCAAGAAATTCATTCTTTATTTTTTAATTATTTTAATATTTAAATAATTATATATGTTATTTTAAACACATTAAAAATAAGAACATAAAATAAAAGAATTAAAAATACATTAAAATAAATAAGGAATTTTAATATATAGATAAACTATACCAATGTAATATATACATATTTAATTAAATAAATAAATAAAATGACAAAAACATAATATGTCTTTAAATATATTATAAATATATAAATTATATACACATATATATATAATAGATATAGAAAAAAAATTAAATACTATAAATATAGGAATATATATCTTTGTATATAAATGTAAATATTAACATCTAGTAAAAAGTATTGTAAAAATAACTAAAAATGCTTATAAAATATTACATAAAATAGTAGATATTTTTACGCTTTGGATAAAAATTAATAAAATGATTTATTATCTTTTATTTATTTAATAAGGAAATTTCCCCTCCATTTTTCTAGTTGGTCCACATGGACCAATTAGAGCTCATTAACTGTTGACCTCTGATCAACAATCCTTCCTTCCCTCTGACTTCTGTCAGAATCATGTAAACACTCGATCTTCTCCAATATTTTCCCCTTCCTCCATTCATCCATAATCCCCATGATCTCCAACCTTATGCACCTTCCTCTTCCCCTACCCCACACGGACCCCATATCTCCCACCTAACTCCCCCCTTCTTCACGCAATCACTCACCCCCTTCCCTTCAAAACTTCATCAATAAATAAACCCCTCGTGTAACATTTTGATTTTTGATCATTATTTCACCTCGTAACCCCAATATAATCCACTTGTAGAGTGTTCATTGTGACAACGCAGTGCTCCAGGTCTTGTTAGCATGGATAAGAGGTTTGAGATTGGCGGTCCAGCTCGTTGGAGACTTTGTCATCGACACTTCTTGCTCTTTAGCTCCGACGAGGTATGCGTTGCTTTATTTGCACTTTCTTATCGTATTTCTTTCCAGAATCATAAAGTAACCATTAATTCTTGCATATAGCTCGTAACATAGTGTAATTTAAGGATATTCGTTTGCTAGAGCCTTGTGCTCCAGCTCTAATGCATCATCATTCCCCTTGTGTTTGTACCTATTTTCATTTCATTATGTATCCCCATAGGTTTCTCCATTTCCCCCATTGTTTCCCCCTCGTCGGAGCATACATTCTGTTCACCCTTTGTGTTTTTAGCTTCATTAGAGGGTTGAGAGAGGCCTCTCATGATCCTCTCTCTTTTACGCAGGAATAGGAGCCCAGTAGTCACTTGGAGCAAGGTTTGAATCTCAACTCAGAGCCCCAGTTGACTTTGAGCTCCATGCCCCTTCCGATGGGGCCCGGATGCATTTAGTTCTCATGTAGACGCGTGGAGGCCTAAGAGTCTATTGGACCCATCGATGAAGAAGGAAGATCTTGTAGAAATGATATATACATGATCGAAGCTCGCCCTGGCCCATGTTTTTCTGAGTCATCTCCATCATTATTAGATCATCAACGTAACGAAAAACCTTAACCCCCCAATTGCATATGATGTGATCTTCATGCTTCTGTGATGTGCTTAAGGTATTTTTCTATAACCTTCAAGTAGTATAATAGCCATTCTCTAGGTTTTGTATATGATCCAAAACCCTTAGTGATCGAGATTTATGTTTTGGATGCACGAGAATCATTGTTTTTACATTGGATGCATGATTCGAATTGGTTTTTCACTAAAACAAAACCATACAGTTGTGTAATATATGGACATATTTTTTTGTTATTAGCATGTATTTAGAATGTTTAAATATTTCTCAATAATATTAACATGTAATTGATACCAAAAGTTCATGAATATGATTCGAAGAGTTCCCACCATAAAAAATGTGTTTTGCATGTATTCATGGATCTGTCAGAAAATTAATTTTTCTTACTATTTTCACGTCATGAAACATGAAATAAACACTTTTATTATGTAGATAATCAAATAAGCAAACCATTCGAATTTATTCCGTGCTATTTCGACTCTGTTTACCCTAAATATTCCATATTTAGTGGAGATAGGCCAGAAGATGATTAGATCATCAAATTGTTTTGATTAATATATTTGTTATTCAATGAAAATCATGGAAATTATGAATTTTCCTTGATTAATTATGATGCTTAATAATTATGAAAATAATTATTGACATATCATTGTCTATTGAATGTAATTTTCTTGAATACCCTAGTTTATCCTACAACAATTGTAGGACAACTTTTACATGAAAAACATGGTTGCTTGATATGCTTAGAAATTTAGAATCTCAAAATTATTTTAAGATGCCTAATATTTCTGAAAGATTATTATTTAGTATAATGGTTGTCATCAATGTTGATCGACAGAGCCACAAGTACATTAGAATTATTTTGTATTGTTCTCAATCGGAATGGTGAAGGTGTCTAGTAAGAGTATGCTAGCTTGGTTTAATGATTAGTGCCTTACATATCAAGGAAATGTTGCCTCCCAATATAACTCGTGTGTACTGGCCAAATCCGTTTTTGAGGAAGAATAATATAATATGAGTAAGTCAAGTAGTAATCTAATTTTTAAAATACAAAATTAATGCATACTTGCAAGGGTGTATACTATAAAGTAATATAAAGCAAACCCTAATTATTTTATTGGTTGATTAAATTAGATTGATGATTGATTTAATATGATTAAATTATTTATATCCAACTAAATACTCTGTTAGGAATAAAGTCGTATTTCCCTTGGAAGAATTAATTATGTGAATATGATTCACAATAATTAATTAATATTTGATAATATAATATAAGTAACATCCATGGTCTCCCGTCAAGGTTAAGGGTTCCGTCGCCATGGATTGTGATGAGTACATATTATATTGGTATAATAGTATACAAAATACATAAAGAATTCCATTAATATCATATACTACACCTTAAACACCAATTAATCCAGATAGTATTGATTCTGCAAATACAACAACAAAATCACCTCTAAAAATGCATAATTAAATTAATGCCCAAATTCTCTCTTCATCATCAAATTCAATTACTCATTGAAATACTTTATCCAAACAAATTGCATGATCATTAAATCCAATTTGGCTATACACAATTTGTTGGCAAGAAATGAAGAGGAAACATTGTGCACAATTCACATTCTTTATTCCCTCTCCCTTTCCCATACAACACATGGCTCAAGAAGTATTTAAAACTCATGTTCCTCCTGCACCTTTTTCCCATGCACCTTTTTCCCATGCAAATATTAAATCATATGCATTGGTAATGGTTGTTGTCTTTATGTGCAGGTGAGAAGGGGAGCCACCTACAACAACTATAAAATGACCCCCTCCCGTGCAAATGGAAGGCACTTCTTACTCCTACCATTCCCTCTCGACTCCGACTTCTCTCCCTCTCTCAGGAAGCTCTCGCCCAAGGCAGCCGAGTCTCTCTCTCTCTCTCTCTCTCTCTCTCTCTCTCGTCGAAGCTCCTCTCCGCCACCATCTTCCTCGGATCCATCCTTGTGTGTGCGAGCAGCCCACGCATCTCCCCGCACACTCCCATCTCCGTCATCATCATCATCTTCACTCTGGAATCAAATAGAGAAGCATTTCTTTCCCATCTTATTTGTCGCTTGTGTTTTTTCTACCTTAGTTAATTTGTTTATGTTGAATTTGCAAGAACAACTTTTATTTTGTAAGCTATTGTCAACTCTATATATGTAATGCAAGTTTTATATTTCATCATTCTCCCTTGAAAGCTTTCAAGTAAATCTCATCTTCCTATATGAAATTGCGAATCAACCCCCACTTCCTTACTTAGTTGCACCCATACCATCATTTTCTTACTCTAAGTTCTAAGAAGTGTTTTCACCGTAGATCGCATTCTGTTATAAATTTTCTTTCATCACAATAGATTTAAATTTGAATCATGTTTTAAAGAAGAACAAAAAGAGCGAGTTTGCTTAGTCCCTACGGATACGAACCTCTACTTGCACTATGCAACTCATATTTTTCCAACATGCTTGTAGTTGTAATTTTATTTGTTTGATTATGATTTTCCGTGGAACAACAACGACGGGGTAAAACCAACTTTTTAAACCGCGAAAAATCGTGTCAACATTTTGGCGCCATTGTCGGGGACTTGGCAATATTTGCAATTTTTTCTTCACTTTCAACTTGTTTTTAATTATCTAACCACATATTTTTTTATTTTACAGGTACTTAGGCTTCAAAAAGAAAAAAATACTTGTCTTTTCATGCGTTTTGTTTTAGCAAACTTGTACTTTTCAAAAAATTCTCTTCCCTCATCGGAAAAAGCTCGCCATCAGGAGGACAAAATATTACGGATTAACGCCAGAAGTGCAGGCACTGTGAGCTTTTCTTTCTCTTAGGCATTTTAGGTTTTCACATTTCTTGCATTTGTTTGTGCATCGACTTAAACCGAAAAAAAACTTAAAAAAGAGTTCTTGATTGCATCATTTGTGTGGTCTTCTCCCTCTGATAATCTAATTCAAAGACCACCAAATCGTGTACTGATCATTTAAGAAGATAAGCTTGAAAGGTCACCGCAGTGGCCCGAGCAGAAAGAGGGAAAATTTTGATTGCTTGATTTGATGCATGTGTATGACACAAAAATCACGAGCACATAGAACCCTTGGATAGTGACAAAAATCCCTGGTGCTACGTGGGATTGCAGAGAGAAATCGTAACTACTCGACGCGTTGGGCACAGGTTCTTGTGGGAAGAGCAGATCTAACAATCTGAGTACCAACCCTGGATCCCCCAGCCGGATTAGGACATCGATTTCTCACAATCTTCCACACCCACCTCATCCTTAAGGACTCTGAAAAATTTTGTTGAATCACTAAATTAAAATCGAAAAGATAACCGCTTCCGCGGCAATTTTTGTGTGAGTTGGTGAATCAACAAATTGTTCGGTGTATTGTGCTGTGTATGCTAGGTCGTAGATCTCAGAAAAATCTAGTGCAACCACCATTAGAATACGACCTGATTTATAGAAGAAAATCCAACCCATCTCCTTCAACTGAGAATTCACCTAATCTAGGAGACATGGGAGCAGAGAAACCGAACACCATGGACCTCATCTTCCAACAGCTACAACTTTTGAGAGAAGAGAATGCGACAATGCGACATACCATAGCTCCTCTCATCCGACCACCACCCATCAACACGCGTTATTTCTCTGCAGCAGAGGACACAGTCCATTGGGTCCAAAATCACACCCAACCCAAATAGCTGATTGAGCCCTTACTGACACAACCAACCTCAGCTGTAGATTTTGATGCTTTGACCCAGGCTATTCAGCAACTGGCTACAACACAACAAAAGTCCAATCAAACCAATACACTAAGTGAGAAACCCAACATACTTGAACGACAGTTCTTGGCCACTGCCAAGGCACATTTTGACTGTGAAGATGAGAGAGTGGAATTGAAAATCAATGATAAAGATATTTAGGTGGATCATGTCACCCCTACTTCTAGTAACTCTGAAATTGAGGACTGTGGATGGATAGAGAACTGTGTTATTCTTGATGATTTTGCCCCCATCTATCTCACCAAGGACCCTCTGGAGGTTAGTCTGAACACCTCACAACTCACTCATAAGGACATGTCTCACCTAGACTCTGCACTTGAAGCCCCACCATGTCCTCTCACTGATCGAGAAATTTTTGAATTAGATGAAGCCTGGGAAACACTAAATACTGATCTCAAATTAACTTCAGCCCTGGGTATGCCAAAAATGAAGACATATTTTGATGATAGCATTGATCCCTCCTCAGACGATTTTGAAAGCTATGAACCTCAGTGTATTAATGATATCGATTGGTCTGAAACAAAAGTTGAAATTGTGGATGACACTTATGCTGAGTGGGAAATAGAAGGAGATAAACCATTTGATGTTGATTCCGGATGTGAATTTTCAATGAAGGAAAGTACAGATTTAGAGTTGGAATCTATGGACATATCAGACAATGAGTTGACTTCTTCATGCACTAAAAGTCCCTTCCAACCAACACATGATAATATGCTGAAAATATTTTGCGATGACTCATTCAAAGATGAAATTTCCGATTCCATTACCCCCACAACAAGGAAAGAAGATCAAATCAATTCAGTCGATGACTATATGAATACATCTTCTACTACCGAGTCTGATCAGAGTGATTTTCTATTCTCTGATCCTTTTTGGGATGATACCAAGGAACTACTCAAAACAATCGAAGGAAATCATCCATTATCCAATATTCCCCTGCTCTTGGCCTCTGAATCTCCTGATCATATGTCTTGGAAAGAATCATCTTTGTGGCTCAAGAGGAGAACTGAAATGAAATTCACAATAGAAGCCACCGAGGATAGCCATGATGATTATTTGAGGAAAAATGATGATTTATCACAATATACAGAGGACCTCATGGAGGAATCAATTCTTGATCATGTAGAGCTTGACTTCAATACATCATATCGGATCCTTGAGCCCTTCACCAGTCCACCCATTTCCCTCCCATCACTTCCAATCCACGATCAAACTGATTCATCTCTCATTCCGATTCATCAACCAATTAATGTCTTCACCGTATTAATGAGAGCACACATTTATCAAATTCATCAACCGCACTCTCACATCTGGGTCAGGATAGCCGTATCATATCAACAGTTTCATTTGAGTTTTCTGAATACAGCTTTTGCACTCACACGCAACACTGGATACTCTTGATAAGCTGAATCGTCGAGTTGGGAAGTTAAACCAATAACATTTTGTGGGTCCACACCCATAGGTATCTTTTCCTTTCTTTGTACCCTTCTCTTTACTGCATTGCATTAGATAAGTATGGGGGTCCACCTCCACACTTCAAAAAAAAGAAAAATACTTTTCACAATCACTCACCCCTTTTGATCCTCCTTTTACACCTTGTTTTTACCATGAGGACATGATTTCTGATAAGTATGGGGGGTATGTCTGCATAGTTTTTCAAAATTGCATACTCTTTCAAAAAAAACAAAAAAAAATCTTTTGCAAAAATTTCCCTAAAAATATTTTCAAAAGCAAGAAAACCACCAAAAATACATCCTTCCTAGTTTTATCCTATTTTGAGAATCAGGTCTTCACTGTATGAATCATAGACTAAGGTTGAGTTGACACTAATCCACTTAACTTCATCAGAATTTCACTAGGCATGAGTTCTTAAGCTTTCTTCAGGTCCATATGGACTTTATTCTCTCAGTTCTACTAACTCTACTAGTGAATGAACTTCTGTATCTAATGAGATCAACTGAGAAACTAGTAGCACTCTTAAACTCTTCAGTGGATATTAAGCAACTGCACATTGCACTTAGCTTGATTGAGTTTATTTTATGAGATACAATTACAATCTAGTTGAGGTGAGGAGTTGTCCTCTTGGTTGTGCCAATGCCCGAACCTTATCTATAGCTAATGAAGGAACTTGACACAGGAGTAACATGATCTCTCTAGTCTAAGTATGTCAGCAAATAAGCCAGTATCGTGCCTCCAAAGTCAATATTTAGCTGATACTACCTTTTCATGCCAAACCCAAAACAAAAACACCACAAAAAGGCATATCACAATACAAATGCCAAAAACCACGAAACATGCAAAGATGTGCGAAGCAAAAGCAAGGAAAGAAGACCATCAAATAACCCTTCTCCACCAAAATGCCATGGTAGCAGCCCAATGATGCTACCTAAATTTTGAAAAGAGGCCCAGGGTTATGCTCTGCAAAAGGGAAAATATGAGAGCAACGGACCAAAGCGGTCTACGGAAAATCCCGAAAAATAAGTCCCATTTTCCAAAGAATTATGACCTATTTCTTGATGCTGACATACTTGGGTGGAAAGAGAATATGCCTGAATTCAGGTAAGGACTGAGGCTATATGACTAGGGAATCAATCGATACCTTGATAGATTGTGTTGTTAGCTCATTCTCTTGACTCACGAAAGCTAAAACATCACTTACATTATTTATATCCACTCAAGGTCAAAGGGAATATACATGTTTCTTAGGGATGAGCTGACTTGATCGACCTTTTGAAAACATGTCTAATTTTGTTGGAACTGAGAGGCTGTTGAAAACTACAAAACTCGAGTCAAGTCGACAATTCGAACAAATCATTAATCCACGGGTCGACTCTCTGAAGTTTGTGTATTTGTGTGGTTAAGAACTGAAAACTCGAAGACTTTGTGGGTATGGCTGCTGCAAACCCTCACCAGATCTATCTTGGCTATTTTCCTTATCCTTCATTATTACTTATCTTATTCTTGCTCGGGACTAGCAAGATTTAAGCATGGGGGTGTGATGAGTACATATTATACTGGTATAATAGTATACAAAATACATAAAGAATTCCATTAATATCTGATACATACACCTCAAACATCACATAATCCATATGTTATTCATTCTGCAAATACAACAAGAAAATCACCTCTAAAAATGCATAATTAAATTAATGCCCAAATTCTCTCTTCATTATCAAATTCAATTACTCATTGAAATACTTTTTCCAAACAAATTGCATGATCATTAAATCCAATTTGGCTATACACAATTTGTTGGCAAGAAATGAAGAGGAAACATTGTGCAAAATTCACATTCTTTATTTCCTCTCCCTTTCCCATACAACACATGGCTCAAGAAGTATTTAAAACCCATGTTCCCCATGCACCTTTTCCTATGCACCTTTTTCCCATGCAAATATTAAATCATATGCATTGGTAATGGTTGTTGTCTTTATGTGCAGGTGAGAAGGGGAGCCACCTACAACATCTATAAAATGACCCCCTTCTGTGCAAATGGAAGGCACTTCTTACTCCTACCATTCCCTCTCGACTCCGACTTCTCTCCCTCTCTTAGGAAGCTCTCGCCCAAGGCAGCCGAGTCTCTCTCTCTCTCTCGTCGAAGCTCATCTCCTCCACCACCTTCCTCGGCTCCATCCTTGTGTGTGCGAGCAGCCCACGCATCTCCCCGCACACTCCCATCTCCGTCATCATCATCGTCTTCACTCTGGAATCAAATAGAGAAGCATTTCTTTCCCATCTTATTTGTCGCTTGTATTTTTTCTACCTTAGTTAATTTGTTTAAGTTGAATTTGCAAGAACCACTTTTATTGTGTAAGCTATTGTAAACTCTATATATGCAATGCAAATTTTATATTTCATCATTCTCTCTTGAAAGATTTCAAGTAAATCTCATCTTCCTATATTAAATTGCGAATCAACCCCTACTTCCTTCCTTAGTTGCACCCATACCATCATTTTCTTACTCTAAGTTCTAAGAAGTGTTTTCACCGTAGATCATATTCTGTTATAAATTTTCTTTCATCACAATAGATTTAAATTTTGAATCAAGTTTTAAAGAAGAATAAAAAGAGCGAGTTTGCTTAGTCCCAGCGGATACGAACCTGTACTTGCACTATACAACTCATATTTTTCCAACATGCTTGTAGTTGTAATCGTATTTGTTTGATTATGGTTTTTCATGGAACAACAACGACGGGGTAAAACCAACTTTTTAAACCGCGAAAAATCGTATCAACAGATTGCATGTTAGAGATGCATATCCGTAGTTATATCTCCTGCATACAAGCGCACATGGGTCATGCTCTTCACTTCACGAACGAATAAGGTCGTATGCATAGAGACCTCAATATCAGTTCCTCATATTATTAAGGCGATATTGGATTGCGCATAACAAGTTCTAATCCTACTAATCGTTGGTTCAATTAACGACGGGTCAACATCACCTTAGGAGTAATAGGCTTGGGTGTTAAAGATGGAATTGGGAATGCAAATTGGACTTACAAGTAAGAATGAGTTCCTGCTTCTTTTATCTGAGTTACAGTTTCTCATATTATTAGGATGCAACAAATATAGAAAAGTAGATCCCAGTTCTTGCTAGAGATATAGTTTTAAAGTTATATCTTTCTTTGAAAGTAATTAAGGGAATGCACATTAAGATTTGGAAAGGCAAAACTAATTTAATTAAAAAAGTTTCCTAATTAAATAGTTTAATTTTAATATATAATTATTTGTATGTTCTAATGTAATGCATCCTTGAGTTCATACAATGAAGTCTATGAACCCAATCAGTGGTCTCCTCGAGGTCAATCAACTGACCAGGCCAAACTACTCAGATTGGATCCGTAACTTGGATCTTGTCCATTCTGCAAACTGCATATCTTATATGCTGCCTAAGGTCAAGCATGCAAACCCTAAGATACCAGAAGAAATCAAGTATAATAAAAAAATAATGAAGACTATTCATTTGTCAGGTGTTATATTCTGATATCTCTCTCTAGTTTGCTTCAGAAGCAACATGTGGTGATGGATAACTAATAGGATATAATGCATAATCTGGAAGAGATGTTTGGTGATGTCAATCTCACACAATGTTATAATGTCATGAAAGAAGTGATTCGCTGCAAAATGCAGGGAGGGACGCCAGTCTGAGAGCTTGTGATCAAATTGTTTGGTTACCTCTCAGTGCTGGAGACTCTCGAGGTAGAGATGGATGTAGACATGCAGTCTAACTTCATTCTGTTATGTCTCCCTAAGTCTTTCAACAATTATGAGGTATCGTACCATATGAATAAATTGACATTATCTAATGTTGCACTCAAGGCTTCATTAAAATGTACAGAAGATGTAATAAAGAAAGAGAATACCTCTGGCAGTGCAATGGTTACATAGGTCAAAGGGAAGCATAGTTGGAAACAAGGTTCTCGAAAGGGTCTAGTCCAAAAGAGGAGGAAGATGAAGAGTCAAGGCGTTTGCTCATCTTTTAATGCTTCTACAATAGTTGAATCGAAGAAAACCGATGTCTACCATCACTGCAAGAAGCCAAGGCACTGGAAGCGTAACTACCTAGATTACGGGAAGTCTCCAGATAAAGGTAAAGCCCCAACATATATAAATTATACTCTCATCATTAAAACTAATTTTCTCGTAGTATGAGTAGTTGGATCAATGATTCTGGTGCTTCTATTCATGTATGCAATTTGTTGCATCTATTCCAAGAAACTATGAATCTCGATAAAGTGGAGATTGTCTTCCATGTGGGATCTTATGCAATTGTTGCAGTAATCGACGTCGAGACCTGCATATTATTATTATCTAGTGGAAGAGTCCTAGTACTTAAATAATGTCTTTATGTTCCAAATGTTAGCAGGAACTTAATATACGTATCTAAGTTAGTTAGAAATTGATGTTTGTTTATATTCTATTGTAAACTTGTCATAAGTCGTTATGATAAATATATCACGAATGGTGTTCTAACTTCTGATGGACTCTATAAATTGTGCATTTGATGAAAATGTCATGAATGTTACTGCCACTAATAAAAACCTTAAGAGAACCAGAGAGGATGGAAATCATTGAAACAATAGTTGGCATTAAAGTATTGGCCATTTATATGTTGATAAAGATCAATATATTGATAAATGATGTACCCTTAGATTTTCTACAGGTCCAAGCTTTGTCTACCTGTAAACATTACGTTCGAGGTAAAATGACTAGGACGCCTTTTTGTAACAAGGTTACAAGATGCGAAGATATTCTTGACCTAATACATATTGATGTATGTTATCCCTTATGTATTATGACCAGAAACGGATATCGATATTATTGCACATTTATGGATGACCATTCGCGATACAGGTTTCTCTTCCTACTATGCCATAAATCTAAAACCTTTGAAAAGTTCAAATAGTTCGTGGCTTTAGTTGAGAGTCAAACCGATAGGAAGATTAAACGTATTCGATCTAACTAAGGTGGCTCGTACCTCTCATATGAATTCAAGGAATACCTTAAAGAGAGAGGATTTGTCTCCAATATCACTCCTCTTGTAACTTCCCAACTTAATGGTGTTCCTGAAAGATGCAACATGACCATCATGAACATGACCCGTTCAATGATGAGTAAAACATATTTACCACTTAGTTTTAGGGGATATGTAGTAGATACTAAAATATATATTCTGAATAATATTCCTAGCAAGTTTGTACCTAAAACTCCTCATGATATTTGGTTTGGTATCAAACCTAGTGTTAGATACTTATGGTTCTGGGGTTGCTTGCTCCACACAAAGTACATGGATGCAAGTAAGCTAGAATATCGCATTCGTGAGTACTAATTCGTTAGGTATGTTAAGTATGGTATTGGATACCAACTTTATGACCCTGAGGAGATGTAAAGTTTCTGGAGGATGACCTCCTTAAGAGTCAAATAAAAATGAAGTAATGAAACTCATTGAATCCCCTAACGATACGGAGTTTAATGAACTGGAAATTGAAGAAGTAAATAAATATGTAACACCTCTACCTCTTCGAAGGAATTCGAGGGTGGTTGGACCACCTGAAAGGTACAGATTTCATGTGTCAGGTGAAACTGACAATGATCTAGCTTCATTTTACGAAGCACTCACGGATCATGACATGGATAGATGGATGCTAGCAATGAAGTTAGAAATTAACTCCATGCATAATTATGGTGTATGGACCCTATAAGATCCACCTAGAGGGGTAAAACCCATTGGGTATAAATGGATCTTCAACAGAAAGAGGGGAACTAATGGGAAGGTAGAGACCTTGAAGGCACGACTCGTAGACATGGACTACACACAGAGAGACGACATCAACTACGATGAGTCATTCTCTCATGCGACTATGCTTAATTCCATCTAGGTACTGCTAGTTATAGTTGCATATCTTGACTATAACATCTGGCAGATGGATGTCAAGATGGCTTTCCTTAATGGGTGTTGACTCGGATTTTTGTGGGATGGAAATTTAATTATTGATGGAAAGGTGTCGTGGTTGTTGCTTTGATCCCCAAATTCCCGCTTCAATAAAAAATTATTATTTTTTTATTTTTGCTACTTATTAACATGTATAGTGGACAAGTTCGAAATCAGGGAGGCTACAATTCTCGAGGGTTATTCAATTAATCGAAAATCAATTAAAAGATAACAAGAATCTCAAAGGACAACTATCCTTGGTTTTTGTGATTTTTTTTATCCTTTGTTTTTTTATGTTTTCAAAGATTTTTAAATTTTTAGTGATATTGATTTTGCAATTTTTTTTAATTTTCAAAAACAAACAATATGCACAAGGTCAAAAACGCACACCAACTCTTTTTGTAATTTTTAAAATTAATCAACAATGCTCAGAAAAATTATTTTTGGGTTTTAAAGTTTTTAAATATTTTTCAGAAATTTTGTGGAATTTTTCGATGTTTTTTATTTTTCTAAAAATCAAACAGTGAAAAAATAAGAAAATGTGCACAACCTGGAGTAATTTGCAACTTAAAAAATATTTTAAGCGCCTAAAACTCCTGAAAATTATTTTTAAGATAAAGTAGAAGCAATTATCTACAACAGGAATTGGAATCACTATTTTTGGATTTTTTAGAAATTTCTGTGATTTTTATAAGTTTTGATGTTTTTCAATTTTTTTTGTTTTTATAAATAATTAATGCGTGAAAATGGGTCAGAAATTAAAAGACAATGAAATACAACTACTCTAATTTTTTTTGGTATTTTAGGAACAATATTCGAATTTTTATGAATTTTGGAATTTCAAGCAAAGAAAAAATGACACTATTTTTTTATTTTTAAATAATAATAAATGAAGACCAAATGCAATGAAAAATATTATGCTAAGAAAATAATCACATCTAGAGCATAGCACAATTTTTGCAAGTTTTTTGGACTAATAAAAACATTTATTTCTATAGAAAGCACATGCAAATTTATTGTCTGATTAAGTAGGACTGTTCTGCAATTATTTATTGTTCTCAGACAAATGAGTAATAAGAAATAATAAATACGGGAGAGAACATGTAATTTACCCAATTGAAAGTATGGCGGGGGCTTCTTTGTAATTTCGTGAACTTCTGGGGCATAACTATAATTTACCCAAGTGAAAGTAATGGGAGCCCTATGGTATCCTTCATGTCCAAGCAAAAGGGGAAAGAGGGCACGCTCGCCGCCTTTCTTCTTCAGCACGGTGGAGGCGCCACTCAACGACGAGGCAGGCGACCGCCCTTGGCGGAGGAGGGCGCGGGCGACCGGTGGCTGGGGGCGCAAGGCGGCTCGCGCAGCCGGCCGCAAGGAGCGTAGTGGAGAGGCTGCGGACGGTGGCTTCGGCTGGGAGATCGGGCAAGGGAGGAGGTGCTGCCCGCGATCTGGAGCTCAGCCAGTTGCGCGGAGGGGCGGCGCGCTGGGCTGGAGAGTGCGCGGCGATGAGGCTGCGGCTTAGAGGAGAGAAGGGGAGAGGGCTTGGCCGCCACCCTCTTCTTCTTCAAGCAGATGGTGGTTGGGGCTTCGATAGGAAGGCGGCGCGTTGCGCGCACGTGCATGGCCAGGGTCGTGCCGCCGCTTGGTTGGGCGAAGAAGGTCGCGGTTGTCCGACGATGGGAGAAGCGGTGACGGCAGCTGGGGGCATTGGAGGTCGGCGCCAGCGCAGTGGACGGCTGAGGCGTGACTGCTGGCGGCGCCTGGCGGCGAATTTTTTTTTGTTTTTTTAATTTTTTATTGTATTTATTTTTTTGATGTAAACAGGAAATTTTTATTTTTTTTTTGAAATCCGAAAAAACAAGAAATAAAAGAATAAAGAAATTCTTTATTTTTTAATTTTTAATTTTTTTATGACCATGCAAGATAAATGTTAGAGACGAAAAAGAAACAAATTTTTTATTTATTTACAAATTGGAAAAAATGAATGGGGATCCAGCGAAAGTGGAAGATTTAATCCGATTCTCCGACCACCGTGCCTGGTCGGAGTTGATAGATCGTGGGAGATAGAAATCGAAGGCGGAGAGATCTAGAAGATGAGATGAAAATTCAAGTTGGTGGTGGATCAAAAACGAGATGGAATCTTTAAGATCTAGATAAAAAAATGACGATAGAAAAATACGATAAACTAAACTACGATTATACTAAGGTAAAAATGCGAAGAAAAATGTGGATCTCACCTTAGGAGCAGAAAATGAATCTTTACCACCTCGAGAAAGGCCGATTTGTTGTCACCGGACGACTCGGAGGCTAGACACCTTTTCTCGACAAGAAGACTCTCGGAGATCGGGCTCCTCTCACCAAAGATTGATCAAGTTCGAATGAGGGAGAAGGAGCTATGTATAGAAAAGAGATGAAATTTGAATTTTTGAATTTTTTGGATAAAAAGATAAGAGAGATGAAAATTGGAATGGATTTTTGAATTTTTTGGTCGAAGAGATAATATGAGATAAAGTAAAGAGAGATAAAACTATTTACAAAATTATCTATTTTTTTGAATTTTCGTCACTTTATTTATTTGATTTTAAAATTGTTATTTTTTTTATTTTTTATGATGGTTAGTTAAAAATAGCAATTATATACGTATATTATATACATATATGACAATATATACAAGGGTAAATGAGTATATTAGCTTTTTGTTTGTGTATTTTATTTTTATTTTTTATTTGTTTTTTAATTTTAAATAACTAGTGAAAATATTTAAAAAATTATACAAATACAATATGCACAAAATAAATGGGAAAATTGCACAAACCACCCCAGAAAACCTACTTTTCAACCGTAACTCCAAAAATTATGAAATCACAGTCATTTTGAATATAATTTAATTTAAAACTCAATGGAAGTGATATTTCAATTAGTGCTTAGTGGCTTTTTCCAAGCGTGACTACTTTTATTATGTACATGATTTAATTGTGCAATCAATTTTTATTAATTAGGACACATTTTTATTTACAACATTGGTTTTGAAAGTTATTCTATTTGAGGTCAGTTAATGCACGAATAAATTAGTGTTAATTTTATACAAATATACACAAAATAAGTGTGAAATATTTACAACAACACACATACATTTTTTTGATTTTCTGCATAAGGACCCTTATCTCCCCCTACTTTAACTTGGTCGATCAGGTCAAGTCTTGACCTTCTCTCGGGGTTCGGGTCAGCCTGTATACAGTCTTCTTTTTTTTCTTTATTTTTCCTTTCTTTCTTTCTTTATTTATTTTAGGTTAAAAATAGTAAGAAGTATACGATATTTACACACAAATGCAAGTTAGTAAGAATATGGAGTTAGTGTTATATGCAGATGTTTTGTAAGGGATTTTAAGCTAAAATAAATGAATAAAGATGACGAATTGCAGATTCATCATCCCCCTACGCTTTACCTTTGCTAGTCCCTTAGCAAACACTTATTTGAAAGAACAAGTGAATAAAAAGAAAAAAAGGAAAAATATAGAAAGTCGGACCATATTGAGTATTAAACTTATCTTCATAAAATTGTAATTTGGAGCTCTGTCGGACCTTTGGATTATTGATGTGTCGGAACTTCTATGAGATTTAGAATTTTAAAACCAACAGCCTTCAAGTTCTACACATCATTTTCACAGTTTCGGCTCAGAAGTCATCTTAGATCCGACTCTCGTGTGTGAAAGATTTTAGCTCTTCCCATCTAAAATGCCGGACTACCATGCAAATTCCCTCTCCAATAACTCGTCCTCGGGGAGTCAGGTATTTCCTTCTAAGGTCTATCGTGCTGTGTTCATAATCGAATTGGGGGAGAAGTTAGAAGAATGAGAAAAGAACTGGAGGGTGGCCAGTGTAGTCACTTCTACTTGTGAAGATGGCCAGTGCAGCCAAGTCTCCACCAAGATCTGTAGGTTTTCTTGAAGCTTGGACCTTTTTGGTCAGATATTTATTTGGTAGTAGCTTCTTTGTATTTGGATTTTTGGTGGTTCTGCTTGGATCTTGTTGTGCCCCTACGGATATAGAATCTTTTTTTCGTACATGTTTTGGGGTCTTAGAAAAAATTGTGCCCGACCGTCCATCCCTTTTCCGAAGCTTTATTTCAACCCGTACTCCGATCTTTAGATTTCCACGCTACCAGAAAAGAAACTCACACAGTCTTCCAACATCCCGTCTGAGTTGAGCTAAGTGCATAGTGCAGGAGTACAAATTAATTCCCTATTCCAGAGTTGTACCCAGAATGAAGAGACCAGGTTAGACACTAAGAGTCAAATGCTGCACATTGTCATGTGGAACTCAAAGAATTAATTCAAAGACCTGAAGCTTCTAAAATCCTATTTCTCGGTGAAGTTCCTCTGAGAATTAGGTGGATTAAGTTCCAACTAAGCTCCATTCTTCAGTTTTATTCCATACATAGTTTAAATATCAATACTATCCTGAAAAATGCACATGCAAATGCAACATATGGATAATGCAGAGAGTGTTTTTTAATGCACATTGGAAAAGAACACTCTTTTTAATTTTCTAATTTCGAACTTTTTTATGGATTTTTTTGGAGGAAAAATGCAGATGTGAAAGAAAGGTTTTTTTTTGCAAATTTTTATAGACGTTTGGTTTTGTAGTTTTTTTAAGAAAAAAGGGTTAGTAAAATATATACAAGTATGTACAAGAGATTCATTTTATGGCATTTTTTATTTTTTTTTCTTTCTTTCTTTTTCTTTCTTTCTATTTTCTTTTTTTTGTTTTTTCTTGTTGTTTTTTTTGTTTTTTTATTTTTTTTGTTTTTTTCACACGTGTGTTATGTCTAAAGTATATATACAATATATACGACACCCCCCTATATTTAGCTCGAACTATGTCCTCATAGTGATCAGAGAGCGACAAAGGAAGACATAACTCGGGATAGTTATAGAAAGGTGAAAAGACTCCGATGCTACAATGACTCAAAGAAAAGATAAAAAGGCGAGAAGTTGGTGATCCCCCCCTATACTTAGGATCAAGTAATCCTAAGTATAGTAGAATGTACAAAGAGGAAACCCGATGAAGAGAATGTACAGACTCACAAAGACATGATATGAACAACATCACCCCCCCATACTTAGGGTAGAGTATCCCTAAGAATAGGCAGCAACAACAAGGGTGATAAACAGGACGAATATGAACAACACGAATCCTTCACCCTCCCATACTTAGGATAAAGCACATCCTAAGTATAGCATATATACACACACACACACGGAAAAGGGGTGGATGATAAAATGGTAGAAGAAAGAATAAAATGAAAGGATATACAAGCGGAGTGGATGTACAAAGGTTAAGAAGGTCGAAAAAGAACCTTCTTGCAGGACCGCTAAGGTATGGATTTGATAAGGTGTAGGTCGGTATTGGGATCATCATTAGACATAAACTAAGTACGATCGACCAAGAATGTATCCTCAGCGGTTTCAGATTGTGCAGGCCTAAACCAATTATTGGAACTAGTGTGATCATGTCCTGCCTGGGAAGTCTCGCAAACATCAAAGTAGAATGGCTCGAAATCATTATCAGAAAAAGTATGATCAATTTCAGCCTGGTGAGCCTCTACCGGATCATCATCTTTATCAAAATGCCCAAATTCTTTTATAAAAGCAATCAAATCAAAGTTGGCCTGATCGGCCTCACCTGAATCAAGGTGAATAGGAACGGACTCATCAGTGAAAGTAGTCGAGTCATGTTCATCCTTTGTAGTCTCAGAGTCTGCCTTCAACTCTAGGGTGTCTATCGTGTAAATCACGCGGATGTCATCAATGCATCGCCACGTACCAGAAGAGGGAACTCCAAGGTCTATGCATTCCGAATCCTCCTCCTTGAAGAGGAATTCTTGGGTCTCAATATCATCCATCATATAGCAAAAATCTCTGGTAGTATCATCATGATCTAAGTCCTTGGGGTTGTCTAACACGTGTGGGATCTCATGGGATGTGGGCTTCTTGATGGTAGTGGGTGTAGTGATTAACACATCGCTCCCTACATTAGAACGGAAGTGAATCTCTCCTGAACCATAATCAATAACGGCTCCCGCAGAGGCAAGGAATGGCCGTCCCAGGATGATGGGAGGGTGCTCCACGGGGATGGAGGTCTCCATGAGCATTACAACAAAATCCGAAGTAAAATTCATGCCCTGAATAAGAATGACAGCATTTTGTAGAATACCCTTCGGCCTCTTGATAGATCCATCAGCAAATTGGACTATCATCCTGGTTTTCTTGAGAGGCCCAATATGAAGCGACTGTACCATAGAGAAGGGTATTATATTGATTGACGAACCACCGTCAAGGAGAGTGTTATCACAAGAATAATTAGATATGGAGCAACTCACAAGAGATGTGGTCGTGTTCCCTTTCTTAAAATATGGACGGTGAGAGATGGCGTAGGCAGTGGCCATGGTCAATATGTGACGCTCAGATCTTCTCCTTCGCTTTCTTTTCTTGTGTTGAGGAGTAGATAAATCTGTCATGGCCTGCTGAAGTGGGGCTTTAATGATATCATGAAGGGTTGCCACCACTTCTGGTTTAGTCAACACTTTTTAAATTTTTGGACCTCATCTATACAAGCGAGGAGGTCAGAATCAACATATACATGAGGATTGCCAAGAGCAGTCTGTACAGTGACGTCCTCGGGGTCAAAGTTGGGACATGGCTGTGTGGGTAAATGATCGCTCATTTGGGTGCTCTCCTAACAAAATGAATCAACAATGTGTCTCCCGAATTCCTTTTGGATTTTTGAAAATTCTTCATTTTTTTGTATTTTGGGTGATTTCAAGCTCTCATGATTATCCTCAAATGAATCAATATCCTCAAATAGTGGAGCAGTGTTCTGGCTCTCATTAATGTTAAATAGATTGGAAATCCTCGAATTCATATGCTCCAACATCTGGTGCAATGTCTTAAGTGTGGAAATCATTAAAGGTGATTCCAAAATCCAAAGATTGGGTGGGTTGAATGAGGGTGGGTGAAAATCAAAGTCCTCTGACTCCTGTAATAATGGGTTAGGCAAATATGCACAAACATCAGGAGAGACATCCTCCTAGAAAAGGGAAGGTGGATCATCTGGAGAATACAAGGTATCTGCGAAGATCGGATTAAAATAACGCCAGTCGACCATCTTCGAAACAAAGATGAGAGAGCAAGAGGGTCAAGCCAAAAGATATGGAGAAAAAGGCGCAAATGCATAGCAGGATCTAGTATGCACACAAGCAATCAAACACAATACAAACCCCCAATTCACCAACTCAACGCAATGTGAAGACCGTGAAGGTTTGGTCTCTTAATCTTGTTTGTTTTAGAGTTAGTTGATAACCACGAAGTTGTACAAATACTTTGGTTTAATTATGGGATTTGGGCACTAACCTTAGTGTGTAGGCGAGCAAGATAAAACAAATACAATGAGGGGGTTACTCTCCCCAAAACAATGATTTTTCCATGTTTTTTTAGGGTCGGGTTTCTTTAACAGTCCCAAATTTTAGGCAGTTGTCACTTGGTTAAAATATTTTCAAAGAATCGCCTACCAAGTGTCCAATTTCCTTTTTAACTTATGTGAGTGAAAACAAGGAAGGAGATTGGAAATGCCAATGCACGATTAAAAACGTTGATGCATGCAGGGGTTAGAGATGCGTACCTTGTCGCCAGCACTCTACATGCAAGTGATCCGCATAGAATTTAAATACATAAAATAAACTAACCTATATGCAAATGCAAGTGAACTGTCCTAGATGATAACTTCTATTAACGGGCAAGAACAAGTTAATTTGACTAAGTCCAAATTACGATCTACTCTATAGGCACAGAAATTCTTCTTTAGGGTGTTTGGACCTAATTAATTACCTAGCTCAAGCAAATTAATTGAAGCAATCAATTGGTGGCTCATAAAATCCACAGAAAATAAAGAAAAATAAAGGCGATCAAAACAAAATCGGTGAGGTCCCCCAAGTGCACCGACACTTGGCGAAACAGACCCCGCAACAAATGCATGTCCGTTTACAAAAGTTCAAATGCTAGAAAAGAAATCTCTCTCTCTCTCTTTTATTTTTTTCATCTCTTTCAATTCTTCTTCTCCTCTTCTCACGATATCCTGCGTCTTGGTGAAGAATCAATCTGCCTCAACATCGCTTGGTTGCTTCGGCTCTCCTAAGATCGCCTCCTTCGCTCCGCGAGCCCGCACAAGAAAAAGAAAAGAGAATGTGTAAGAAACACAATTATCAAATATGAGAAAATGAAATGAATGCAGTGGATATAAACAATGAAATAATGTGGCAAATTATAAACAGATATTTACAACCAAGAATAGCATGTCAAAAGAGAAACCTAACTACTCTCGCCATACATCCCCGGCAACGACGCCATTTTGTTGAGCGCGAAATTCGAGGACAAAAATTATTAATGATAAATAAGTTGATCAGTCGTTGCTTTGATCCCCAAATTCTGCTTCAACAAAAAATTATTATTTTTTTATTTTTGCTACTTATTAACCTGTATAGCGGACATGTTCAAACTCATGGAGGCTACAATTCCCGAGGGTTATTCAATTAATCGAAAATCAATTAAAAGAAAACATGAATCTCAATGGACAACTATCCTTGGTTTTTGTGATTTTTTTATCCTTTATTTTTTTAACTTTTCAAAGATTTTTAAATTTTTAGTGATTATTTTGTATTTTTTTAATTTTCAAAAACGAACAATATATACAAGGTAAAAATCGCACACCAACTCTTTTTTGTAATTTTTCAATTAATCAACATTGCTCAGAAAAATCTAGATAAAATATTTTTGGGTTTCAATAGTTTTTACATATTTTTTAGAATTGTTTTGGAATTTTTCGATGTTTTTGTATTTTTCTAAAAATCAAACAGTGAGAAAATAAGAAAATGTGCACAACATGGATTAATTTGCAACTTAAAAATATTTTAAGTGCCTAATACTCCTGAAAATTATTTTTAAGATAAACTAGAAGCAATTATCTACAAGCAAGAACTAGAATCACTATTTTTGGATTTATTTAGAAATTTCTGTGATTTTTATAAGATTTTTTATGTTTTTCAATTTTTTTTGGTTTTTATAAATAATTAATACATGAAAATTGGCCACAAATTAAAAGACAATGAAATATAGCTACTTTATTTTTTTGGTATATTTGGAACAATATTCGAATTTTTATGAATTTTGGAATTTCAAGCAAACAAAAATGACACTATTTTGATTTTTAAATAATAATAAATGAAGACAAAATGCAATGAAAAATATTACGCTAAGAAAATAATCACATCAGGAGCATAAACAATTTTTGCAAGATTTTTGGATTAATAAAAACATTCATTTCGATAGAAAGAACATGCAAATTTAATGTCTGATTAAGTAGGACTATTTTGCAATTATTTATTGTTCTCAAACAAATGAGTAATAAGAAAAAATAAATACGAGAGAGAACATGTAATTTACCCAATTGAAAGTCTAACTGGGGCTTCTTTGTAATTTCGTGAACTTCTGGGGCGTAACTGTAAATTTCACCTTTTTGTTATTTTAATCGGAGCCCGAGGGTATCCTTCGTTTCCAAGCAAAAGGGGAAAGAGGGCACGCCCGCCGCCTTTCTTCTTCAGCACGGTGGAGGCTCCACTCAACGACGAGTTAGGCGACCGCCCTTGGCGGAGGAGGGCGCGGGCGACCGGTGGCTGGGGGCGCGAGGTGGCTCGCGCGGCTTGGTGCGAGGAGCAGAGTGGGGAGGCCGTGAATGGTGGCTTCGGCTGGGCGATCAGGCAAGGGAGGAGGCGCCGCCCGCGATCTGGAGCTCGGCGAGCCGTGCAGATGGGCGGCACGCTGGGTGGAGGGTGCGCGGCGAGGAGAGATCTAGAATGGATGAGATGAAAATTCGAGTCGGTGGCGGATCAAAAACGAGATGGATTCTTCAAGATCTAGATAAAAAATGATGATAAAAATGCGATAAACTAAACTATGATTAAACTAAGGTAAAAATGCGAAGTTAAATGTGGATCTCACCTTAGGAGCGGAAAATGAATCTTGATCGCCTCGACGAAGGCCGATTCGCTGTCACCGGACAGCTCGGAGGCTAGACACCTTTTCTCGACAAGAAGACTCTCAGAGATCGGGCTCCTCTCACCAAAGATTGATCAAGTTGGAATGAGGAAGAAGAAGCCATATAAATAGAAAAGATATGAAATTTGAATTTTTTGGATAAAAAGATAAGAGAGATAAAAATTAAAATGGATTTTTGAATTTTTTGGTGGAAGAGATAACATGAGATAAAGTAAAGAGAGATAAAACTATTTACAAAATTATCTATTTTTTTGAATTTTTGTCACTTTATTTATTTGATTTAAAAATGTTATTTTTTAATTTTTTTATGATGGTTAGTTAAAAATAACAACTATATACATAAACTATATACATATATAACAATATATACAAGGGTAAATGAGTAAATTAACTTTTTGTTTGTGTGTTTTATTTTTATTTTTATTTTTTTATTATTTTCTTTTAATTTTAAATAATTAACCAACTTTTCAACCGTAACTCCAAAAATTATGAATTCATAGTCATTTTGAAGATAATTTAATTTAGAACTCAATGGAAGTTATATTGGTTCAATTTGAGATCATATGGAGCCGGAACTGATCTTTCAATTAGTGCTTATTGGCTTTTTCCAAGTGTGTCTACTTTGATTGTGTACATGTTTTAATTGTGCAGTCAATTTTTATTAATTAGGACACATTTTTATTTACAACTTTACTTTTTAAAGTTATTCGATTTGAGGTCAATTAATGCACAAATAAATTAGTGTTAGTTTTATACAAATATACACAAAATAAGTGAGAAATATTTACAACAACACACACACATTTTTATGATTTTCTGCATAAGGACCCTTCTCTCCCCCTACTTTATCTTAGTTGATCAGGTCATGTCTTGACCTTCTCTCGGGGTTCGGGTCAGCCTGTATACAATCTTCTTTTTTTTCTTTTCTTTATTTTTCCTTTCTTTCTTTATTTATTTTAGGTTAAAATTAGTAAGAAGTGTACGACATTTACACACAAATGCAACTTAGTAAGAATATGGAATTAGTGTTATATGGAGGTGTTTTGCGAGGGATTTTAATCTAAAATAAGTGAATAGAGATGACGAATCACAGATTCATCAATGGGTCAAGCAAATTTCTTGTAGTTGGAACATCGGATTCGACAAAACCATAAAGAGTTGTGATTTTGTGAAGAATCCTAATGAACCGTCTATGTACAAGAAGCTTAGTGGGAGCACCATTGTGTTCATCATATTTTATTTGGACGAATTCATTATCATTGGGAATGATATATGAATGTTGACTAGTGTTATGATTTTGTTGTTCCATATCTTCAGCACGAAAGATCATGGAGAATCATCTTATATATTTGGTCAGGAACTATTCAAAAATTACGAGAAGAGGATTTTGGGATTACCACAACATGGGTACATTAAAAAGATCTCGAAACGTTTCCATATGGATAATTCCAAGAAAGGCCTCCTTCCTTTAATACATGGTATCCACTTATCTAAAGGGATGTCTCCTCAAAGTGTTGAGGAAAAGAAATCCATGGATGGATACCCTATGCATCAGCTGTGGGAAGCCTAATGTATACCACGATGTGCACAAGGTCAGATATCTACCATGTAGTGAGAGTGCTAAGTCGCTACTAATCCTTCTATGGAGAGCAACACTATAATTGAGAGAAGAGCTTCTTCAAGTATCTAAGATAGACACACAATTACATCTTGGTTTATCAAAATGATGATCTCCAAGTCTTAGGATACATAGATTCTGACTTCCAGTCTGATATTGATGATCAAATGTCAATATCAGGGTTTGCGTTCCTAATATACGGTGTTGTTGTAAGCTTGACATGCAAGTAGAAGGATACTACAACCGATTAAACAACAGAAGCCGAATACATTGCCACATTGGATGTTGCATAGGAGGCGGTGTGGTTGCGCAAGTTCATCCTGGAGTTTGATGTAATTTCCTCTAGTACTCCCATCCCTCTACTCTGCGATAACAAGGGATCCATAGCTCAGGTGAAGGAATCCAAATCGCATCAAAAGAGGAAGCACATTGAATGGAAATACCACGTATTTTGGGAGATACAAAAGCATGGTGACATCATCATTACGAAGGTGGCCTCTGTTGACAATGTTGTTGATCCTCTTACCAAACCTTTGACATAAATGATTATCGACTAGCATGGAATGAGTATGGATTTAAGGATTATACCTAAATCATTCTTGGGGATAGTGGGAGATTGTTATCCATGTGATTCCAGGGTGAGCCATTCCTACAATAAATGTTATTGTAATGTTTGATATATTAATAAAAGTTATTGATTTATATCACTCTTTGTCTGAGAATTAATTTAATGAATGTACTATAAGGACCCTTAGTACAATTAGGACTATGTACCATGGCCATCGTAATGATCATACAATTGTTAATTCAATTGTAACATCATAGAGTTTGGTGCTTGGATGAATATCTAAGGAGTAAGATTGAGGACTCATCAAGCATCGTAAATGATTGTTAGGAGATGGTATCTAGCCTTAGAAGGAAATTGCAATCCTTCTCTATATGCTGATATCTAACCGACCTCTTGATGAAGGTATTCTATATGGAATAGAGATTCAGAGGTGTCATATAAGTTAGGTTAAAGAGTTGACTTAGCATGATCGAGATAACCAAGTCCTATGTCACATGTTGTGATGATATAGGCATGCATCCTTTGAACAAAGATAGATGTATTGTTATATGCCCGAGTATGTACATTTCACAGACAGTATGTTGTTCACCTAATCACGGTCGATACACCGGAGAGCTGGTCTCAATCCATGGATAACACAAATCAATGGTTAAAACTGATTTGTGTTTCTTTCAATGGTTGAGACCAGCTCACCAATGCATAGACCTTGATTAGTCCATCAACATATTGGTCTACCAAATATACATACTCAGACATATAGAAATACATATGTCTCTGATCAGAGAACACATGCCTATATTGTGACAACATACAACATAGGACATGGTTATCTCGTTCTCGCTAAGTCAACTCTTTGACCTAACTTATCTGACACCTCAGAATCTCTATTCATATGTAGAAGACCTGTATTAAGAGCTCAGTCAAATATCAACCTCTAGAGATGGATTAACATTTCCTTCTCAAGCTAGAGATCATCTCTTAACAGCATTTGATGGTGTTTGATGAGTTTTCAATCTAACTCCTTAGATATTCATCCAAGCACCATCCTCTATGATTCAACGATTCAACAGTTATATGATAATTAAGATGACAATGGTACATAACCCTAATTATACTAAGGGATCTTATAGTGCATTCATTCATTTAATTCTCAAACAGAGAGTGAAGTAAATCAATATTTTTTATTGATATATCGAACATTACAATAATATTTATTGTAGGAGGGGTTCACCTCAGGCTCACATCGCTAATGCGCGACCCAAATCTAATCTGGATTGTTTTTTTAAGCGAAGAGATACCATCTCTAGGTCATCCATCTTAAGTGAAGAACACGTGGTACGCCACGAGCCCTTGGATCGCGCCTCTTTTTGAGTAAACATTTAAGTAACCTCTGTTACTTTTGTAATTACACTTTAGTCTTGTAAAGATTTATGAATGTTTAAAAAAATTTGTAAAAGTTGCATCATACTAATGAACCGGTATTTCATCCTCTTCATTATGTGGAATTAACCACTTCGTTGCAGCCGGGTAAAATCGGGTCAGTCAAAAACCGCTTTCAAAATAATGTAACAATTAAAGGCAAAAGTGTTCGAGTTTATATTTTTCTTGGGCAAGCCCAAGGTCTAACTCAGGGACACGAGCCTCTTAAGAGATTTATATAGACTCTTATGATTTAAACTAAATGTTAGATTAAAAGCTCATATGTCAAGAAAGGCATGAAGACACGAACGATGCACGAATAAACATGAAAGTATGCATTTTGTTTTGGTTGTTAATTTTTTTATGTGCAAGTAAATGCAAAAAAAGCAATGTTATAATGATGCAAAAATGCATGGAGTAGACATAATATTTGAGCCGTAAACGTTGGCCAATTTCGGGTTCAAATTATGAAGCTAGTCAAATTAGTGAAATAATAAAAGGCACAAGAAGCAATATACATGAGACTAGATTTGAATTGGGGCATCAAAATTTATAGGGTCAAAATAAAAATCAATTTATGCCATTAAAAAGAGAATTAAGCTATCTTCAAAACAAGACCAAAATAAACTGAAATGGGCCTAGGATGCTAAAGATATTCATAGATGAACTCAAGGGCATAAATGCAAGAAAAACATAGAGATAACTAGCAAATAGGTCCGTAGGAGGGACTAAAATGCAAATAAAAATAAGCATGAGGCCTTCACTGTAAATTACCCATATACTCAGGGGTATATTTGTAATTATTAAAACCCGTGAGGGTTTGGATGCAAAATAACCCAAGCGCACAAGGGTGGCATGTGATATGGACCTGGTTCAATATGGAGAAGTCGGCGAGGCCTCCATGCAAATTGCCCCGACCGCACATGACTAGCACGTGCTGAATGAGGCTCGGTGTAGGCTGGATGCTCGGAAGAGGCTCGGCTTGGCTCGGTTGGTGGCTCAACCTCAGAGGGTGGCTCCTGAAACGTAGAGGAGAGGTTTGGTGCTCCGAGCCTGGCGGTCTGGTTCTACGGGTCGGAGCTGGCGACATGGACTTCTGAGAACCGTCTGATCTTGGAGATCGGGTGACGTCTGGAAGCTCCAAATGCAGTGACGTGGCCAAAGATAGGCCGTTGGATGTACACCAGGGGGGTGCCATCCAACGACATCTATGCATCCTGGATAATGTCCCTCCGCCGCGGGGTGGCAACGATCTTCAAACTCTAAGGAAGTCACTGTAGCTCCACCTCTCTTACACGGAACCAATAGATCTCCCTGGAGCCTCCTAAGAGATTGTCGATGAAGCTGGAGGTCCGGGCGAGCTGCAGCAAGACCTAGGGAAGGTGGGCTACGCTTGAGCATCGGAGCGGCGCTTGCGAATTCCTCTTCGATGAGGCTCTAGTCATTGAACGTTTAGGCACCTCCAGAGTTAGAACTATAGCCAAAGCTTGCAAACGCATTATGTGTGCGAGATGTAATGGAATGGAGAGTGGTGAGGGAGCGGAGAACGCTATGGCCAGTTGGCGTCTCTGATGAGCTCAGAGGAGGGGGGTCGGAGTGGTCTGAGGTTATGGAGGAAGGGGAAGTTGTGTGGATGGTATCGCGTGAATGGTGGTTGCGTGATGAAGCTTAGGATCTAGTTAATGGCGGGTGAACATGAACGGCTTGACCTAATTAATTAGGATAAATCAAAGAAAAATGCAAAAGGGGATCGGAGATACTTACTTGAGCAATGGCGTACAAGGAGCTTGGGCTTGAGCGTCTGGGAGACGCTCTGGTCACTGGACCACCTCAGCTACTGGTGGCAGCTAGGCGGGGCAGATCCACCGCGAGCCTGGCCGTGATGGGCCAGGGGTCAACACCGGGGGCAGACGTTATCTTGGTACTCCAAAGCTCCTCCTTGCTGTCACCGAGGAGTGGAGGAATGCTGGGCGTATCCCCACGTAAAGGCGGACGAAGTGAATTGAAGGTGGTGCCGGTGTATTTGAAGCTGAAGCTCGACGGTTCTGGTGGAGGTGGACGCGGGTTGAATGGGAGATATGGAGCGTGACGGAGAGTGATGAGAGGTGATAGGAGCCTCACAAGGAAGGTGAATGACATGGATTGATCACGGGGTCGTTGGGTGGCAACGAGGTTAGTGGAAGAGGTGACGAAAATAGGAAGGTGGAAGATGGTTGGGGAGGTGTGGCGAAATGGGCGAGGGGGTCTCTGGAGGTTGACGAAGGTCTCTTGAGGGCGAGGCGAAAGTGGACGGAGGTGATGAGATTGGGTGCATGATCAATGGTCATGGAAGAGGCGTCTACATGCGGTAAGGATGAAAGCGCCAGAGATGATCAAGTGGTTCAAAAGACGACACATGGTGAGCGGTGAGGGAGGCGTCAATGGATGGAGGAGATGGCATCTAGAGCTAGATCAGATGGCTAGGAACAATGCGGGAATGAACCGTGAAGATCAGATCTCCTGAAACGATCTGACAGCGGAGGACAAGGGTGGATGATGCAAGAATAGCGGGCCACGTGGCTCAACTAGAAGGAGCCAGAAGGCCCAATCAGATTATTCAAGAGAAAATCAAGAAAAAGAGGGAGGAGATGGCCGAATTTGTAAAAACTCAAAACATGAAAGTTGTTGATCTTGATGAGATCTCCAAGTTTCATACTTACCAAAATCGAAAAAGAGGTCATACATAGTGAGAAATATTTTTGTGAGTGTTTTAAGCGAATAAAACACTACAAATTTTATTTTTATATATTTTTTGTATTTTTAATTTATTCTAGGACTCTGATATGAACAAATTTTTGAGAAGTTTCTTTTAACAAAATTTTAAGCAAGGGGGTTAATAACAATGAATTATGACATGAAACTTGGTTTCATCAACTGCTATACTTAAACTATGCTCGTCCCCGACCATCTAAAAAATGAATGAGTTGGATTAACCCCCTTGTGCATGTGCGTACATGATCTGATCCATTCAAAAATTCCCAATTCGAGTGATCCAAAATCTCAGAGCTCAACCCATCCTTAATCAAGAGGCATCCAATTCCTCTAATTTTTCAGACTCTCTCTTTGATACATATAAACTTGGGATATGAACTTAAGTGTTGACTGCATTCATGAGAGTAGAGTCGCAATATCACCCAAGGTCATGGTCTAAAAAATTCTCCTAAGGACCCAATCCTCAACTCTAAGGAATAAATCAAATATTATGTCCAATCCACTGTCTCTTTAGTTATCAGACTTAGAAATGTAGGTGGCAGGCCAGTTGATGGAGGGTTTCGGATTGTGTCTTCTTCTCTCCCTCTAATTAGAACAAGGATCCACTCGAGTGCCTTATTATCTCAATGCATATTTTCGGTGTTGATCAGTGCATCCGTCAAAAGAAGTTAGAGTCGTCTGCACTTGTTTTCCTAGGAATACACTGGGGTGTGCCTTTTTTGAGTACCTATCGTACCTTCTACACCCAGACTTGTAGAATTTATGATGCAGAGCCCTTTTTTTGGGCAAGCTCGACTCCTGGTCCTAGTAGCGGTGGTCCAAGTGGACACTTTAAAATGTTCGGGAGTGCTCACCTTTGGTGGAAGCTCTTTGGATAATTGACCTTTGGTGAAATGTGGATGATTAAGTTTAATACCATAATGGCTAAGGTATGTTAACCTAAAATCTCAAGACCTCATAAACTGAGTATTCTCGAACATTTCTGATCCTGAGTGGAAGTGAAAATGTAGGGGATTTAATCCAACTCCTTCATACAACAAGTTTTTTTTAGAAAACTTTAAAAGACATAATGACTGCCTAAACTTAAATGAGTAGATGCATCTGCATTCGGCCAACATAGGTGTAAGTATAGGTCATAGTTCGTTGCTTGAGGACGGAGCCTTACGTGATGTCTTCTAAACCACCTACTCTGCTAAGGGAAATCCCTCACTGAATACGACTACTTATTTGGGTTTAGTGGTCACTTTTTACTCTTTAAGGATTTCTGATTTTTCTCATTTTTATGGATTTTTTTTAAACTTAAGTTAGAACACAGGTTAGACTCACTTTTCTTGAAATCAAGAAAACATTTTTCCAAACCATTTCACACAAATAAAGGTTTTCCAAAATTTTTTTGAAACCATTTTTCAACATCGGGCTGAATTAAAACCAGCATCAAATGTATGCAAGTCAATGAAAACCACACCTACCATGCTTTTATTATTGGGGAAGAATATCTTTTAATTTTTGCTAAGTGAAGAGATGTTTATGTACGTCTTGATTAAAGTGTGTCCTACCTATGATCAAACACAAAGGATAAAAGTGAAACTAGCTCGACGAGCCGCATGCCTGATCCTAGGTCGACACTTAAATGGGGTGATCCCCACACAATCACGAAGAGCTTCGTACATTTACACACGCAAGTCTTCAATAGAAGACTGTTGTAAGGACGATTATTACATTAAATGGAATAAAATGCAAGACACTGTTTTCTTCGATTTTTCTCCAAAATTGCTTCCATGGCTCCTCATAGTGGGGAAACACCTGTTCCTCGCCTCCTTGAACATCAACGAAACTGCAATAAAACAAATATTAGATATCAATCGAAAAATTTTTAATAATGCAAGACAACATGAATAAATTGACCTATGTATAAAAATCACTTATTTAAATAAATAAAATATCTAAACAAGATACAAAATGAGTCGTGTCCTTGACAACGGTTCCATTTGACGAACCGATATTTCACCCTCTTAATAATGTGGAGTTAACCACTTCGTTACAACCGGGTAAAATCGGGTTAGCCAAAACCCGCTTGCAAAAAAATGTAACATTTAAAGGCAAAAGTGGGCGAATTTATATTTTTCTTGGGCAAGCCCAAGGTCGAACTCAAGGACACGATTCTCTTAAGCGATTTATCTAGACTCTTATGATTTAAACTAAGTGTTAGACTAAAATCTCATAGGTCAAGAAAGGCATAAAGACAAGAAACGAGGCATGAAGAAATATGAATATATGCATTTTTTAATTATTGTTTTTTTTATATGGAAGGAAATGCAAAAAATGCAATGTTATAATGATGCAAAAATGCCCGAAGTAGACAGAATATC
Source organism: Ottelia alismoides (assembly GCA_037367405.1). Taxonomy (NCBI): domain Eukaryota; kingdom Viridiplantae; phylum Streptophyta; class Magnoliopsida; order Alismatales; family Hydrocharitaceae; genus Ottelia; species Ottelia alismoides. The sequence continues at coordinate 92,249 of JAZKJV010003791.1, forward strand.
TAAGCCATAAACAATAGTCAATTTTGGGTTCAAATTATGAAGCTAGTCCAATTAGTGAAATAATAAAAGGCACAAGAAGCAATATACATGAGACACTAGATTTGAATTGGGGCATCAAAATTTAGAGTGTCAAAACAGGAATCAGCATGCCATTAAAAAGAGAAATAAGCTAGCTTCAAAACAATACCAAAATCAACTGAATCAGAGCTAGGATGCTCAAGATATTCATAAATGAAAAAGGGCATAAATGTAAGAAAAACGTAGAGATAACTATCAAACAGTTCCCTGGGAGGGACTAAAATGCAAATTAAAATAAGCACGAGCCCTTCCCAGTAAATTATCCACATGTGTGGGGGTATATTTGAATTATTAAAATGCCTGAGGGTTTGGATGCAAAAAAACCCAGTCGCACATTGGTGGCATGTGATTAGGACATGGTTGCAATATGAAGAAGTCGGTGGGGCCACCATGCAAATTGCCCCCAGCCGCACGTGACTAGCATGTGCTGGACGAGGCTCATTGTATGATGGAGGCTGGAAAGAGGCTCGGCTCGGCTCGGGTGGTGGCTCAGCCTCAGAGAGTGGCTCTGAAGCGCGGAGGAGAGGCTTAGGTGCTTCGAGCCTAGCGGTTTGGTGCTTCTAGTCAGAGCTGGTGATGTGGACTTTGGGGAACTGTCCGATCTTGGAGATCGAGAAGTGGTTGGAAGCTCCGAATGCAGTGGCGTGGCTGAAGATAGGTTGTTGGATGGACACCGGGGGGTGCCATCCAACGGCATCTGTGCGTTGATAATGTCCCTCTACTACGGGATGGCGGCGATCTTCAAACTCCAACGAAGCCACGTTGCTCCGCCTCTCTTTCTCAGACTTGATAGATCTCCCCGGTGCCTCTTGAGCGATTTTCGATGAAGCTGGTGGTCCGGGCGAGCTGCGGTAAGACCATGGGAAGGTGGGCGACATTGGATCGCCGGAGGCGGAGCTTGCGAATTCCTCTCCGATGAGGCTCTGGACATTGAATGTTTATGTACCTACAAAGTTAGAACTATAGCTGAAGCGTGCCAACGCATTATGTGTGCAAGACGGAGTGGAATGGAGCGCTATTAGGGAGCGGAGAATGTGGTGGCCGATTGTCTTCTCCGATGAGCTAAGAGGAGGGTGGGTCAGAGTGGTCTGAGGTTATGGAGGAAGGGGAAGTTGTATGGAGGGTAGTGCGTGAATGCTGCTTGCATGATGAAGCTCAGGAACTAGTTAATGGAGAGTGAACATAGACATGTTGACCTAATTAATTCGTATAAATCAAAGAAAAATACAAAAGGTGATCGAAGATACTTACCTGAGCAATGGAGGACAAGGATCTTGGGATCGAGCGTCTGGGAGATGCTCTCGTCATCGCTGAACCACCTCAGCTACTGGTGGCATCTAGGCGGGGTAGAGCCACCGCGAACCTGTCCATGATGGGCCAATTGTCAACACCGGAGGAAGACGTGGTCTTCATGCTCCTTAGCTCCTCCTCGTTGTCACTGAGGAGTGTAGGATTGTTTGGCGTATCCCCACATAAAGGTGGACGAAGTGAATTGAAGGTGGTGACAACGTATTGAACTTAAAGCTCGACGGTTCTGGTGGAGATGGACATGGATTGAGTGGGAGATGTGGAATGTAAGGGATAGTGATGAGAGGTAATACGAGCCCCATGAATTGGATGATTGGGCTTGATCGTGGGGTCGTCGGGGGGTGACGAGGTTAGTGAAAGAGGTGGCAAAAATAGGACGGGGGAAGATGGTTGGCAAGGTGGGGAGTCATGGGTGAGGAGGTCTCTGGAGGTTGACAAAGGTCTCATGGTCGTTGGATCTCGTGATCCAATGTCTACGAGGGGCACGCTAACAAGATGCTGGGATAGAACATGAAGGTGAGATCGAAGGGCAAAGGGGTGCCACGTGGCGTGTTGAGGGTGCGGTGAAAGTGGACGGTGGCGATGAAATTGGGTGCATGATCAAAGGGCTGAAGAAGAGGCGTCTACATGCGGTAAGTATGAATGCGCTCGAGATGATCGAGTGGTTGAAAAGATGACACGTGGCGAGCAGTGAGAGAGGCGCCAATGGACGAAGAAAATGGCATCTGGAGCTGGATCAGATGGATAGGAACAACGTTGGAGTGAATGGTGAAGATCAGAGCTCTAAACACGATCTGACGGCAGAGGGGAAGGGTGGATGATGCAAGATGAGCAGGCCACATGACTCAACCAGAAGGGGCCACGTGGTCCAATTAGATTATTCAGGAGAAAATCAAGCAAAAGAGGGAGAAGATGGCCGAATTTGAAAAACTCAAAATATGAAAGATGTAGATCTCAATGAGATCTAAAAGTTTTTTGACCAAAATAGAAAAAGAGGTCAAACATAGGGAGAAATATTCTTATGAGTGTTTTTAAGGGTATAAAAGCACTACGAATTCTAATTTTGTTATTTTTCTATTTTAAATTTATTCTAGGACTCTGATATGAACAAGGATTTCTGTGGGTTTTATTGACAAGATTTTACGAAAGGGGGTAAATAACCTCGAATTAATGACATGAAACTGGGTTTCATCACATACCCCTCAACTTTTGTCAAATTATATGCAGATCCTAGCGCCTCAAGATTTGCGCCAAGTGAATCGTTGTGAAATTTACAACAATGCCCATTTTCATTTATTTATTAATCTTTGTTCTTAAAATTGAAATTTAAGTATAAAAGTTATGGGTAGTTTGCATGCCAGCCCTTGTAGTATATTTTTATCGCAAAAATATCCCTGCTAGCATTGTATTTTATTTCTTGTTCTTTTATTTTTACTAATTAGCGAATGTATGCTATAAATATTGGAAAAATCTGGTAGATGCACTCTCAACTTTTTATTCGGGTATTTAAGGTTTTTTCTTATATTAGAAATAGAATATGAGATAAATATTTCCTATTAATAGATAAAACAAAAAAATATAAAACTACCTTTAAAAATTCCATAATATTTTATTGTATATATTAGTATATATTATAACCCTATACCAAAATTAACAAAAATTAGAAATAGAAAACACTAAAAATTGTAAAAACCTATAAACTCATAAAAATAATAAAAAAATAATTAAAATTCAAAAATAGTTTTCTATTCTATATTTTTATTTATATTATCTAGTATATATTCAAAAATATATTTTGGTATTTTTCAACATATCAGCTATTTTTAATACCCAAAACAGTTCGGCCTATTTATTATACTCCTTGTTATATACATTTAAATACATTAAAAATGCATAAAAATTATCAAAAATTAATAAAAATCACAAATATAAATAAACATATAAAAAATACAAAAACTTATTTTATAAATTCTTACTATGTTGACATATATTTAAAATTATAAAAACTTATATAATCTATATGTACTTAATAATACTTATATACTTATTATTACTTATAAAACTATAACATGTATTGAAAACCATTAAAGAATAAAAATAACTGTTCTTGTATATACTTATTATATAATTTTTATATCATTTATAATATCTATTCTTACCATATATAAATATCTAGTTTGCTCTCAGTGGTTCGACCCCTACACTAGCTTGTTATACATATCTATTTATTAGGTGTGATAAATTTCACTTGGCATTTCATTGTTGTTTTATTTGTATCGTGGATTTATTATTGAGGATTGGTTGAGATAAATTTCGAGTACCGTGAGAGCGGCTGACACAATGATTCTCGAATCTGACTTATCAGATACTTCATGCCCTCCTAGACCAGATGTTAGGATCCCCTAGCAAAAACCCCTCTATCAAATGGCACCATTGTTGGGGAGAAAGTAGGATAGTGTTAGGACACCCACTCTTTTTTCTGTCAATTTTATTTTTTTTTGAAATGGATCCTTGAGAAATTTAGATAACTATTTATCACCATCATGTCATTCAAATTTCAACTTATTTTGAGACTTCTAACTTATCCATCAAGACATACAAATTTTAACGATCTCAGTTTTACTGAAATTGACCCCGTTTGATGGACATGTTAGGAATGTTTGTTTTACGCGAAATTTGAAACACATATTCTACTTAATATTATAAGTAAATCCCTCAAGGACACATTTAAAAATAATAAATAAATTTGATAGAGAAAGGGGTGGGTGTAGGAAAGTTTCCTACACCTGGGTTTAGGATCCCCAAACCCTCTCTCTCTCTCTCTATATATATATATATCTTTTTATTTATATAAATAATTATTTATATGTTCTAACCACTTTCTTTGTTGACTTCATTGCGAGGGACCACAGAGCGAAGGTGGCTTTCTTAGGAGAGTGGGTGTACTCGAGCTACGTGGACGTAAGCTCGTTCTTTGTGAGCTGATTGGAGAGAGAAATAAGGAGACAAAGAGAGAATTCAGAGCAATATAGCATTAGTGTAGATTTATTTTGATTTTTGTGGATGATAGCGAGAGAATTTGTTTGTAGTAATACATAGTTAGGACCCTCTAAGACATTTTCACTTAGTAATACTATTTTGCATGGTGTCAGTTCACCCAGGTGTTTTGTCGGTTTTTATCGTGGTTTTCTTCACCTTCTAATTTTTATACTCCCTATTTTCCCACTTGTTTCTATTTGTTTCTCGTGTTTTGAGCTTTCCTCCTTTCTTTTATTTGCTTTATGGAATGGGCCCTTATATTTTTAGGATTGCTTAATCGAGTAACTTATGTTCACAACCCTAATATCTCCATGTACATATATCCTCTTTGCATGGACCTTACTCAAATTAAAATTGTGCTTTACATTAATAGGAATTCTTGCTTAGGGTTATTTCATCGGCTTGCATACTTCTTTTGGTGTAATTTAAATTCCATGTCTTGCATTCCAAATGGAGAGCATTGGGAAGCACTATGAGTCTTCTATCTTAGCATTCGTCATTCTGATATAAGCGTGAGATTTCCATCCTAGTATAAACATGCATTGCTTTTCTGCTATCTTCCTCTATTTTTATTCACTTAGGTTTAAAAGGAAATCAAAAAAATCATTAGGCGATTATTTCCTAAAATACTCAAAAATGAAAATTCAAAAAAAAAATAAAACAAGGGGACTGCTAATAAAACTTTGAACAAAAATAAAATTCATACCAAACATTCATTGTATTGGGTTCATAAATCCCATATTGTTTTAGGTACACTCCAGAAAGAGTGATGCAAGACCCTATGACATAGAGTCTAAATTCCATCCTGGGTACTACCTTGTTGTTGACTAGATTCGCGAAGTATTGGCGGTTCTACCGTACATGGGAAGGTTAGGCATTGTCAACCTGCATACTTAGTCTGAAATATTGAGATTAGACTATCCCCTTACTTGGGTGCATGTTTCATCATTCCGCATCCGAGTACCCCATAAGGTGGAAGTATCAATTTTGCCTACCTGCTTCCTCCTCTATCATTGGGTGAGTAGTGGATCCGGACCAAATAGTTAGGATTCTCTTAAAAAGTACATACTACATGTTACAAGGGAAGTGGGAAGTATGAGATACTTTTCTGGAAGTACTCACTCTCCTATAGGGTTAGTCTTTAAGGACTTGTTATAATTTTTCCTAAAAATAATTAAAATTGAAAATATAAACATAGCTAAACTATTGCAGCTTCATTGAAGATAGTTGGTGAATCATTTGCAATGGTGTTTGTTTGATTTATTTTTAGGTCAAAGACAAGTCTCATGCACTTGCCCTAATTTTGACTTCATATCTATTTTTATTTTGTTTTTTCCTTGCTCAATTTGAGCCTTCTTTTATTTTCCTTTTTATTTCATCATATTATTTATCTATGTGTTCTACTCTTCATCAATACATCTTCTCTTCCAAAATGTCGACTCGTGGATTATTTAGTAGGGACTCCGCCGACACCCACATCGATTCCATGAACTCAACATATCTAATAATCCATGGTGATTCCCAAGAACCCGGACTCCTCGTCATCTTCTCCAATAAAATAGGATCACTCTTATTCTAACATTCATCCCTTGTGTATGGAGATAGATTTCACTTCATTTCAAGTACTCCATTCACATCTATCTTGAATTGACCCTAATTACTTATCCGTCCTTTCATCTAGTATACAAAACTGAGCTGATTGGGGTACATTTTAATGTGCAGAACTAGAGACAAATCAAAACCCCACGTAGATCAATTCATCCGAGTCTGATTCAGAGATGGCTCATCAGGGAAAAGGAAAGGGACCACAACAACCAAATCTAGGCCCCCAGACAGATCAGAAAGCAGTGAATACACAATATATTGCTTCTATATAGTCCATCCAGCAACAACTAAGATCAAGCTCTTACCTAGGTCGCCTTTATTGATATACTCAATGGACTGAGGAGAGATAGAGAGAACCGATGAGGAGGAGGAAATGATGATGAACGAGAAGATGGACCCCATGGATGATTGACAGATAAACCAAGAAGAGAGTTTCACAAGCCTACGCTCAAGGAGATATATACTCCTTCCTTTGGCTAGATGATTGAGTGTATTCAGACTACTATAGTCTACAGACACTTTGAGCTCGGGCTCCTATTTTTGTCTCTTCTACCCTCATTGCATGGGAACACAAATGAAGAGCCCTATATCCATCTCCAACATTTTTTCCGCATCTGTCACACAACTCACAAACCTACCATCCAGTTAGGTGTGGTAAAAATGGTCGCATTCCCCTTTAACCATCACTACAAGGCTTTACGCTAGATAAATTATTTGGGGAAGGTCTTGACGATCTAAGAGGAACTTAAGTCTACATTCCTCTACAAATTCTACCCTCTTGGTCATGTTAATTAGATGTGATCCTTTATCAAAAACTTCCCCCAGGGACCGCACGAGTCCTTCATGAGACTTGGGAGAAGTTTAAAGATTTACAATAGAAATGCCCCCACCATGACATTCCTTGGACCAGTCTGGTCCAACACTTCTTCGGGCCTAACTACTGAAAGTCAGAGGCTTGTTGATGTCGTATATATGGCTCTCATTTTTAACAAGGATTAGGATGTAGTTTGGTAGGTATTTGATAAAATGGACAAAGGAGAGGCCACATTGTCCTCATAAAGTTCTTATCAGCATCAACCGAAAATCCACCACAAGCTAGTGAACATGGCAACGTCTCCATCGTCTACTATAAAGATGAGTCCCGTACATGGATGAGAGCTCCAATCTCAGCATCATTGGGAGTCACTTATATAAAGTTGATATTATTGAAAAGCAATCACAGGACCTCATCTGTGGCAGAATAGAGAACCCAACATCTCGACAAGCTAGATCAGATCACCAAGTAACTAGAGCTGCTAGTTAGCACCATCAATGCAGTTTCTACAAGTCCATCAGTCGTAACTATCATTAAGTAAAAGGAACCTTCATCGCTACACCAACCTCAATTGATTGCAAGGTAGCCTCAAGTACAACATGTATACTATGTACAAGATCCCCACCAGGCACTACCACAGCCGTCACAGCAGCAACTTGTTGTCTACTAGCGCGAACCCCAGCCCCCATCTTATGTGGATCCATTTTTTCCACCTCCATCCCAAATCCAGGAGACCTTTCTCATCTAGATGGACAATAACAGGGCCAATCCTTTGCAATTTGGTTGTATCATAAGTTTCCAGTGAGAGGTTTCTCTAGCATCAGTATCCTCGCACTAGTCTCCACCATATCAGAGCACCTGGAGAATGAATCATTGGTACCAGTACCTTCCTCCTCCTTAACATTACTAGCATCCTCCTCCTTAGTATAATTCTTAGTTTTCCCGGTTGCAACCTCATCAGCATTATTATTCCCAGCATGGTTAGCACGTTGAACTAGAGGCCGATCCAGTAAAACCCACTCTCTACTTCTTGATTTAATTAGTAGAAATCTTAGAAGAGATGAGACAGATGCTTGATGATCACTCTTCCACTAAAATGCCAATTCCAACATAGATCAAGGCCAACAACAATAACTTCTAGAGGAAGGAGACAGTAATTTGTGGTATATCATCCAATCCAGCAGAGAAAAGTATTTTATATTTTGTGTTGTCTCATGTAGTGACTCTTAGGAGTGGTATAACATTCGAAGGGGAAGAATAAAACATCTTCTAGCAAGTCATCGTCTTCTACATCAACTAATCCAACAACAGAGTTAGGTGAGGAAGAAGAAGATGGAGGGGCAACACCAGCCCCCCACCACCATCAAGTGAAAAAAGACAAAAAATCAACAAAATGAAAATATTCAAAAATAGAATAGTTGAATCCAAGATGATTTAACCCAGAAGGAGCCAACCCTAGCAGCTATTCTGAAGACAATCAGTGAAGTCAAAGTTCATTTGGATATATTTTTGCATGTTTTGAATGACTTCTCTTCTTCTGGTTGGTCATATGTACGTAAATATGTAATTAAGAACAATGCATTTCTTTATGCGAATATTCATTTTTCTTGAAGCAATGAAAAAACCCAAAAAAATGGGAAAAAATGCATTGTTTGACCCAAGTGTTGTTGAAATCATTGAAAATCTTGTATTGAACATGCCATTGATGAAGGCCATGGAATACATTTCAACAGTGAAAAAAGGTTTGAAACAAGCATGTACCTTTAAGTGTCAGCTCTACAAGAATAGATGCACTAGAGAAGAGAAGCACGCCCTAACCATGTCCACTACGAACTCTATTAGTGATCTCCCACATAAGAAGAAAAAAAAGGGAGAACCCCTAATTCGATCCAAGATTTTTGTCAAGTTTTTGTGCAAACCTTGATTGATAGTGGGTCTCTAATAAACCTTATACCCTCTTCATTGATTCTGGAATTTGGGTTGGGTCCACTTAAACCCGCATGTATGATCCATCAATTTGCTGTTCAGTCCATTAAGCGGGCCATAGGCTTGTTGGAGGGTGCTATCGTAATTGTACAAGATATACGCTTCCTAGTGGACTTAATTGTCCTAGACATGGATTCACATGCACTGCTACTCCATGCCCCAATTATTCTTGGTTGGGCATTCCTTCGAAAGGTCGAAGTTGTATTTGATTATGGGTATGGAAAGATCATGTTTCTCTCCCACAATGAAAGAGATACTTTGGACATGATTACTTAACTAAAAGCCGCATCTGATGAAGGCAAGCCATAATCAACATCAGTGATCAGTAATTGTCTTTGAATGACATTCTGATATAGGAAACCCTCTCCTCAGTGGAGGACCTAGAAAGCACATATAACCCTTGCTCAATCGTCCACTGAGAGATCGACTCATAATCACTAATCATCTTATTCCAATAATATTCAAGCCAAACCAAATACGAAGAATTCATTGTAGATATGTTCAATACATTTTTATCATATCCACAAGTCATACAGGTGGATAGTATCTCATTGAATTTAGCATACCATCCATCTACCAACACAATTTCAGAAGTGTCTAGGAAGCAGACCCAATAATTGCCTAACATGAAGCAGCTTCCAGTTGCTCTATAGTACACTTTCCATGTTGGTTAGTAGAACATGTATCTGGTTATTATATGCAACATGTTCATCTCAGATCAAGAATTGGTTGCTCGAGGTTTTAGAGAAAAGCTAGAAGGCATCTATTTGGAAAGTTTCGGATCTCCGAGGGATAAATTTAGCCATGTGTTCACAAATTATTTATCTTGAATATGACTATAAACCGCCCTGAGAATTCCAACGAAGGGTGAATTCGAATTTACGGGACATGGAAATGAAAGAAAATATGAAATGGTGTGAAGTTGGATTCATTTATCCCATCTCCAACTCAAAATGGTTGAGTCCCCTACTATAGTGAAAAGAAATGAGGGATCATTGTGGTTAACAATGACCAAGGATAGGATATGCTACTCAGGTAGAGACAATGGTGCACGTGTGTGTAGACTACTGATACTTTAGTGCAGCAACAAAGAAGTACTATTTCCCATTGTCGTTCATTGATCAAGTTCTTGAAAGATTGGCGAAGAAAGAATTCTTATGTTTCTTAGATGGCTACTCCCGGTACAATCAGGTGGCGATCTCCCTTGAGGATCAAGAGCAAATGACATTCAACTGTCAATTCGACATATATGCCTTCCAAAGAATGCATTTGGATTGTGCAAAGTAAAAGATATGGTAAGATCCTTAAGCGCATCACGGAAGCGTGATGATCACATCGTATACAATCGTGAGCAACTAGTCAAAATAGTTTCTCGATGCATCAGAAATTAGAAATTTTTCATGTGATGAAACTGCATGATCTAAGAACACTTCTCGGATCATTTCGTCTGAACCAGAAACAAGTAATAGGATTACCTCTTGAAGCGTGGTTGCGATCGAGTCTCTAAACGAAGAGACCTCCTTTCTCAAGTCCAATTCGATGGAGGAGACGCTTGCGAGCGTGTTGATGAAACACGTGCTCCTCTCAACCCATGTTGATGATCCAAGCGATGAATCTCCTGATCTCGACGAACGAGATACAACGTCATCTTCATGAGTGAGGCGCATCGAAGGAGACGAATATCCATGAGCAATCGAATCGCCAGCATAACGACGATGCTGCGACGATGGAGACTCTCTCTAGGGCATCCATGGTTGATGACCATTGAGAGAGGAAGGGATAAAGATGGCGTGCAGACAGAATGAGAGAGAGCATGTGTTGTCTATCTTGTAATCAAGAAGAGCAAGGGGTGCCTCTCCTTTTATAATATTTTGGGATCCATGGATCTCAATCCATGGACAACACAAATCCAATGGCTCACATTTATTTGTGTTTCTTTTAATGGCCATGATCTTGTTGTTAAAAACACAACAATAATTAATTTAATAAAATGCCATTGGAAATTTGTGAATCACATTCACAACCTAAAATAAAATGTGAATTACATTTTCAATATAATGTTCAAATGTGAATCCAATTCACATTGACATTTAATTAACAAATTTAATTTACAGATAGCTCTCTCTTATATATTATAAATCACTTTTATAATCTAGAATATTAATATGGATAGTGCTATCCATATTATTCATATCTATGATAATTAAATCACATTTAGTCATCTTGGATCTCTATTCTCATGTGCCCAAATAATATGAATCACATTCACATTATTCACATCTTTTATAATTAAATTACATTTAATTATCTTAGTTAACTATCTTTATAATATGAATCAAATTCATATTATTCATGATAATCAGATCACATTTAATCATCAATTTTCTCAATGCTCTGATATATAACATCAACAATGAAATTATCATGAACTCTTTCAAGATAATGCGCTTTCTCCGCATATACTTGGAGATAAGGACAGGGCGAATGTATTGTTCCACGTATAGTTACTTGGATATTGAGATCACATCTCAAATCCATATCTCGGGCCTCCCATAGATGCTTGATTAAATCAAGTCCGTAAATCTAATCTTTTCATTGCATCTGAATCATATTCAGATCAATGTCCACCATTTGGACAAAGATAAGATTACTTCTCTACCGAAAGGAGTCACTAAAATTCGGACTCGTTTCATCACTCCCTAGGAATGGAAGCGTCATGGTTATACAATCGTTTATGATCACATCACCCTCAGGTATTCCCAACACCTGTACATCCTACATACTTGAAGACTCGGAATAAACTCGAAGTATTAGATCAATTTTACACCGTCTACTTTAGGGTTTTATCAGTAAGTTTCTCATTTGATATTTGGGAGTTGGTATCGATCATATACTTTCCAAAAGCATATATCATACCTAGGTCTTGATCATATACTTTCCAACAGTATATATCAAACCTACAAATTCAGTCAAGCTTCCAAAGCGAGACGACCATGCACAGAATTTGATTCTTCCCAATATCTCATGAGTGAGCTCATGTCTTCCGGTTCAGTAACTAAACTTGTATGATCCCTTTGAGAGATAGTATTACTCATATGCCCTTGCATGCACACCAACACACCGGTGTATAGACCTTGATTAGGTCATCAACCTATTGGTCTGCCAAATGTATATACTTAGACATATAGTAATACATCTATCTCCGGTCAGAGGATGCATGCCTATATCATGACAGTATACGATATAGGACGTTGGTTATCTCGATCTCGTTAAGTCAACCTTTGACCTAACTTATCTAACACCCTCGAATCTCTATTCCTATGCAGAGGACATGCATCAAGAGGTCGGTTAGATATCAACCTTCAGAGAGGATTGCCATCTCCTCCTCAGGATGAAGATCATCTCTTAATAATGATTTGATGGTGCTCGATGTGTCCTCAATTTAACTCTTTAGATATTCATCCAAGCACCAGCCTCCATGATTTTATAATTGAATCAACAGCTGTATGGTTACTAAGATGGCCATGGTACGTAACCCTAATTGTACTACGGGACCTATTATGCAAATTATTTATTCTTCATTTCAGATCAAGGAATGATATTCACAATAAAATTTATTGAATAATGGCTTGTTGTTGGCTCACATGTCCAACAATCTCCTACTAGCCCAAAGAGCCATTAATGGGATAATCACTTAAACCTGCACTCATGTGACAATCATAGGCTATTTAGAAAAAATAGCTAGGTAAGTTGATTAGTCACTCTGTTCCCAAAAGACTATGCCAAATCCTTTTACGTCAGCTGCATATCTCCTAGTAACAGTGCTCGCATCCAATGCGAATGTTGCATCTTATGCAACCAATACTCAATCTTGTTAGTTATTGTGGCCTTGACACTACAACTCAATAATTATTATAACCAGTATTCCCATAATACTTACCATAATACCTTTATTCCTGGAGATCTCTATCTCCTAAGGTATTTACAGTTAAGACCCCTATAGATCAGTATCTACAAGGTCTTAATCTTTTGAAGATAAGACTTTTTGAGATCACTATCTCTAAGTTTCATCATCTTCGAAGATATTGTTATTACTGTAGTCAAGTGTTTTATCTCTATAGTAGGATTACTAATAGTTTACTACTCCCACTGCATGGTATACATCTAGCTTTTGTACACATCTAGCATACACTCCACTTCTCGTAACTGATGCATAAGGGCAACCGGTTTTTGCATTCACTTCCTCAACACTTTGATGCGTTATTCCTTTAGATAGGTCAGTACCATATCTTAAGGGAAAGAAGCCTTTATTGGCCTTTTCCAGAAAATGGAATATGTCCAAGGCATACCACTATTGTGACGGTCTCAATACCCTCTTTCTTTGCTTCTGAACAACTTTAGAACTAAGATCTAAGAAATATTCTTGAGATCATATCTCAAAGTATGGAACAACCAGATTATAAAACACTCAGTATTATCCTTACATCATTTTAAATGATTAGGATGATTATCATCAACATTTAGCACGATGAACACAAAGGCATTCCCACTAAGCTTCATATGGTTCGTCAGAATACTATCTGAAATCATAACATTTATAATTTCATCAAATCTTATGTTCCAACTGCAAGATGCTTATGTGAGTCCATAGATGGAGTTCTTTAGCTTGCACATCTTGCTTTCCTTAATCATGAAGCCCTGGGGCTACTTCATGTGAATATCCTCAGAGAGGTATTCATAGAGGAATGCAATATTGACTTTCATCTTGAAGATGTCAAAGTCAAGTTGTATAGCTATAATTAGCAATAATCTGATGGGTTTAGGCATGGTCACTGAAGAGCAAGTCTCGTTGCAAGCGATGTCTTCTCTTTGGTGTGTATCTTGTGGATACGAACCATGCTCTGAAGGTCTCTACCTTCTCATCAGGTTCCCTCTTTCTCTTGAAGATCCATTTACACCTAACAGGTTTTACCCTTATAGGTGAATCCATGAGGGTCCATATACAACATTTGTATATGAAGTCTACTTTAGACTTTATTGCTAAAATCCATCTTTCCAACTCATGATCCTCAGAAGCTTCATCACGTGAATTCCGATCATTGCCAGATTTAACGGACACATGGAATACATCCTCAAACTCATTTGAAGAGATATTAGTGTTTCATCTTTAATTGTCCTTTTGGTTTTCGATTTCAGGAGCATCATAATCATCTTAAGATTCAATGAATTCCGTTACTTCATTTTCATCTTGATTCTCAAGAGTCTCAACATCTAAGAACCACATTCTCATAGATGAGATATTTTAAAATCTCAAGGTCATAAAGTCGGTATCCAAAACCATCCTTTATTTTCCTAATGAAGCAGCACTCTTAGGTGCTAGATTCCAGCTTACTTGCATGGAACCTTATTAAGGATTTATATTGTAGTCTCTACTACATATATACTTGGAAACTAATAGGAAATTATGCTAAAAATTTATCATTGATTAATTCATGTCATACATGATCAATTGTATATACCTACAACTCTATTGAGTTCAGGTGCATTAGGAGGAGTGAGATAGAGATGATATTCCTTTTTCCATAAGGTAATCCTTGAACTCATCTAATAGGGACAAGATACCTAGGTTAGATCAAATTTATTTTATCTTCCGTCAAACTTTGGTTCCAAACCAAAATTGCGAAATCATTGAAGAATTCAAAGGTTTCTAAGGTGAAGAGAAGAAATCTCATATCACAAAGAATCATCAATAGATACCACATATCCAAAATGTTTATTCTGATATAGATGATCCACATACATCAATATGTATGTGATTTTGAATACCTTGACATCTTACATCATTCTTAGAGAAGGGTGTATTGAACGTTTTTACTTTTGAATACAATATTCACACTTATGTAAGATTTGAAATTTCAGACACTAATATTTCATCTCTTACTTGTCTATAGATCTCATCAACAGACATATGTCCAAGGCTTGATGCTAGATCATTGTCAAATGATCTTTATCCTCCTATTTATCTTTCAAAGGTTTAATTTTCTGTATTATAAATTTAATGAACCATTCATTAATTTCAAATTTAGTGGAGTCCACTAGATGTTAGATTACTATCTGAAATATATCCACCATACATCTCTATGATAGATTTATTCCAGAATTCATGTTTATTTCCAACATTTAGAAATAAATTATGAGTGCATTCTTATATCTTGGTCATAGAGACATTCTCTAAGACTAAGGACTCTCGCATTAGAAAAATGAAGTCTATCTATCCAATAGAGATTGTTGCAACAATTGCATCAATATCCATGTAGATCACTCTTAAACCAGAAGATCAAATTCCAGTCTTCTAATACATATGCAGCCAGTTGCAAGTGTTATCAAAAGATTGAGATACAATTATTAGACTTTTACCTTATCAAATAAGCAAGTATACTTTAATGATCAAATGTAGATATAGATTATTATGATGCTTTATCTGAATCCTTCTCTGAGGATTCTAGATAGACTTGATAGTCATACTATCAATACATCAGCTTATTGCAGTATTGGCATTCATCCAACTCTTTGGATGTCATATGGAAGTCCTAGAATTACCGTCAACCCTTTGACTATCCTTCTCATCTTGGGTCTGACCCATGCTTCCATTGTGCTCCCTTCATTTATAAGCAACCATTGCTTAAGAATTAGGATCTCTTATGTTGAATTCAAAAGAATTCAATGTAAGAGTATTTCAACATTTATACATGCTTCATCAAATTTATATGAATATTTTGAAGCTTCATGAATGACTAGAGTATAGACATTATAGTTATGACACTCATCATATCTACATCCATCTTAACTCTTAAGCTCTTGGTTTAGGTAGGTACTTAAACATTTTGAATACATCATCTCATATAGAGCTACAATTCTGCATGATGCAGAGAACCATGTCACTCATGATTAAATGTCAAGAGCACATATGTATTCCAAGAACATCTTCTTAGATTCTATATGGATTAATTAACAACTACGATCATCATAGACATGTCACTTCCAAAGTGCATTCGATGAGATCAAGACTATAGAGACATACAAACCCTACGATTGTAGACCTATTGTCTATTTAATTGCCATTCCTCATTATTATGAGGAAAATTGCACATTGCAACCACATACATTACGAGTCCAGCTACAAGTACAATATCTTGATCATGAATCAATTTCATTATATTATACTGGTTATTATTGAGTATAGTATTGAGTGGGTTTAATGAAGGATTATCTGAAATAAGATATTTGCATAAGTGTCTATATATATTATACATACATATTTTACTTTGATTTAGGAGTTTTTATATCAAAGTTTTCTTCACTTTTTCAATACTGAAAGTTCATTCCGTTAATCACTTTCAATGTAAGAGATATACATACATTATATATCAAGCAAGATCTCCTTCCATATCTTTGTTACATCCCAATAATATGAGAACTTGTAACTCGGACAAAAAGAAATAGGAACACATTCTGCCTTACAAGTCCAACTTGCATTCCCATTCCGGTCTTTAACACCCGGGCTCATCACCCCTAAGGTGATGTTGACCCGTCGTTAATTGAACCAACCGTCAACAGGATTAGCACTCGCATGCGCAATCCAATATCACCCCAGTAATATGAGGACTCGACATTGGGGTCACTACGCATACTGCCTTACTCTTTCGAGAAGCAAAGAGCTTGATCCAGATGCACTTGTATATAGGAGCTGTCACTTCGGACAGGTGTCTCCTAGAGACAATCCCTGGTGACGTAACCCTTCGCCTTGACAAGAAACCATGAATGTTACATATGTGATCCTCCATATCATATTCAAATTCAAATTAATCATTGTGAATCATATTCAGTATGATTAATTCTTCCAAGGGTTATACCAACTCTAATTATAATAGTGTGTTTTAATTTTAATTGGATTCTAATTAATCTAATCACATCTAAATAGTGATCCAATCCATATTCAACAAACATTTTATTATAACTTGAAAATATGCTATTATATCAAAAAAGTGTTATTTCGAATTTTAATAATTATAAAATACATCATGATCTTGCAAGTATGAGGATCTCATCGTATGCGATCGTGATCAACTAGTCGGGCTAGTTGTTTAATGCTGCGGAAATTAAAACTTTTTCATGTGACGAAACCACATGATCCAAGAACACTTCTTGGATCATTTCGTCTGAAGCACAAGTAAGTAATAGGATTACATATTGAAGCGTGGTTGCGATCGAGTCTTTAAACAAAAAGACCTCCTGTCTCAAGTCTGATCTGACGAAGGAGACGCTTGCAAGCGTGTTGATGAAGCACATGCTCCTCGCAATCCATGTTGTCGATCAAAGTGACAAATCTCCTGATATCGTCAAACAAGATACAACATCTTTTCACGAGAGAGGCGTACCAAAGGAGACGGCGATCCACGATCAATCAAACCGGTAACATGATGATGATACTGGGGCAATGGAGACTCTCTCTAGGGCATCGATGGTGGACGACCATATGATAGAGGAAGAGATAAAGATGACTTGTAGAGAGAATGAGAGAGAGAATGTGTTATCTAACGTGTAACCAATAAGATCAAGGGGTGCCTCTCCTTTTATAATATTTTAGGTTCCATGGATCTCAATCCATGGACAACACAAATCCAATGGCTTACATTCATTTGTGTTTCTTTTAATGGCTATGATCTTATTGTAAAAAACACAACAATAATTAATTTAATAAAATCAAATATATACTCAATATAACTTGATTTACATTAAATCAATCTTCATTGGAGAAATAAGAAGGAGGCAAGCCTCCTTTCATAAGAGGAGCGGGCGACTACCATATTCCGTGGTGGAATTGTAACCGTCCACCCTCTATATGAGAAAGGTGGCTCTCCTTTCCTTATTACATGAGATTACTTTATCTCATGATTCTCTCCAATATTTGTAGCACTTTTGTTGCAAATTATTTCACAAACATGAATTCAATTTATTTTGTGAACATTGCAATCATGCCATTGAAAATTTGTGAATCACATTCACAACCCAAATAAAATGTGAATTACCTTTTCAATATAATGTCCAATGCGAATCCAAATCACATTGACATTTAAATAACAAATGTAAATTACAAATAGCTCTCTCTTATACATTATAAATCACATTTATAATATATATGATTAGTATGGATAGTTCTATCCACATTATTCTTATCCATGATAATTAAATCACATTTAATCATCTTGGATCTCTATTCTCATGTGCCCAAATAATATGAATCACATTCACTTTATTCACATATTTGATAATAAAATCACATTTAATTATTCTAGCTAACACTCTTTATATATTGAATCAAATTCACATTATTCATGATAATCAAATCACATTTAATCATCAATTTTGTCAGTGCTCAGATATATAATATCGATAATGAAATTATCCTAAACTCTTTCAAGGATAATGCGCTTTCTCTGCAGATTCTTGGAGAAAAGGACAGGGTGATTGTATTGTTCCATGTATAGTAACTTGGATATTCAGATCACATCTCAAATCCAGATCTCGGGCCTCCCATAGATACTTGATTAAATTAAGACCGCAAATCTAATCTTTTCATTGCATCTATATCACATTCAGATCAATGTCCAGCATTTGTACCAAGATTAGATTACTTCTCTACTGAGAGGAGTCACTAAAATCCAGACCAGTTTCATCACTCCCGAGGAATGGAAGCATCATGGTTTTACAATCGTTAATGATCACATCACCCTCAGGTATTCCGAACACCTGTACATCATGCATACTGGAAGACTCAGAATAAACCCGAACTATTAGATCAATTTTATACTATCTACTTCAGGGTTTTATCAGTAATTTTCTCATTTGATCATTGGGAGTTGGTATTGATCATATACTTTCCAAAAGCATATATCTCGGTCTTAATCATATACTTTCCAAAAGTATATATCAAACCTACAAATTTAGTCAAGCTTCCAAAGCGAGACGACTGTGCGTGGAATTTAATTCTTCCCAATATCTCATGAGTGATCTCATGTCTTCCAGTTCAGTAACAGAACATGTATGATCCCATTGAGAGATCGTATTACGCATATGCCCTTGCATGCACACCAGCGAGCCGGTGTATAGACCTTGTTTAGGTCATCAACCTATTGGTCTGCCAAATGTACATACTTAGACATATAGTTATACATCTGTCTCCGGTCAAATGATGTGTGCTTGTATCGTGACAGCATACGATATAGGACTTTGGTTATCTCGATCTCGTTAAGTCAACTCTTTGACTGAACTTATCTAACACCCCCGAATCTGTATTCCCATGCAGAGGACCTACATCAAAAGGTCGGTTAGATATCAGCCTTCAGAGAGGATTGCCATCTCCTCCTCAGGCTGGAGATCTTCTCTTAATAATCATTTGACGGTGCTTGATGAGTCCTCAATCTAACTCTTTAGATATTCATCCAAGCACCAACCATGATTCATTAATTGAATCAATAGCTGTATGATTACTAAGACGACCATTGTACATAACCCTAATTGTACTGAGGGACCTATTTTGCAAATTAGTCATTCTTCATTTCAGATTAGTGAATGATATTTGCAATAACATTTATTGCATAATTTCTCACAGTGGGCTCACATGTCCAACACAATTCTCTTGCCACACATGCTTTCCATCATTACCGATATGGTCGATAGTTTTCTTGAGGTTTTCATGATTGATTTCTCAGTCTATGGTGACAACTTTGATTCCGTCTTATGTACCTAGATCGAGTGTTGCAGAAATGTTGTGAAGTGAATTTTCTCTTATCATGGGAAAAGAGACACTTCATGGTCACTGAATGGATTTTGTTGGGCCATGATGTTTCCATGCATGGCATAGAAGTCGACCTAGTAAAGGTGCTTGTGATTGCCACAATAGAGACACCTAGAAATGATTAGAATTTGAGGTCATTCCTTGGGCAAGTTGGTTTCTATCGTAGATTTATCAAGGACTTCAACAAGCTTGTCTGACATCTTGTAAAGCTGTTATGCAAGGAGACCTATTTCATTCTTGATCAGAAGGTTCTCCAATCATTCTATAATTTGAAAGATTTACTCACTTTGGCTCCAGTTCTACATCCACTAAATTAGTGTCTCCCATTTGAGATCATGACAGATGCATTAGATTTCGCAGTTGGGTTTGTATTAGGATAAAGAAGAGAAAAGTAGCACTATGCTATTCACTATGCCAGCAAGACATTAGACGATGCACATAAAAATTACACAGTTATAGAGGAATTATTCATGACAGTGGTGTTCTCTGTAGATAAATTTAGATCATATCTTCTTGGATCTAAAGTCATCATGTACATTGATCACTCTGTTATCAGATATTTGCAATAGAAGAATGATTTCATATCATGATTACAAATATGGATCCTTACCCTTCAAGAATTCCACATGGAAATCAGAGACAAACTTGGAGTTTAGAATGTGGTAGCAAATCATCTATCGAGAATCGAATTCTCAAATACTCAACTAAGCATTACATCGATTATAGAAATCTTTCCTTATGAATCCATTCTCATCATTGGATCTCTCCGTTGGTTTGCTAATATTATGAACTACCTCGTCACTAGGGTAGTCCCACAAGATTGGACAAAAGTCAAGAAGGACAAATTCATGTCCAATATCCATTTTTAATAATGGGAAGACCCATATTTATTCAGAGAGGGTGCGGATTGCATATGGCATCATTATATTCCTCAGAAGGAGTATAACGTGTCCTTGAGCACTATCATAACAGTAACAAATATACTGGAGAGTGGCAACTAGTCGCCCATATTATTCAAAGATGCCAAATATATGTCAAATCTTGCATTGATTGTCAGAAGATGGGAAAAACCCTCAGCTCAAAAGATTCCATGCCCCACAAATTCATTCAGATTTCTAATGTGCTTGATTCAGAGGGTATTAATTTCATGGGTCCATTTCCTAACAGTCATGCCTATGAAGAAATCATGATTGTCGTAGATTACGTGAGTTAATGGGTAGAAGCTATCAAAGCTCGAGCCACTGATATCGGTATAGTTTATCGATTTTTGAAAGAGGACATCATTTTGCAGTTCGAGATACCTAAATTTCTCATCTCAGATGAGGGTAGCCATTTTATCAATAAAGAGGTCAAGAAACTTGTAAATGATTACAATATCGATCATCATATCGCCTATCCTTATCATGCTCAATCCAAATGGTCTGGTTGAACTATGAAATGGAGAAATCAAGATGATCCTACAAAAACTAAAGAGGTCGGATAGAAAGAATGGGTCATAACTTTTGGATTCATTTCTATGGGCCTATAGAAACGCCTATAAGTCTCCCTTGGGCATGTCACCCTATCTTCTTGTATATGGGAAGCGTTGCTATTTGCTTGTGGAATTAATTCACAAATCTCTTTGGCCGGTAAACATCTATAACCTCGACTCATAAAAAGGTAATCAAAACAGAATGATTGATCTTAACAAGCTCCTTGAATTTAGAAACTATGAGTTACTATAATAGATTAATGTATAAAGAGAAGGTCAAACGTTGGCATGACTGTCACATCAGACAAAAGACCTTCAAACTTGGACAGAAAGTAAGGTTATCTGATGTGACGTTGAAGATATTCCCAAGAAAATTGAAAGTAAATGGACAACACCATACGTCGTGAAGACTGTTCGTGAAAAGGGAAGCATTTTGATATCTGAGTTGTTAGGTGACAAACAACCATTTATCATCAACGGTTAGTTGCTAAAACTGTATTTAGAGCACAATACATTCTTGGTTGTTGTTGATTTTATTAAAGTTGTCTTTTGTGAAGATTTCACAGCTATAACATAACCAGAATCGGACAATGCAGTACAAAATATCTTTGATTGATTTTATTCTTTATTATTTTCAATTTTATTTTTCAGGTTTTCATTCTTATGTAGTGCACTCATCCCATTCATATATCTTGTACTTAGGATATACTTCATCCTAAGCATATCGGGGATGAGTGTATTCTGTTCATTCTTTATTTATTCTCTCGCATGTCTTCTAACTTGTTGATATTCTATCTATACTGAGGGATATTTCACTTTATGTATTAGGGGAGACATGCCAAGCCACTGCTTTTTTAATTCTAATCCTTGATCATCCATGTTCTGCATGTAATCTGCTACTCTTAGGATTAGTTGGTCCTAAGTATGGGGGGATGGCCGACTTCTCATTCTTTTAGTCATCATAGTATAGACTTTTCTAAACTCAACACAAGTTATTTTTTCCTTTTTCTCTTTGATAACTATGAATACATAGCTCAAGCTATGTTTAGGGATATCATATATAGGTTGTATATACTTCGGTCATAACTCATACTTTCGTATTTTTTTAATAAATATGGCTAATATACTATGTTGGGTAAGTGTATACATAAAACCAATTGTAAATAACATACCCTAAATATGTTTAAAACTTTTCAAAATTCTCTGTAAATATGATCAATAAGTTGGTTTAAAAATACTTTTGAAAATGATTTGAAAAATGGTTGTAAAATGACTTGTAAAATGCTATTGAAAATTGTAGTAAAACTTTTGTAAATTATTTTCAAACATTTGTAAAAATATTTTGTAAATATTTACAAAATTTTATCAATATTTTGAATAAAAATAAAAAAACTCGATATGCAAATGATTTGGAAAATGATTGCAAAATTATTTTGAAAAAATCTATTCATAACTTTGAAAAATCATGGTAAAATGGTTTTTAAATCACGTAAATCTTTGTAAAATGTTTGTCAAAATCATTTGCAAAATTAAGTTTTCAAAAATATTTGTAAATTTTTTTCAAACTATTTTAAGAACTTTATAGATAATAGTTAAATTATTTTCATATATATATATATATATATATATATATATATATAACCCTTGTATATAAAACATGTAAAAATAACTAGCTTATGTATAAATTCCCAGTGTGAATTCTTCAATGAATTCTTGTAAATATGCAAACGCTCCATGTAAATATTTGTACATACTTCTTTCACTAATCCTTGTAAAAAAATCCCTAAAATTTTCAATATTTTCAAAACTAATAAAAATTTGCAAATATTTTAGAAAAATTAATAAAAATTTGCAAAATTTTTCAAAAATTCATAAAAATTTAAAAATCAGATAATAACTTCACAAAAAGATTTTCTTGCTTGCACAACATTTGCATTTTTCGAAATGATGTAAACAATTGAATGAGTCTAAATAATGTCTAAATATTGGAGCTTGGTCTAGACCTTAATCAACTTAGTCTCCAAGGAACCCATTATGGACTGGAATTGAGACGCTTCAGGTCACCTTAACTTAATTCTTTAATTTCCACGAGACTATGTTATTGAGTCGATTCAACGTGTCTAACTAGAACCCTTCATGTCATATGTGTGACACTTGAGACAATGGTTTGACTAAAGACCTCGCACTTAACACTTAACCCAACACACATGGATTGTTAAAAAATCTTGGAGTCTAAGTTGGGATGATACTTGGTGGCTTAGTCAAGGGTGGCCCAAGAACCAGGGATTGCCAAAATAAATACTTACCCACTTCCCCTGGTAGTATGGACATCTAACGATGAGAGATTGGATTGAAATAAAGCATCCAATGAGGAATGATCAACTAGCATAAATTTTTCTAAGCCCCAAAACATGGGCAGAACAAAAGATTTTATATCTATCAGGGCAAAATAACAATGTAGAGCAATGCCAACAAAGGAAGTATACAAAAAGAAGCCAATGCCAAAAATTCCATAAATATTGAACTTCCAAAAAAGGTTTGTTTCTTGGTAATGACTCTATTACATTAGCTGAGCTTCACAATGAAATGCGACTACACAGGTCCATTTTTACTTCTTTTCCCCTTCTACAAACTTCTCACCCTTTTCGGTTGTGAACTAGCACGCACCTAAACTTAGAAGGAAATACCCATCTCCCCAAGGATGAGTTGCCAAAGGAGGATACCACTTGATAATTCAGCAATTTGTCTGGGAAGACCTAACACAATCCACACACATGGTACCTGTCATTTCAAAGTTGCAAGAGTATACGTCTGAAAGGATGGTTTTGACCTTGCTGTGAATTGAACTTGATAGAGGAGCATGGAATCTAAGCGTTTTTTATTCATGATTCATAACATGAATTTAGATATGAACAAACCTAAATCCATGGGTCTTAACTAAGCTCCAAACATCAACTTTACCAAGACAAGTTTTAGAGTCAAACATTATTCCAGGTTATTTCTTTTCCTTTTCTGTATTTTCTTTGTATGCACTAATTAGCATAAGTGTTTAATAAGTACTAGCATAGACAATTATAGGGGGCGATGAATCTCCATTCATCATCTTTATTCATTCATTTTCGCCTTAAATCCCTAGTAAAATGCATGTAAATATAATTAATTTGTACAAGATAACACTCAGTAATTGATCTGTAAATATTCTAAAATTGCATATGTTTAAATATAAAAATAAAAGAACAAAGGAAATAAAAGAAAAGGAAATAATGTGTCAAAGCCACTAAATGTCCCTAACCCCGAGACCAACTCATCATGATGACTTGTTCAATAAGGAATAAAGTGGGGGAGATAGGGTAGAAAAATTTTACAGAAATAGAGAATAAAAACCTAATTCTATTCATCAATAAATAATCTTTTGAGCCCTATTTTATTTTCCATTTTTATACCTCAAATAATAAATTCTACAACATGAAACTTGTATGTAAAAATACAAAATTAATTTTGTATTAAAATAATGCACAATATGCTTGAGATATAAAGAACAAATAGCAACAAAGAAAACTTCGCAGACATGTATCTCCTCCATACATACTCAAAATTGACCAAACTCATATTTATTATTCATAAAAATAAATTATCTATTCAACAAAGTGCTTTCATTTAAAATAGAGATAATATACAAAAATATAGGTTTTAGGTCTTTTTATTCTTTTTACATTTTTAAATACTTCTAAATATTATTTAAAACACATTAAAAATATATACATAAAATAAAAGCATTAAAATATATTAATATAAATAAGGGATTATAAAACATAGGTAAATTTTACCTATGTAATATACATACATATTTGTTCAAGTAAATAAATAAAACTAGAAAAAATAATAATAATGCGTACATATGTATTTAAATATATTATAAATATATTAATACATATATATAAATAAAATACCAAATACAAAATAAAAAAAACTGTAAATACATGTATATATACTATGTATATGCAAGTAAATATTAACATCTAATAAAAAGTATTGTAAAAATAAATAAAAATACATATAAACTACATAAAATAGTAAACATTTTTAAGTTTAAACTAAAATTAATAAAATCATTTATTATTTTATCCATTTAATAAGTAAATTTCCCCCTCCATTTCTATGGTTGGTCCATGTTGACCAACCGGAGCTCACCAACTGTTGATGACTTTTCAAAGTAATCTTCCAATTATTTTTCAAAAATTTGGTAAAACATTTTTAACCGATTTATTAACCGCAATTACAAAGAATTTTAATGTGTTTTAATTTTTATTAATTAGCCATATGATTGAAAATACTTATGTATGAGTTATGGCTAAAATATATACAACGTATATATGACCCCCACTATACTTAGCTTTTTCTATGTCCTCATAGGTCGAAGAGAAAAGGAAGACATGACTCGTATTAAGTATAGGAAAGTCTATACTAAAACTATTGAAGAATGAATAGGAAGTCAATCGTCATTCATATACTTAGGATCAATTAAACCTAAGTGTGACTGCACATAATGCATGGAGAGTCAAGGGTGGGACCGAATAAAATTATTAGCTCGGCCTCTCCCACTATACTTCGGGAAAAATATCTCTAAGTATATACAGAATATCAAGAGCTGAGAAGACAGGAGAGGGGATCAGAGAATGAACACATGCATATACTCATCCCACCTATATTTAGGATGAAGCATATCCTAAGTATAATAATGATGTATGGGATGAATTACTTGTCGGTAGAATGAAAGAATTAAAAATAAAAAGGAAAGAAGAAAATAACTTATCAAAAAAGTTTTTTGTGTGCCATGTTTGAATATGTATATGTTGCAACTTGAAGTTCTTCATCGTAGACCACCTATATTGAGTCAACCACAGACATGAATGTGTCAAGCTCAAGATAAGGCTCCAAAAATTGGTCGTTGTTGATGAAAAGTTATGCATCAGATGATAATCCTGATATCATGATACTTCCATTGTCACACATATCCTTCACTATGAATGGTCCAGTGATGAATCCCCATTCATCACTCTTTATTCTTTTATTTTAGCTAGATATTTTGGCAAAACATCATGTATATAATTGTAAATACAATAAGTTATCAATAAGCATGCATTTGTTAAATAGCAATAATTAGCATGCATTTGTGCAAAAATAAAATAATAAAGAATAAAATAAAAAGAGGGAAACATTTAGAAAAAATATTGAGTGATCTGAACCCAAGAGAGGGCCCAACATGGGTATGATCGCCAAATAAAGTAAGTAGAGAGAGATAGGGTCACTTCACCTTGCGTTTATTCCTTATTATTTATATATATTTTATTCCCACAAAAATAAAAATAAAGATGTGTTTATATTACCTCGTATATATTTCTAAAAATAAAACAAAAACGAAAAAATAAAATTAAAATAAAAACAAAATAATGTTTCTCTCTCCATCGTGTACATACCATGTATATATGTATCTATTCCTATTTATTTGACACTTGCAAATAATCAATAAAAATAAAACAAAAAATATTTTATACTCTAAATTTTATGTTGTAAATAATTAAAATATAAAATTAGAGTATTTATACAAAAATAAGGAAATAAAAATAAAAATATAAAATACCTAGGTATTTTATTCATGTATGTAATATAATATAATGTATATACATTAATTTATTTTTCAAAAAAAGAAATAAAAATCACTAAAAAATAATTTGGAAAATAAGGAACATTATTCATGTTGAACATATTTTTGAATTATATCATTTTTTATTTTTAAATCATTTTACAAATAATTTTGACATCGGATTTTTCTGATTGGTCCAAAGGGGACTGTTTACCTCGGTCAACTGCCCCCCTGGACCGGTTCGCGCCCGGATCCGATTGTCGCTCGTTCTTCTAATTTCCTTTGATCGACCCACCCACCATTTGCATCACTCGGAGGCTCCGAATACCGAGGAGCGATCTGTGATTCACGCCCGATGCTTCCAGTAGGGATCCGCTCCTCAGATTGCAGGCCCGAGCCCCCATCTTCTAGGACCTCGTTGAGTATATAGCTTCCTGGAGCTGCCATTTCTTCCTATCTTCAGCCATTGCCTTCGACCCCTGGAATCTCTATTCTCCTTCTTGAGTGACAGCAAGTGAGTGGGAGTGTCGTAGCGAGGATTCAAGGCCTCTAGACCTAGGTCCGGCGAGCCTTCTCGCCGTGCTCTGCTACAAGGTGCGTCCGAGCCTCTAGAGACGTCGTTCCATCGAGGGGAGGACCCCCGGAGGTTGCTTTCCTCCAGCATAGACGAATCCCTCCATCATGTAGCTTAGGTAACCTTTAGTTTGCTTTAATTTCGACTTTTTTTATCTCCAGCCAACCGAGCTGCTCCGCCAAATCCTGCGTCATCGGACCATCTATTTGCCATTCCGACTATACCTTCACCTTCACGAGACTCCTGCCCATCTTCTCCACCCCTCTGTTCCCCCTAGTTCGCCTAGGAACAAGACTTAGGCCCTCCTCCGTCGTCGCTTCGCCGGAGGGCCCCGCTCCGCCTCGCCCCTTCACCCATTTCGCGTGCTAACCAGTCGAGGCATTTTGCCCTCGACCGTTGGATAGCTTATAATAAAGGGTAATTTACACTTAGGCCCTCTTTGCTTTCTACATTTATTTTGTAGTCCTATAAATATTTTTAGTTGTTTTATTTAATTTGGATAATTTGTACTTAGGACCTCATGCTTTCAGAATTTGCATTTTAGTCCCTCTGTTTGAGCTTCACGTGCCGCCTCGTACGGATATGGGATTTTTGCATATTTGGCGCTTTACTCTTCACACATGTTATCATTTGGCCCCTGAACTATACTTTCCTTGCAACTAGGTCTCTATGTGCGGTATGTCTTTGATTGCTTGAATAAAATAGCAATTCTCATCCAAACATCATGAAATTTGGACACGTGGCTCCTACTTTGGTGTAAAAATTTCCATGAATTTTTGGGCTTACTTTGTTTTTATTTGATAATTTTAAAAATTCAAAAACCTAAAAATTTGCTTCTGTCCAGTTTCAAAAATCCACTAAAAATATTAAAAACTCTTTAAAAATTTCAAAAAAATGTTGTGTGTTTATTTTTGTGTGCTTTTACATCTGTCCAAGTTTCATTGCTTTTGGATTTATTCGTTGCTTTTGGATTTATAAAATCCCTAAAAATGGAAAAAACACCAAAAAACTTAGAAAAAACATTAAAAATTCTTAAAAAAAATTAAAAAAATCAGTTTTAGTTTCCTCAGTTAGATTTTTATTTCTAATTATAGGCTATTTAGGTATTTTTAAATAGCCTTTAGAGTCTGGTTGCATAGTAGCTTACATTTTTCGTATTATTTCATTTTTATAAAATTCACTAAAAACAGAAAAATCTAAGAAAAATTTAAAAAACATTTGAATATTTCTAAAATCCAAAAATATTTTTATTTGAATTTTCGGAGTATTTTTTGAGGTACTTATTAATTCCTTGATTGAGCTTGTGTGATTGTTTTTACCCCTTTTCTTAAATACCAAAAATCCAAGAAAAGTTAAAAAACATAAAAACCACTAAAAATAGTTGTTTTTTATTTCCTACGACTTTGTAGGTTTTTCCAAACCGTGCTCCTTGAGTTCGACCCTGGTAGCTATACCAGGTTAAATAAATAGCTAGACCGTTGTTTTTGACCTGATTTGTTGATCTTTATACTTGGTGGTCTTGATTTTTCTTGATTGACTTAGCCTCGCGGTTCGGTCGCAACAACCTTATTTACACCTTAACCCAAGTAAATAAGGCGTGTCATCTGAATGGCGTCGTTGTCGTGGAGCACGGCTTAGTAGTCGGTTTTCTTGTTCTTTTCATCTTTTTGTCTTTACTTGCATTTATCAGCATTTATTTCCAATCCATTTTTATCATATGTTATAATAATTTTGGTTTGACACATTTTTGTTTCTGATTTTCATGCGAGGGCTCGACGATGGAGTGTGGCTTTCCTCAGAGAGCCAAAGCACCCATGGGATTCGGAGGCGGCTTCATTTCTGCATCGAGCCGCAGTAGGACGGAGGTAGACCAGGACAGGAGTGTGGGGAGCGCAGTTTAGATTTAGATTAGATTTTATTTACCTCATATTATTATTGTAATAATACATGGACAAGACAGACTTTGTGGACTTGATGTTATCTCGGGGTCTCTTTCGTCGAGCACCAGTGTGCTCGAGGGACCTCATCGCAGATTTTTGCCGGATTTGTTTTCACCGCTTTTTATTACTACTTATCTTATATTCAAGGATTTAGCCTTAACCTTAGGATTTTCTCTGATTGTGACGTAATTAATTAAGGCCAAATCCTAATTATCTGCCAATGCCTGTAGTTCGATAATTGGACTTAATTAATTAAATCACCAAGAAAAAGTCAGATTAATTAGGCTCGAGTCCACGTGCCGTGAGGAGTTACATACAGTGCATGCAGGATCCATGTGGCGGACACCGACTCTGGACTTAGCTTGATTACTCGACTACCGTGCTTATCGTGTAGAAACTGCTTTGTCCAAGGTCGTTTTCCTCGTGCATCATATATGTAGTTTAATTTCAATCTTTATTTTATGTGGGGATCACTCTCCATGTAGAGAGTTGGAGTCAGGTACGCATTTCTTACTCTACATGCGTCGTGTTTGATCGCGCACTGGTTTTTTCGCCTTCTCCCTAGATTTTTTTGGACTGAAAATAATCAGAAAAAAAGAAAAATTCGTTAGGCATTGTTTGATCTGAAAAATACCTAAAAAACAAAAACTATATAATTTGGACTGCTAAACACACTTGACCCTAAAAGATACTTCACCTAAAAAATTATCTTGGGAGATTAATCCCCTCATTATCTAGTTTGGATGAGCGAGAGAGTGACGTACACACTATGCTAGAGCCACATCCGATTTCCTAGTAGACTACTGACCTTTTATACGAGACAGTCTGTTGGGAGTATTGGATTCCTATCAGCTCGCTTAATCGCTCTGAAATACTGACTGATCACCTAATAAAATTGACCATATAATTGACCGAGCCTTTACGGTCTTCTTCTCCGTATTGAGTAGGTGAACGGGGGTTTGCTTTCTCATCTTGTGTGTTTTCAGGTCTTATCCGCATTCACTCGCCAGATCGAGATGATGGGAAGGAGGTCTCTCAGGAAGCCCTTGGCTGCATCGCTTTATAGCACTCCAACCCGCTTATCTAGGTTGGTTCGTGAGAGATGTGACCCGTTCTCTGAACCCGAGTTTGATTCTGCCTTATTCCCACTTGACCACCCTTCTACCAGTCATGAGGTGCTCGAGCAGAGACCACAGCAGATATCAAATGATTTATCGGCACCTCAGTTTAAGTCTTTTGCCTTTGCAGAGACCATGGCCAGTAGGGAGGATTGAACTAATGGACCCCATATGACAGAGACATACGTATTTGACCAGGGTCCCATCAACAACACCCTGTTAGCCTCTCTGGAGACCATGTAGCGTCAGATCATAGACCAGGGGGCTTTCATGGTCGAGATATGTCGCAAGATGGAGAGATTGAGAGAAGACTGAGATCAGCCCAGAGCAGCCGGAGAGGGAGACATTCCAGACAGAGACCCTGAGGAGTTAGTCCAGTCAGCACAACCAGCGTGACTGATGAGGGAGTTGCACAACCGGGTTCGACTCTCACACCTAGATGGATAGTGCTGCCAGTGCTTGTGGGGGACTTCAAGTTCCCTTCTCAGACGATTCAGCTTCTTCCCCGCTTTCATGGGCTCGCTATTTAGGAGACACACTTCCATCTCCAGGATTTCGAGATGATCTGCAGTACTATCTACGATCGGCATGTGGACGAGGACACCATCCAGGTGATTGCCTTTCCATTATCCCTCGTAGACAGAGCAGCCAACTGGCTGAAGCATGTAGGGAGATTTGTTACCACATGGGAGCAGCTCCAAACATAGTACCTTAACAAGTACTATCCACTCGATCGGACGAATGCAGCTAGGGCCTTGATCACCAACTTCTCCATGCTCCCCAATGAGCAATTCCATGAGACATGGGATAGGTTTAGAGAGCTTACAGACTAGTGCCCACACCATGATATATCCAAGCCCAACCTTGTCCAGGGTTTCTTTTACGGACTTACACCGGAGTTGTAGGGGCTCGTCAATGCTTCTTGTAGGGGCTCCTATTTCGATAGGGATGAGGATCAGGTCTGGGCCATATACAAGGAGATGGTCGAGCACTATACTGTGATGTCCCAGACCAGATTATACACTCAGGAGAAGCCCCACCCACCAGTCGTGTCCTATCAGAGGATAGCACGAGTTGAGGCCGGTCCTTCTACATCCGCAGCAACCGCAGTGCAGGCGGAGTCTACAGCCGCTGATATGGGGATTATCAGCGATAAGTTGGACCGGATAGAGATGATAGAGAAGAAGCAGTGCTAGGGTATGTTACAGATTGATCAGATGGCACAGATGCTAAGTGACCTGAAGACCCAGATCATGTGTCTTCAGGAGGCACAGACGGCTTCTCAACCCCGTCTCAGGTCACGGGTAGATCCGAACAGTAGCAGCAATTCATCCCAACACTCCAGCCAGCCCAGACAGGTCCACCATGTTCAGGAGGAGTCAAACCAGCAGCCGCAGCAGTTCTACCAGCCACCACCATCTCAGGACATTCAGATGGTGGTCTACCAACCGCATTATCCCCTGGCGGTTGATGAATACCCATTCATCACTCTTTATTCTTATATTTTAGCTACAAAAACCTTTGCAAATACATGTAGATATATGTTAATATCAATAATTACCAAAAGCATGCATTGTGTAAAAACCTATAATTAGCATGTTTTTGTGCAAAAATAAAAGAATAAAGATCAAAAAGAAAAAGAGGGAAATATTTAGAATAAATATTGAGCAACCTAACCCAAGGGAGGGCTCAGCATGGGCCTGACCGCATAAAAGCCACAGTAGAGAGAGATAGGAGCTCATGTGTATAGATTTTTGTAACTAAATAAAATTATATTTTCCTCACCCAAAAATATGCTTGTAC
This sequence comes from Ottelia alismoides, assembly GCA_037367405.1. NCBI lineage: Eukaryota > Viridiplantae > Streptophyta > Magnoliopsida > Alismatales > Hydrocharitaceae > Ottelia > Ottelia alismoides. The sequence continues at coordinate 124,487 of JAZKJV010003791.1, forward strand.
ATATGTTGTATATATTTAGAAACTATTAAAAACAAAATAAAAATTTAAAAATCAAAAATGCAAAAATATCCCTCCACCATGTGCATAGACCATCATCCTTTATTTATTAAACCCTATAAATAAATGTATTTATTTTCAAAACTTTTTGTGAATATTCTATGGTATATTTTGTAAATAAAATAAATAAAAAGAAACACAACAAAAATCAAATAAAAATAACAAAAATTAAAATTACAAAAAACATATTGTACATATGCCATGTACATAGTTGTATATATCTATTTATTTCACCTATGTGTATAAATAATAAAAATAAAATAAAAATATCCTTTTATTCCTCATTTTATTCTATAAATAAATAAAATATAAAATAGGAATAAAATTGTATAAAAATAATAATTAAAAATCAAAAACCCTATATTGTACATATACCTATGTATAGCTATATATTGTAAATTCCTTATTTTTATTTCTAAAAATTAATTAAAAATCACCAAAAAATAGAAAAAAATAAAATAAAAATATTTCATGTTGAAAGTTTTTGCAAAATCGCCATTTGCTGCCTTATTTTTGAACTTCAAATCTTGTCCACGTGGCAGCGTCCCATTGGTCCACGGGGGATGTTGACCCCCGGTCAACTCCCTCCACGGACCGCCTTCTCCTGCGGATCTCGCGCCCGACCCGGTTTCGCCTCTTTTTCCGCGCTTGATCCGCTCGCCTTCTCTGCAAACCCCGGGTCCTATCGATTCCTCGTACATCCGACATGACCGCCGGGGTATTCGCATTGGGATCCGCGCTTCTCACAGCCCTACCCGACCAGCCCTAGTCGGGTCGGCACTCACGTATATAGCCGAGCTCCGCCTCTCATTCTCGCCATCTTTGGCTCTCCACTCTCACTCCCGTGACCTCCAAAGCGATCCCTGAGGTGACAGCTCGCGATTGCCCTTGTAGCAGTGAGGAGGAGGTGGCCGGACCATCGATCCGGCGACTTTGCGCCGCCGTGCTCCGCCCCGTGCAGGAGCTCGAGCCTCAGGCCTTGGCGACCTTCGAGGCAACGACCAGGAGCTGCCTAAGCTTCAGCACAGCCTTCCACTTCACCCAGGTAACCTCATAGCTTCCCTATTTCGCTTAATTTCTTGTTTCCCCCAAATCGAAGCTCCGCCGCATTCCGTCGATTCCTGCTATACCGCGTATCCTCTCGATCATCGGAACACCCAGTCACCTGCGCCATCCCTCCACGCACCTTCTCCGCCCCTTCGTTCAACCCAGCTCGCACAGGAGATGGGGTTCGAGCTCCACCGCCCGTCGCTCGCCGGAGCTCGCCCGTCCCGACGCACCGATCACCCCCACACCACCTAACCGGGTCGAGGCATTTTGCCCTCGACCCGCGAAGCTCTTGAGCCACTTTGCAGGTCCAGAGGAGGCCTTCTGAGGCGTCCCCACATCCAGGCCAGGAGCTTCCCTCCGTCGACCTCGCCGTAGCCCCTCCAGGGCTCGACTGGGCCATCGGAGGCCACCACCAGCTGCGGGACGACATCGCCGATCTTCTCCGATCTTCAGAGGCAGCTGAGGAGGCCCACCGCTCGCGCACGAGGCCGGCGAACCTCGCCGGCCACCTGTTCTTCGAGGGTCCTCCACCACCGTCCGATAGCCCTCCGCTCCAGTTTCCATCGTGACCGTCCATTCATCAAGGAGCAGCCACCGCTTGATCATCTCGAGGGTTGATCGAGACCGTCAGAGCAGAGAGAGAGGCACCAGCACCCGCCAGTCGTCCGATCTTCCACGTACCTCGCTCTCGGACGTCGATCGGCCCACGTGCAGAAGAAGAGAAGCGCCCGCCGTCCTCAGCCGTTAGATCAGCTACGTGGCGCTCATCCAACCGTCGACGTAATAAAGGGGTAATTTACCTTAGGCCCCCTCGTAGTTTATGCTTTACGTTTCAGTCCTGTAAATATTTTGAGTACTTTATTTATGTTGGGTTATTTGCACATTCGACCTTATCCTTTAGTTTAATTGCATTTATGCCCCTGTTTGTTTGAGCCACGTGCATCGTCACGTGTATATTTGGTGTATTTGCGACATTAGCCCTGTAGTTCTGGATGTTCTTTAATGAATGAAAACTTTTTGATAATTGCATTTATGCCCCTGTGAGCATTTTATTTCCGCATGTGCGTCTTTTAGTGGGATATTTGCATAACAGCCCCTGGACTTTTTGGTACGAGTTACCAAAAGGTCCTAGGACTTGTTTTTCTTACATATAGGTCCCTGAGTGCCCCAGGCACGCGCCTCGCGCGTGATTTCTTGGGTATTTTGCACCAGGACCCCCAGATCTTCGGGTATTTGCACTTAAGTCCCTGTGCACAGTGCCCCATCGTTATTTTTGAATAAAATAACAAATCACCTCCAAATCCAACGAAAATTTGACACATGGCTCCTGCCATGTTGTAGGATTTTTGAGAATTTTGGAGGACATTTTTGAGTTTATTTGTTATTTTTAAAAATTCAAAAACATCTATTTTTGGCACTGTTTCACTTGAAAAATCACAAAAAAATATTAAAACCCCCTAAAAATTCTATAAAAATTAGATACTGTTTCTCGTGTGTTGCTTGATTTTCTAGCCAATTCTGGCTATTTTTCATTGAGTAAAAACCCTAAAAATTTAAAAACACCTCAAAACTCATAAAAATCATAATAAATAATTTAAAAACCCAAAAACAATAATTTTGGTGCTCAAATTTTCCTTGTTTTCTCTAGTATACAGAAAAATTACCTCCTGGCCCTCTTGAGATCCTTATATATTTTATCTTTGGATTTTGGACCTGGCTGGATAGTACCTTGTCTTTTTAGCACTGTTTGATTTTTAGAAAATAAAATACACTTCTGAAAATTATCAAAAATTCACCAAAAACACTTAAAAACCCAAAAAACATAAAAACATTTTTTCTTGAATTTTTGCTTGATTTTTGATGCTTTAAATAAATTGATAAAGTGTGTTTGTTTTTGTTTTCTTTTATTTTCTTCACATATTAAAAATCCAAAAAAATATAAAAATAATTAAAAACCACCAAAAATATTTTCCCTTTTTCTCTGATTCTTCGACTACTTCGTAGGCTTTTTAAGCCAACCCGTGCTCCTTGTGTTCGACCCTGGGTGCTATACCAGGTTAATCTCCTAGCAGGACCGCTTTGTTTTGATTTTACGTATTTTTCGAGTGGTTCATCATTTTTCTTGATCGACTTAGTCTGAGTGATTGAGGTCGCAACGACCTATATTTCTGTACCTTTACCTTAGTCATTCGGACGGTTATCAGAATGGCGCCGTTGCCGGGGAGCACGGCTTAGTAGTCGTTTTTAGCTTTTTCCGCGGCTTTTCGAGTTTCGCGGCTTTTTGTATAGATTTGTTGCATATATTCTTCTCATATTTCAGACAATAATTTTTGGACTGACCACTTTTCTTTCTGTTTCCTGCGAGGGCCCGAGGAGCGAGGGCGGCATTCCTAGGAGCGCCGGTGCACCCGAGCGAAGCGGAGGCGGCTCGTTTCTTCATCGAGCCGCAGGAGAGAGCGAGAGAGAGAGAGAGCTGAGTGGGTGAGGATAGTTTAGGGAAATTCTATTTTATTGTTGTAATAATACAGGTACACTCAAAGACTGTGCTTGGACACTTCTACCATAGCGGGTCTGTTTCGCCGAGCACCGGTGTGCTCGGGGGACCCTTTAAGACCTTAGCGTTTTTTCGCGGTTTTCTCGCGGCTTTCTTTTTCTTTCTTACTGCCTTTCCGGTGTTTACGCGGTTTTTGCTCGAGCCCCTAGATTTAGGAATTTCTGGTGCTTGTGACGTAATTAGTAGGATCCACACACCTAACTGCTTATCTGTTCCCATAGAACGTAATTGGACCTACTAATAATAAATAATAAAAATAACTTAGTCACTTTCCTGAGAGCCTACGCGCCGCGAGCCTGCCCCGTCAAGCGCTACTCCTGAACTCGACCTGTCGAGAAGAGGAGGGGTGGGTCTAGACCGGACTCTTTGGATCGAGGGCGAGTGACTGAGTTAGACGGTTCTGCGTTAGGAATTGCTCATCTAGGACTCGGTTTTTCCCGCTTGCATCATTTAGGTAGTTTATTTCCTGTCTTTAAATTCTGCGCGGATCACTTGCATGTAGAGTGCTGGAGACAAGGTACGCATTTCTATCTCAGCATGCATCATTGATTTCTCGCGCATCGGCTTTTTCGTCTTCTCCCCCCTGTTTTCGGACTAAATAATCAGGAGAACCGAAAAATTCGTTAGGCCTTTTGTTTGATATCTGAAAAATATTAAAAAGAAAAACAATAAAATCGGGACTGCTAATCATACTTGATCTTAAAAACCGCTCACCCTAAAAACTTTGTCTTGGGGAGAGCAACCCCCTCATTGTCTGGTTTGGATGCACGAGAGAGTGACCCGCACCCTAGGTAGAGCCTCCCGGTGCTAGACCCGACCGATTACCGACTCTTCCGTGCGGGCCAGTCGGTTGGGATAGCATCGGATATCCTAACAGGTCACGTAAGCGCTCTGATATTTTGTGTGTTCACCAAAATAAAATAGACAAGATAATTTGACCGAACTTTCACGGTCTTCAGCTTGCGTTGCGTTGGTGAACCGGGGGTTTGTTTTTTATCATAGTTGATTCCAGATCTCATCCGCACTACTCGCCAGATCAAGATGATGGGTAGACGGTCTCTTAGGCAGCCTCTGGCTGCACCGCTTTCAGGCACGTCTACCCGATCATCTAGGTTGGCCCGCGAGAGCCGAGACCAGCTCTCCGAGCCCGAGTACGATTCTGCCCTGTTCCCCCTCGATCCCCTTTCTTTCGGTACTGAGAGACATGAGCCCGAGGAGAGATTAGCAGATTTGACAGCACCTGAGTTAGGCTCATTTGATTTTGCAGACGTTGCTATGGCCGGCAGTTCAGACGATCACTCCAGGGGTCCACGAGGAGACCAGCATGTCGTATTTGACCAGGGAGCGATCAACTCCACCCTGATCGCATCAATAGAGACAGTTCAGCAGCAGTTACGCGATCAGGGGGCATTCATGATAGAGATGAGGAGAGAGTTGGAGAGGCTCCGAGCAGAGCGAGACGAGCAGAGCGAGCCTGAGGAGATGCCTGATGCAGAGGCCGCAGCCGCAGCAGCCGCAGCAGCAGCAACAGCCGCGGCCGCCGCAGCGGCAGCCGCCGCGGCAGGAGGACCACCACAGCCGATGCGGGTGTTACACAACCCCGGATCTACTCTGATGCATCACTGGGTGGTAGTGCCAGCGATCGTGGGGGACTTCAAGTTCCCCCCGAACACCTTGCAGTTACTACCACGTTTCCACGGACTAGCCACTGAGGAGCCCCACCTCCACCTCCAGGAGTTCTTGATGATCTGCAGCACTGTCCACGATCGCCACGTGGACCAGGACACGATCCGGATGATAGCCTTCCCTTTTTCACTGGCAGATAGAGCAGCCACCTGGCTGAAGCATTTAGGGAAGTTTGTCTACACCTGGGAGCAGCTCCGCACCGAGTACTTGAAAAAGTACTATCCACTCGGGCGGACGAATGCAGCGAGGGCCCTGATCAGCAACTTCTCCATGTTCCCCAACGAGCAGTTCCACGAGGCTTGGGAGAGGTTTCGAGAGCTCCTAGACAGATGCCCGCACCACGACATATCCAAGCCGAACTTAGTTCAGAGCTTCTTCAGCGGGTTGACGCCAGAGCTTCAGGGTCTGGTGAACGCTTCTTGCGGCGGGTCCTACTTTGCCAAGGACCACGATCAGGTCTGGGCCATCTACGAGGAGATGTCCGAGAACTACATGGTGATGTCTCAGACCAGATTGTATACTCAGAGACCCCAGCCACAGCAGCCAGGACCCGTGTAGTACCAGAGGATAGCACGGGTAGATGCAGGTCCATCCAGTTCGTCCGCAGTCGCAGCAGCACAGGCAGAGTCATCCGCTGCGGACATGGGTATCATCAGCGAGAAGTTGGACCGCATGGAGTTGATAGAGAAGAAGCAGTGCCAGAGCATTACTCAGATGGAACAGATGGCACAGGTTCTGAGCGACATGAAGACCCAGCTCATGTGTCTCCAGGAGACACAAACGGCTTCACAGCCCCGTCTTCTGTCGCGAGGCGATACCGGCGGCAGCAGCAGCTCGTCCCAGCGCTCCAGCTCTTCACAGCAGCCTAGACAGGTTCACCTTGTACAGGAGGAGCCGTACCAGCAGCCGCAACCTACCTACCAGTCCCTACCATCTCCAGACATGCAGATGGTGGTCTACCAGCCGGATCAGCCTCTGGCAGTACTGCCACCAGACCCCTTCGATGCAGAGCCGTTGATGGATGTCAACGGGATTTGGTATGACCGCCCCCAGCCTGGGATCCGACGAGACCATCCCGGATTCAGGTGGGGGAATGGTGGTGCCCAGCCCCAGCAGCAGCCGTCAGGACAGGGAGGGTAGTACTCCCAGTAGAGAGACCAGCACCAGTCGCAGCCGCAGCACCCAGCACACCAGCAGCACCTGCCATCATCCTACGGTCCTCGTCCCTATCAGCAGCAGGGACAGTCATGGAGGCGTGAGCAGCAGGCTCACCCGATTCAGCAGCAGCACCCGTCCTCATATCCCTCTTACCAGCACCATCAGCAGCAGATCCAGCAGCCTCACCCACAGAGAGGCTACCCGTCGGGCTCCCACGAGAGCCCCGCTTTGGATGACATCGCCCGCCTCCTTACGGACCAGCATGCCACATTCAGATGGGAGATGGACGAGTTCCGCCAGGAGATGCGGGACCTGGTGAGAGGGAAGGCCGCCATACCAGCCCAGATCGAGCCGAATCCGAAAAATCTCAAGAGGAAATCTGAGCAGGTAGTGCATACTGAGTTAGCCACTCCTAGTGACCCATTTGATGATACATCTTCGGATCTATTTGATGCTGATTTTGTCACACTTAGGAGCGGTAGGACCCCAACAGGCGGCGGCGCCTCATCTGAGCTTCACCACGAGGACACTCCAGAGGCGCCACATGAGGAGGAGGAGAGCGGTACTGAGGCCGCTCCAGATGATGACGGTGGTACTGATGCCACCAAGGATGCTGATCCCACCGGCGGTACTGAGGCCGCCGCTTTACCAGTTCGAGGAGGTGGTACTGAGGCCACCCGTTCAGCCGAGCCAGCCCGCGGTACTGATGCCGCGCGACGTCTACCAGCAGCAGCAGCAGAGCCAGCCCGTGGTGGTACTGAGGCCACCGGTGTTTATACAGATAGAGATGTTGTTTTTCCTCGCATTCCTGTATCTCAGAACTCTGTTATGAATAAAGGAAAAGGTTTACTTTCTTCTGGTCCCACTGTGGTGCATGATGTATGTGTGGATCCGGTCCTTGAACCGTCTAGACCTTTTCCTAGTCCTTCACCTGAGAAGGACCCAGTGATCCCCTTCCCTAGAGCCCTTCAGATGGGGAAGAGGAAGAAAAAAAAATCCCAAAAAGAGAGAGCTTGAGGAGTTCAGCCAGAGCATGATTGATCGATTTCACATCCAGCTGACCCTCCAGGAGGCTTTGCAGCACATCCCCCTTCTCCAACGTTCTTTGAGAGATAGGACTACAGTCAGGAGGAGGAGGAGGAACCACACTTCAGAGATCCATGTGCTGAAAGCCACGTGTTTTGCGATCCAGAACCGCTTGCCAGCCAAGAGGCCAGATTCAGGGGCCCCGTATGTCAGATGCCAGATCAGTGAGCAGAGGTTCGACCGTACTCTTCTAGATAGCGGGTCGTCGATCAACCTTCTTCTGGCAGCCCTTCTCGACCGCTTCGAGTTGGGCACTCTTCGACAGAGCAGGACAGTCCTTCAGTTCGCTGATCGATCTGTCAAGAGGCCGAAGGGGTTATTACGAGACGTTATCGTCACAATTCAGGGCCTGAAATTCCCCGTGGACTTCGTAGTGTTGGACATGGAGATCCCTGAGTCAGTGGCCGATACCCCCATCATCATTGGTCGTCCGTTCTTGGCCACAGCCAAGGCGGTGACTGATCATGATAGCGGGAAGGTGTACTTTCACGTCGAGGGCGAGAGTATACAAATAGAGACGGTCGAGGACTACAGAGCTAGAGAGAGAACCCGCTCAGATGCGAGTACATATTCAGAGCAGCTGACAGACACAGAGCCAGACATCCACCAGGACTGTGATTTTGTGATCACAGACGATGAGGCAGCTTGGGCAGATCCTGCAGCACAGACCATCCTCTCATATTCAGATACAACTGATGCCGAGATGATAGCAGAGGAGAGTCTGGAGAGCACAACCCTGGTTCAGGATACCATAGAGGCAGCAGAGCCGGTCCTTGATCGCGACACGATGTTCAGTGATGGTGGTGCTGAGGCCACCTTGTTTTCCGGTGGTACTGATGCCACCGCTTCTGATACAGATCCCTCGGATTCAGAGTCTGATTGGGCCGATTGCTATGATCAGATGCCAGACATGAGTCCATTTGAGCCTACAGATGAGGAGGAGGTAGATGCAGAGCTGAGCAGAGACAGTGCAGTTGAGCAGCCTTCTCCCGATCCAGTTTGCGAGAGTACGCTTTCACTTTCCCAGGCAGATTTGGCAAACTTAGCAGCTTTCACTCAGTTTCTTCCGCAACCAGATTTGCCAGCACCCAGCATTCCAGAGCGAAAGCCGCTCCCTACTTCGCTGAAGTATCGATTCCTTGCGGGCGATCCAGAGATGTACCCAGTCATCATCTCCGCCGAGTTGACTGGAGAGCAAGAATCCCGTTTGATGGGGGTTCTTGAAAAGAACCGCAAGGCGATCGGATGGAGCGTAGCGGATCTCCATGGGATTAGTCCAGCAGTGTGCTCCCACCATATCTATCTTGAGGAGGGGGCGAAGCCGTCGCGTGAGTTCCAGCGGCGACTGAACCCCAACCTGAGAGAGGTCGTGATGAAGGAAATATCCAAATGGTGGAGCGCATATTTTATTTATCCCATTTCCGACTCCAAGTGGGTCAGCCCCTTGCATGTGGTGCCCAAGAAGACGGGCATCACGACTGTGATCAGTGAGTCGGGAGAGGAGATCGCTACACGAGTACCTACCTCTTGGAGGGTTTGTGTTGACTACAGGAGACTCAACCAAGCCACCAAGAAGGACCATTTCCCCCTGCCTTTTATTGACCAGATCATTGAGAGACTGGCAGGGAAGAGCAATTATTGCTTCCTGGATGGGTACTCGGGCTACAACCCGGTGTCCATCGCTCCTGAGGATCAGGAGAAGACCACCTTTACCTGTCCCTTCGGCACATATGCTTTTCGACGCATGCCATTTGGGCTATGCAACGCCCCTGCGACTTTTCAGAGGTGCATGCTGTCAATCTTTTCGGACATGGTAGGGGAGTGTATGGAGGTCTTCATGGACGATTTCTCAGTCTACGGCGACGGATTCGATTCTTGTCTTGACTGCCTAGACTGGGTACTCCAGCGATGTATCGAGTTTCATTTGGTTCTGTCATGGGAGAAGAGTCACTTTATGGTGACTCAAGGGACGGTGCTTGGCCACATCATCTCCAACAGGGGCATGGAGGTTGATCCGGCCAAGGTTGATGTCATTAGAAAACTCACACCGCCGTCCAATTTGAGGCAGCTACGGTCATTCTTGGGGCACGTTGGATTTTATAGGAGATTTATTCAGGATTTCAGCAAGATTGCCCGACCGTTGACTGACCTCTTGACGAAAGACACCGAGTTCCTTGTCGATGACAAGTGTCTCTCGTCCTTTGCGACTCTCCAGCAGCATGTTATTGAGGCTCCTGTTCTCCAGCCGCCGGATTGGTCTTTTCCATTCGAGATCATGACGGATGCCTCTGATTTTGCCGTGGGGGCAGTGCTGGGACAGAGGAGGGATGGAGTTCCGTTTGCCATACACTACGCTAGCCGCACATTGGATTCCGCCCAGCGGAATTATACGGTCACAGAGAAGGAGATGCTAGCCGTAGTGTTTGCCCTAGATAAGTTCAGATCGTATATCATTGGATCTAGAGTGACTTTGTTTACAGATCACACCGCCATCAGGTACCTCATGGCAAAGAAGGATGCCAAGGCCAGACTGACTAGATGGATCCTTCTACTCCAGGAGTTCGACATTGAGATCAAGGATAAGCCTGGAGTCAAGAATGTGGTGGCGGATCATCTCTCCCGACTAGAGCAGCCTGAGGATTCTGAGCAGATTGATCCCATTCGAGAAACCTTCCCAGATGAGGCGATCCTTGCTATCGCCTCACTCCCGTGGTATGCCGATATTGTGATCTTTCTTGTTGCAGGGAAAGTCCCACAAGATTGGCCCAGGCAGAGACTTGAGACCTTCCTTGCGAGGGCCAAGTCCTACCACTGGGAGGATCCCATCCTTTACCACGAAGGAGGGGATAGCGTCTGGCGTCGGTGTATTCCTCAGGAGGAACACCATAGCGTCCTCACTTACTGCCACAAGTTTGAGGCAGGAGGACATCATTCTGGGAGGAGAACGGCACAGAAAGTGCTCCAATCCGGCTTGTGGTGGCCTACCCTCTTCAAGGACTCTGATGAGTTCATGAAGAGGTGTACTGACTGTCAGAGGATGGGCACTTGTGGACAGCGTGATATGATGCCGATGCAGCCCATTCACTTCTGTGAGGTCTTTGACGCATGGGGCATCGATTTCATGGGTCCATTCCCTAAGTGTCAGGGATTTGAGTACATTCTGTTGGCCGTTGATTATGTGAGTCGTTGGGTGGAGGCCATCCCCGCCCGAGCCGCTGATGCGAGGACTGTTTGCAGATTTTTGAGGAAACATATCATCACGCGGTTCGGGGTTCCACGAGTTCTGATTTCTGATGGGGGATCTCACTTCATCAACGACCAGGTGAAGGCCCTTGCTAGCGAGTTCAGTATAGACCATCGTGTTGCCACACCTTACCATCCACAGACGAATGGTCTAGCTGAGGTGTCGAATAGGGAGATCAAGAATATTCTGCAGAAAGTCGTCCGCCCTGACCGAAAGAATTGGTCACAGCTTTTGGACTCGGTCTTGTGGGCATATATGACGTCTTTCAAGACTCCATTGGGTACATCTCCCTTTCACCTCGTTTATGGCAAGCCGTGCCATCTACCTGTTGAGCTGAGGCACAAGTCACTTTGGGCAGTTACAGATATTCTTATGGATCCAAATGGTATAGGAGACCAGAGGAGGGCAGAGTTAGCTGCCCTGGAGGAGCTTAGAGATGCAGCGTTCTCAAGCAGCCTACATTATAAGGAGAAAGTCAAGGAGTGGCATGATTCTCATATCAGCCACAAGCATTTTGAGATTGGACAGAGAGTATGGCTGTTTGATGCGAGGCTACGATTATTTCCAGGGAAGCTACAGAGCAAATGGAAGGGACCTTTTCTCGTCAGAAAGGTGCACGACAATGGTAGTATTGATATATCTGAGTTGTCTTCTGAGAGCACCTTTCGAGTGAACGGCCATCGGCTCAAGCCATTTCTAGATCACGAGCCGCGGGACGTTATTGTCGCCCCTATTCATTTTGCGTGAGATGTGGTCTCTTGACTCACATCTTTTGCATCTCACGCCTGATTTTCACTGTTCCTCCGCCTGTATAGATCCAGTTGTCCATATCATTCTATTCTTTAGTCCCACATCCCTTTTCTCATCTTATGATTATGCTATACTTAGGGTGTACTTTACCCTAAGTATAGGGGGGATGTCGGACCTGCGAGTATTCTTTTCATTCGGTTTGCTCCTGTTTTGCTGCCTATACTTAGGGATACTTTACCCTAAGTATAGGGGGGCAGATTCTGTATCTTCTTCACTCGGATTTCCCTTCATGTACAGCTTGCTATACTTAGGATTAGTTAATCCTAAGTATAGGGGGAAACCACCGAACCCCTCTTATTCTATTCATTTATTCGTTCCTGTACTTAGCCATTCCTTTTCACTCCCCTTTTACTAAGCACGAGTTATGTCCTCTTCATCGCTCTTGATCACTCTGAGGACATCGTTCGAGCTAAGTATGGGGGGGTGTGTATGTATTTCTTATATACTTTAGCCATAACTCGTACTTTGTGTGAGTGTGTTAATAAATAAAATGGCTAAAAATCACAAAAATTTAAAAACTTTCATGTACATAAACCTCTTTTATCCTTGCACATACATAGCTAGTGTATAAAGTATTTTTATAAAAATGATTTCAAAAATCTTTTGTGTAAAGCTTGTGTAAATATTTTGTATCAAAATTATGTATATAGTACAAAATTTTTCCAAAATGTTTTGAAAATCAAAAGTTTGCAAAAATATTGTGTAAATGTTTGTAAATATCTTTTTGCAAAACTTGCACTTCATGCATCATCATCATCCATGATTTTAAAACATTTTTCAAAAATTTTGCATGATTGTAAAATATTTGTAAATAGCATCTTGTGTACATATATGTATATAATTTTTCCTGGATGAGAGTTGACATTTAAACTAAGCCTGGAATTAAATTGAGAAATGGAGCTTGAATAAGATCTTAATCCACCTAACTTTAAGAGGAACCTTATAGGATTTAGGTTTAAGGCTTTTCAGGTCCATAAGGACTTAATTCTTTGAGTCCACTAGGCTATGAGCATATGTCATCTTGATGAGCTTAAGTAGAACACTTAACAACACACGCATGACTCTTAGAGACAATGGCTTGACTTGCACCTGCACTTTACACATGGCTCTCCACGGATGAGGTGGTGAGGAGGCAGTTTCCTTTGGCTTGGGGTAGCATATGAGGGTAGTACTTCTAGGCGGAACCTCTCTTCTTCTTCTAGTGAAGGAAGTGCACCTCAACTTGGTCTAGTGGTGATGAAGGCTAAAGACAGAAGCTGTGGGTTGCAATAAAGCTTCAAAAGAGGGATAGTCTACTGGCTCAAGAGGAAATTTCTTGTATATATGCTGCACCATGTAGATATGTTGTACAGAAGTCTTTGAAAAAAAAATGCAAAAATGCAAAAAGAACTCCAAAAAAGTGGTGGGTCGGATTGAAAATTTAATAACCCCACCGGAGTGTACATAGTCAAATAAAGCAAAGCTTATGGTATCCATGTTACATCTCATGAAGCTTGCAGCGGGAGACTTAGCTACACTGGCTAAGCTTCCAAAACTCTATACTTCTACCCCCTCTTCTTGAGCCGGTTGCACTTGAACTTAGAAGGGAATACCCCGCTTCTCGAGGAAAGAGTGGCTAGACCGAGGCATTAGAGTTACCAGGTTGAGGGAGGCGGTTTCTTTGTTACTTCTGAGGTGGGGAGCCACATATCACTTACACTGCATGGAAAGACTCATGGTCATTAGAGTTTGTGCATGTAGACTTGTTCTGACCTGGTTTATTGAGGAGTCTTGTCCATAGATTGGTGGAACTTAGAGGCTGTTGAGTTTTAAGCTTAAGTCCAAATGAGGTTCCGACACATTAATAATCCAAAGATCTAATCGAGCTCCATATTTCAATTTAATGAAGGAAAGTTTAATAATTCAACCTTGATCCATGTACATCCTCTTTTTCTTTTTCTTTTTCTTTCTTCAAATAAGTGTTTGCTAAGGGACTAGCAAAGTTAAGTATAGGGGGGTGATGAATACCCATTCATCACTCTTTATTCTTATATTTTAGCTACAAAAACCTTTGCAAATACATGTAGATATATGTAAATATCAATAATTACCAAAAGCATGCATTGTGTAAAAACCTATAATTAGCATGTTTTTGTGCAAAAATAAAAGAATAAAGATCAAAAAGAAAAAGAGGGAAATATTTAGAATAAGTATTGAGCAACCTAACCCAAGGGAGGGCTCGGCATGGGCCTGACCGCATAAAAGCCACAGTAGAGAGAGATAGGAGCTCATGTGTATAGATTTTTGTAACTAAATAAAATTATATTTTCCTCACCCAAAAATATGCTTGTACATATGTTGTATATATTTAGAAACTATTAAAAACAAAATAAAAATTTAAAAATCAAAAATGCAAAAATATCCCTCCACCATGTGCATAGACCATCATCCTTTATTTATTAAACCCTATAAATAAATGTATTTATTTTCAAAACTTTTTGTGAATATTCTATGGTATAATTTGTAAATAAAATAAATAAAAAGAAACACAACAAAAATCAAATAAAAATAACAAAAATTAAAATTACAAAAAACATATTGTACATATGCCATGTACATAGTTGTATATATCTATTTATTTCACCTATGTGTATAAATAATAAAAATAAAATAAAAATATCCTTTTATTCCTCATTTTATTCTATAAATAAATAAAATATAAAATAGGAATAAAATTGTATAAAAATAATAATTAAAAATCAAAAACCCTATATTGTACATATACCTATGTATAGCTATATATTGTAAATTCCTTATTTTTATTTCTAAAAATTAATTAAAAATCACCAAAAAATAGAAAAAAATAAAATAAAAATATTTCATGTTGAAAGTTTTTGCAAAATCGGCCATTTGCTGCCTTATTTTTGAACTTCAAATCTTGTCCACGTGGCAGCGTCCCATTGGTCCACGGGGGATGTTGACCCCCGGTCAACTCCCTCCGCGGACCGCCTTCTCCTGCAGATCTCGCGCCCGACCCGGTTTCACCTCTTTTTCCGCGCTTGATCCGCTCGCCTTCTCCGCAAACCCCGGGTCCTATCGATTCCTCGTACATCCGACATGACCGCCGGGGTATTCGCATTGGGATCCGCGCTTCTCACAGCCCTACCCGACCAGCCCTAGTCGGGTCGGCACTCACGTATATAGCCGAGCTCCGCCTCTCATTTTCGCCATCTTTGGCTCTCCACTCTCACTGCCGTGACCTCCATAGCGATCCCTGAGGTGACAGCTCGCGATTGCCCTTGTAGGAGTGAGGAGGAGGTGGCCGGACCATCGATCCGGCGACTTTGCGCCGCCGTGCTCCGCCCCGTGCAGGAGCTCGAGCCTCAGGCCTTGGCGACCTTCGAGGCAACGACCAGGAGCTGCCTAAGCTTCAGCACAACCTTCCACTCCACCCAGGTAACCTCATAGCTTCCCTATTTCGCTTAATTTCTTGTTTCCCCCAAATCGAAGCTCCGCCGCGTTCCGTCGATTCCTGCTATACCGCGTATCCTCTCGATCATCGGAACACCCAGTCACCTGCGCCACCCCTCCACGCACCTTCTCCGCCCCTTCGTTCAACCCAGCTCGCACAGGTGCTGGGGTTCGAGCTCCACCGCCCGTCGCTCGCCGGAGCTCGCCCGTCCCGACGCACCGATCACCCCCACACCACCTAATCGGGTCGAGGCATTTTGCCCTCGACCCGCGAAGCTCTTGAGCCACTTTTCAGGTCCAGAGGAGGCCTTCTGAGGCGTCCCCACATCCAGGCCAGGATCTTCCCTCCGTCGACCTCGCCGGAGCCCCTCCAGGGCTCGGCTGGGCCATCGGAGGCCACCACCAGCTGCGGGACGACATCGCCGATCTTCTCCGATCTTCAGAGGCAGCTGAGGAGGCCCACCGCTCGCGCACGAGGCCGGCGAACCTCGCCGGCCACCTGTTCTTCGAGGGTCCTCCACCACCGTCCGATAGACCTCCGCTCCAGTTTCCATCGTGACCGTCCATTCATCAAGGAGCAGCCACCGCTTGATCATCTCGAGGGTTCATCGAGACCGTCAGAGCAGAGAGAGAGGCACCAGCACCCGCCAGCCGTCCGATCTTCCACGTGCCTCGCTCTCGGACGTCGATCGGCCCACGTGCAGAAGAAGAGAAGCGCCCGTCGTCCTCAGCCGTTAGATCAGCTACGTGGCGCTCATCCAGCCGTCGACGTAATAAAGGGGTAATTTACCTTAGGCCCCCTCGTAGTTTATGCTTTACGTTTCAGTCCTGTAAATATTTTGAGTACTTTATTTACGTTGGGTTATTTGCACATTGGACCTTATCCTTTAGTTTAATTGCATTTATGCCCCTGTTTGTGTGAGCCACGTGCATCGTCACGTGTATATTTGGTGTATTTGCGGCATTAGCCCTGTAGTTCTGGATGTTCTTTAATGAATGAAAACTTTTTGATAATTGCATTTATGCCCCTGTGAGCATTTTATTTCCGCATGTGCGTCTTTTAGTGGGATATTTGCATAACAGCCCCTGGACTTTTTGGTATGAGTTACCAAAAGGTCCTACGACTTGTTTTTCTTACATATAGGTCCCTGAGTGCCCCAAGCACGCGCCTCGCGCGTGATTTCTTGGGTATTTTGCACCAGGACCCCCAGATCTTCGGGTATTTGCACTTAAGTCCCTGTGCACAGTGCCCCATCGTTATTTTTGAATAAAATATCAAATCACCTCCAAATCCAATGAAAATTTGAACATGGCTCCTGCCATGTTGTAGGATTTTTGAGAATTTTGGAGGACATTTTTGAGTTTATTTGTTATTTTTAAAAATTCAAAAACATCTATTTTTGGCACTGTTTCACTTGAAAAATAACAAAAAAATATTAAAACCCCCTAAAAATTCTATAAAAATTAGATACTGTTTCTCGTGTGTTGCTTGATTTTCTAGCCAATTTTGGCTATTTTTCATTGAGTAAAAACCCTAAAAATTTAAAAACACCTCAAAACTCATAAAAATCATAATAAATAATTTAAAAACCCAAAAACAATAATTTTGGTGCTCAAATTTTCCTTGTTTTCTCTAGTATACAGGAAAATTACCTCCAAGCCCTCTTGAGATCCTTAGATATTTTATCTTTGGATTTTGGACCTGGCTGGACAGTACCTTGTCTTTTTAGCACTGTTTGATTTTTAGAAAATAAAATACACTTCAGAAAATTATCAAAAATTCACCAAAAACACTTAAAAACCCAAAAAACATAAAAACATTTTTTCTTGAATTTTTGCTTGATTTTTGATGCTTTAAATAAATTGATAAAGTGTGTTTGTTTTTGTTTTCTTTTATTTTCTTCACATATTAAAAATCCAAAAAAATATAAAAATAATTAAAAACCACCAAAAATATTTTCCCTTTTTCTCTGATTCTTCGACTACTTCGTAGGCTTTTTAAGCCAACCCGTGCTCCTTGTGTTCGACCCTGGGTGCTATACCAGGTTAATCTCCTAGCAGGACCGCTTTGTTTTGATTTTACGTATTTTTCGAGTGGTTCATCATTTTTCTTGATCGACTTAGTCTGAGTGATTGAGGTCGCAACGACCTATATTTCTGTACCTTTACCTTAGTCATTCGGACGGTCATCAGCGGTTCTTCTCCCACCCACATACAAGAAGGAACCGTTGATGGATGTCAACGGGATCTGGTATGACCGACCTCAACCAAGGATCTGACGAGTACATCCCGGATTCTGTTGGTCGGCCAGAGGTACCAGCTCCTAGCACCAGCCTCCATTTTAGGGTGGCTAGTATGGCCAACAGTGAGAGCAGCACCAACTCCCACTACAGCAGCAACATGCACATCCATACCGGCAGCATGGTCCTCATCCCTATCAACAGGGACAGTCTTGGAGGCAGTAGCAACCTCTGCAGTATCACTCCCAGTAACCCTCTCACCCTCCTCCTCCACAGCAGCCTCAGTTTCAGAGAGGCCACCCATCAGCTTCTCATGGGCCCACCTATGAGAACCCCGCTTTGGATGATTTATCCACCCTCATGTTCGAGCAGCAATCCACCTTCTGATAGGAGATGGATGAGTTTAGACAGGAAATGAGGGAGATTGTGAGAGGGAAGGCTGCCATTCCTGCCCAGATTGAGCCGAACCCGAACAACCTGAAGAGGAAGTCTCAGAAGGAAGAGTTTACAGAGATTACCACTCCTAGTGATTCACTTGGTGATGTTTCTACATATCATTTTGATGCTGACTTTGTTACACTTAGGAGTGGTAGGATACCAGCAGGAGGCGCCTCATCTGAGCGACGACCACTTGCAGCTTCAGGAGCGCCAGATGAGGAGGAGAGCAGTACTGATGCAACTCGAGATCATGATGATGACGGTGGTGCTGACGACACCATGGACGTTGTTCCAACCGACGATACTGAGGCCGTTGTTTCACCAGATCCAGGAGGATGTGGTGTTGATGCCACCCGATGTGATGCTGAGCTAAAGCGCGATACTAACGCCGCGAACTAGGATGCCGTAGGTGGTATTGAGGCCACAATTTCTTTTCATGTTGCATTTCCAGCTATTTCTGTATCTCATGACTATTCTGTGAATAAAGGAAAGGGTTCTTTTTTTTCTACGAGTCCATTTGTGATTATTGATGATGTTTGTATGGATTCGTCGATGCTATAGAAGTAGAGGACCGTTCATAGACCTCCATTTGAGGAGGGCCCAGCCATCCCCTTCCCTCAAGCACTTAGCTTGGTTAAGGGGAATAAAAAAGAAAATTCAAAAAAATAACATCAGCTAGAGTTCAGCCAGTGGATGATAGACAGATTCCACATACAGTTGACTCTACAGGAGGCCTTGCGACATATCCCCCACTTCTAGAGGAACCTTAGAGAGAGGACAACCACTCGCAAGAAGAGGAGGAACCACCAGTCAGAGATCCATGTGCTCAATCGTGCCACCTGCTTCGCCATCCAGAACTGCCTAAAATCCAAGAGGCCAGATGCAGGAGCTCCCAATGTCAAATGCCAGATACATGAGCAGAGGTTCGATCGGACTCTATTAGACAGCGTTTCTTCGATTAACCAACTTTAGACAGCCTTACACAACTGCTTTATGTTTGGCCCTCTTAAACAGAGAAGGACGGTCCTTCAGTTGGCTGATCGATTTGTCAATAGGCCAAAGGGGTTACTGAAGGATGTGGTCCTCACATTTTAAGGCCTGCAATTCCCCGTGGACTTCGTAGTGTTGGACATGGGGATCCCTGAGTCTGTGACCAATACCGCCATCATTCTAGGACACCCATTCTTGGCCACAACCTAGAAAATAATGCAAAACAATCAAAGCAAGTGGATGAAAATTTATTATAACCCAGCAAACAAGTATGTGTATAGTGACAAGTAGAGTATCGTGTCGAACACACGAAACAAGGGATGTAGCAAGTATATTATTTATCAATAAATAATATAAGTGTATGTATGTATTTGTATGCACAATATGTACTCAATGTTTTTGTGGATTTTAATTAATTACTTTTCTAATTATATACTTTTTAAAATTATATGTTTTTTATTTTTTTTACTTTTTATTATTTAAATATATATAAGAATATATAATATTGTATATCAATAATTAAAGGTAATATGTATAATATAATTTCTACATCTTTAACATATCCAATAAATATAGAAAATTAGAAAATATAGACACGAATAGAGTTTTTATTTTCAAGCTTTTAAAATATTTATAAGATAATTATAATAATTAAAAGTAATAATATAACATAATACTTACATATATATAGAGAGAGTCAATTAAAGATATTACAACAAAAAATATAGATATAAATAGTTAACATTTTGTAATTAATATATTTTTGTATTTTTAAAATATTTTCTTGTTTTAAAGATTTTTTGGGGAATTTTTACATTTTTTGTATTTCTAAATCAAAAATAAGGTAAAATACAAACATTTAAAAAATGTCGAATTGATTTCGCATTAAAAGTAGCAAAAGGGTTCAAAATATCTCAAAACCAATTTTAATACATAGTAGTATGTATATATAAATATATGATAGAAACTAAATTTTTGGGATTTTCGAAAATATATTGTAAGTTTTTTAGAGCTGGCAAGGGTTTGCTAATTTTTGGAATTTATTTTGATATTTTTTATTATTTTGGTCTGGTGTGAGAAAATGGGGTAATAAATAATAGGTAATGTTTTTGGAGTGTTTTAGAAAATGTTTTATAATTTTATATATTTTCTAAGTCAAACATGGATTAAAATATCTCTTTTTTTATTTTTTTTATCAAATATCAAATACAAGGTGAATGATAAATAGAAGATGCAACATGAACAAGCATCCAATCAAGCAACTGCACATAACTTTTTAGAAGGTTTGGTTACCAATGCTATTTTTAGAAAATAGAAATGCAAAAATAAAATAAATCAATTTGGCAGGAGTATATTTGCATGTAAAGTAAACTGCAGGGGCATGTATACAAAATATCCACAATTTTTAAATTGAAAATTGTTTTTTATAAACTAAATACTAAATACAAACCCAGAATGGGGCGCCTACAAAATGTTCACTCACATTGGGGTTTACGTGATGTGACTAGTTGATGACATGGATTTTACATGGATTTGCTGATCAAACTCAATTAGCATCAATGAGGTTACCGCTCACGAAAACCTGGGTCAATCAACAATTAACCAAAAAATATATCAAGTAATGAATATAAAATTTGTAGTGAAAATTTATTATAACTCTAAAACAAATGTGTATAGTGTAATCATGTGTAGAGGTCAAACTCAGGGAGCAAACTCTAGATTGTGAGATGAAGCACAAAAATAGTTCTTTTTCTCTTATCCATTTTTATTATTTTCGTAGGTTTTTAATTTTACATAGATATTTTTTATTTTTAATCTTATAATTTCTATATTTTGTTTTTTTTATAATTTTGTATTTCCTTTTATATTTTCTGATTTTTATTTTTCTTTTTCTTTTTATAATAGATAATGGAACATATAAGGCTATATATGATATTAGTAAAGATAAATAAAATAAAGAAAACTTTTTTTGGAGTTTTATATATTTTCCTTGTGTTTTTATTATTTTTTGGATTTTTTGCAAATTTTTTGGACTTTTAAATTAATGGTATCCCAAATCAACAATTTAACTAATATTCTTAAATTTATTTACATATAAAAAATAGCAAATAAGATACAAAATCATCAAAATTATTTTTTATACAAATATAATTACAGAGAGAAAATTATAAAATAGAAAGAAATGTTTTTAAAATTTTGTGGAATTTTGGAGCCTTTTTACTTCTAATATTTTCTTTTTCTATTTCTAAGTGTTTTTGGTCTGTAGTTATATGATAAAGTGGACAACATTTTTTTAACTTTTAAAAAGTTTTCTATTTTTTGGTATTTTATATGCTATATTGGGATGAAAACATGGTCATTTTAATTTAACAAATATTTAAATTGCCAATATGTTAAAATTAAGATATGGCTTAAATCACATTTAGTAGGCATCTAACCCTATTTTTGCATAATTTTTGGAGCACGAGGGCTATTTTATGATTAATGAAATTCAAGCACCAAAATTCATAAACTAGCAATGGCATAATTGTAAATTAATTAAACATCAAGGGCTCAAGTTTAATTTTCCAAAAATCTAAAAGTATATTAAAATCTATTGAACTAAATGCAAATACAAAAAGCTGCAAGGACATCCTTGTAATTTTCCCAACTCATGTGCGACTACACGTACGCTAAGATGGAGAAGACCCACATGCAATTTAAGATTAATACAAGGTCCTTTCAATAAAATTTCCTTTTTATTTAAACTGTCCATTTTTTGCCGAACTAATTACTAATTACAACAAATATGGGGTAAAGTATTGCAACTTACCCCATCATGGTGTGGAGGCGGACGGTTGGATGTTGCTCACTACTCTACGTGGCACCCCCTCGCTTGCCGATGACGTTGGCGTGGAGGCGGACGGCTGGATGTTGCTTACTACCCTACGTGCTGCCCCTTGCTTGCCCATGACGGTTCGACTGTAGATGTTTGAGATTAGATCGTGGGAAGCGATGGTCGCATTGGATAATCCAACTTCTCCTGTAGCATTGGAAGAACAATGCTGGAACAAACAATCGAGGAGGGAGGAGGACAACTGATGAAGAACTCACTTTGGGTGAGTTTAAATTGGGTGCATCGAGCTTCTCCAGCCTCCCACGATGCCATTGAGACTCTATGTACATTCCTATTGATTTGGTGAATCTTCCAGGCTTCCCAAATTGCTTCGAATACCACTGATAGGTCCGTGGAGGTCAATGGCCTTTCAGCGAACCTGGGAGAACATCTTTGGCAAAGTTTGGCCCCTAACTGGTCCTATAACACATGGAAGGTTCATGGTTAGCATAAACAAAGATAGTCAAATGTTCCAGGGGACTTTGGTGGTGGAATGGGTCTAAGGTGGGTCGGATGGAAATATCTGAGCGAGGTGGAGGAGTTGGGATACTGAGATCCTGATCCACTAAGAATTGGGTGGAATGAACAACCGCTGGGACTGGGAATCGTCAAGGAAAGATGTGAGGGTGATAGCGTGGTCGGGAAAACAAGTGGGGAACAATGGACGAGGTTCGCTGGAGCTCATCTCTTGCAAATGTATGGGGTGATTAACACTAAAAGATCAACTGAAACACTAATCTTAATGCATTAAATAAAAACTAAAAAAATGCAATCTAAGAAAAGGGTAAAGATGCAACTCTTATACCTGTTCAGAGACAAGGAAGCAGTGAATCCAGTAAGCCACCCTAGGTGCACCTCCATCCTCCCTCAACCTACTCGGACCCTCAAGGGAATTCCACTTGTCATGTGTAGAAACGCTAATCGGAGGCGAGGACTTTAGGATTCTGGAAGATGATCAAACATTGAAGGGAAGGAAGGAGGTTTTACTTATACAAAAGTGGACTCACCCTGATTGGTCGGCGAATTGGGAAGAATTGATACTTTGTAAAATGATCTGAACATACAACGTGAATCATCGAAGATCAAGGATTAGATCTTGTGAAGGGCTCAAGGGCAGTGGAGCAACAAGGCAGATGGGACTATTTAGAAAAAGCAAGCCTCTCGAGACTTTGGACAGAAGTCAGAAGAAAGATGGGAATTGATCGGGGGTCAACGATCCTTGGAATCCTATTGGTCCATGCAGACCACTACATGACAAAATATGTCCTTTTATTCGAAAATAATTAATAAAAAGTATATGATTTTATTGATTTTAATTATAAAATAAAAATTTTTATTATTTTAAGTAGTTTTTTATTATGATTTTTAAGGGTATATTTATAGGTATATTCACCTATATTTTGGCCATATTATTTTTATTCTGTTTTTTGATATTATTATTTTATTATCTAATTTATATTTTTATAACTTATTTTTATGTTTATTAACGTATTTTTATTATAATTTTATGATTTTATTTCTATACTTAAATAAATAGGGGTATAAATTATATAAGTAGAAGTACATGTGTTTTATCTATGTATTTTTGTAGATTATTATATCTTGATGTTTTCTTAAGGGTTTTATTCTATTTTTCATAGGTACATCTATAATAAATAATTTTTACAAAATTATAAAAATGTAAGATTGTAAAAATAGTAAAGAAAAAAATAAAATTAACATTGTATTCGATTATATTGTACAATAGGGCCCAAAACCTAACCTACACACCTTAACTCCAAAAATATAAACCTTCATTAAATACCTTATTAGAAGTTATACATTAGAGTAATTTTGGTACATTTGATTTTTTATTTGAAAGATATGTGTCTATGAAATTGGGATTTAGGAATCATATTTAGGGTATAAAAAATGCATTGTGTATTATTTTTGTACAAACACAATTTTGTATTTTTTATATATTATTATCAACAACTTCCATATACAATGCTTCTTTATTTGATGAGTAAATAATAAAGAATAAAATAGTTCCCAAAATGCTTTATTAAATGAATAAAAGGATTGGGTTTTTATTGTATTGGAGCCTTATATCAACCTACTTTGTGAAGTATCTGGGAAAATCCTTAAGCACATAAAGAAAGTGTTAGGATTACATCATATTGCGATCGGGAGCGACTAGTAGCACTAGTAGCTCTGGGCAGCGGAATTTAAAATTTTTAATCAGATTAAACCACATGATCCAAGACACTTATTGGATCGTTTCATATAAACCACAAACTAGTATTAATCTTACTCTTTAAGCCTGGTTGCAATGGAGTCTCCAAACGAAGAGACTTCCTGTCTCAAGTCCAATCCAACGGAGGAGACGCTTGCGAGCGCGTTGATGAGACGTTTGCTCCCCAGAATCCACGTTTGATGATCCAAGTGGTGAATCTCCTGATCTTGTCACACGAGATCCGACGTCTTATTCATGAGTGAGGCACACCAAAGGAAATAGAGATCCACAAGCAAACAATCCGGCAGCATAATGACAACGTTGCAGCGATGGTGACTTTCTCTCTAGTATAGAGGGTATGACATCCCATGGGAGAGTGAGATAGATGGTATGTAGAGAATGAGAGAGGGAGAGAGTTTTAATTCCTCTCATAATTATGTGTGTAATCAAAGACAAGGGCTACCCTTCCTTTTGTACTAGTTGGATGCATAAGTATCTCAATCCATGTGCTCTCTTAATCTACAATGTAGATTAAAAGTTTATTAATCAATGGCCATAATTTGTTGCTCCAAAAACAACAACAATTACATAAAAAATAACTTTATTCCTTTTAAAGATAATAATTAAATCATTTTAAAATTAATATACACAGATAATATAGAAGGTAAAGTCTTTTTACTATAAATAGGGTGGTCATCCACCACTTGAACAAGTCAAGGTAGACAACCATCATTAAAGATATAATGTCTTCATTTATCTATATAAGTTAATTAATTTAAATGCAATAATTCTCGATTAAATTTGTGAAAACTTTAATCATGCCATTGACTAATATGAATCATATTCATATATCCAACATAATATGTAAATAAGATTTCGAATTAATTGTATATTGTGAATCCCATTCACAACAACATATAATTTGTAAATTCTATTTACAAGTAAATCTCTCCATCATATTATAAATTGTATTTATATTATCGATGATTATCGTGGATAGTGATATCTGTATTAATCATTTCCTTGAAAATGAAATAATATTTAATCATCTTGGATCTCTATTCTCATGTACCCAAATAACACGAATTGTGATGTCTCGCCCCTCCGGTTATCGGAACCGATGAGATAGGAGTGTCAGACCTATGGTAAAAATATGCCCACGATCTATGATACTAACCAAACCATCTTATACACAGATGGTAAGATCCTTAAGTGCATCACAAAAACGTGAGGATCGCATCGTATGCGATCGAGAGCGACTAGTCATTGTAGTTGCTCCAGGTAGCTGAATTTAAAATTTTTACTTCTATGAAACCACATGATCCATGAACATTTCTTGGATAATTTTATATAAACTACAAACAAGTATTAGTATTACTATTTAAGTGTGGTTGCGATCGAGTCTCTAAACGAAGAGACCTCCTGTCTCAAGTTTGATCCAACGGAGGAGACGCTTGCGAGTGCATTGATGAGACGTGTGCTCCTGTTAGTCGATATTGATGATCCAAGTGGTGAATCTCTTGATATCATCACATGAGATCCGACGTCTTCTTCATGAGCGAGGCGCATCGAAGGAAACAGAGATCCACAGGCAAACAATCTAGTAGCATAACGACGATGCTGCAGCGATGGAGAATTTCGCTTTAGTATAGAGAGGATGACTTCCCAAGGAAGATAGAGAGAGAGAGAGATAGATGGCATGTACAGAATGAGAGAGGGAGAGCAAATATGTGTGTAATCAAAGGCATGGGTTGCCCTTCCTTTTATAAAAGTTGGATGCATAAGGATCTCAATCCATGTGCTCTCTTATCTACGGTGTAGATTAAAAGTTAAATAATCAATGGCCATGATTTGTTGCTCCAAAAACAACAACAATTGATTTAAAACAAATAAACTTTATCCTTTTTAAGATAATAATTAATTCATTTTAAATTTCATATACATAGATAATATATAAGACAAAGTCTCTTTACTATAAATAGGGTGGTCGTCCAACCCTTGATGAAGTCAAGGTGATGTTTCATTTATCAATATATGTTAATTATTTAAAATGCAATAACAGTTATTGCATTTATCTTCACAAAAATAATTCAAAATTAATTTTGTGAAAACTTCAATCATGCCATTGATAAATATGAATCAGATTCATATATCCAACATAATATGTAAATTAGATTTATAATTAATTATTTATTATGAATCCCATTCACAAAAACATATAATTTGTAAATTCTATTTACAATTAAATCTCTCCATTACATTATAAATCGTAATTATATATCCATGATGATTGTGGATAGTGATATCCTCATTAATCATATCCTTGGTAATTAAATCTTATTTAATCATCTTGGATCTCTATTCTCATGTGCCCAAATAACACGAATCACATTCACATTATTCGAATCTTTGATAATTAAGTCACATTTAATTATCTCAGATAACTTTTCTTACAATATGAATCAAGTTCATATTATTTATGATAATTAAATCACATTTAATTATCAAATTTCTTAATGCTCGGATACATATATCAACAATGAAATTGTATTTGAACTCTTTCAAAGATAATGCACTTTCTCTGTGGATACGTGAAGATGGATAGGGCAATTGTATTGTTCCATGTATAGTGACTTGGATATTAAGATCACATCTCAAATCCAGATCTTGCGCACCTCTCATAGATGCTTGATCAAATCAAGGCGACAAATCTATTCTTCCCATTGCATCTAAATCACATTCAGATTATTATCCAATATTTGGACCAAGATTAGATCACTTCTCTACTGAGAGGAGTCACTAAAATCCAGACCTGTTTCATAACTCCCTAAGAATGGAAGCGCCATGGTTATACAATCATATATGATCACATCATCCTTAAGTATTCCTAATACATGATCATCCTGTATACTGGATAACTAAGAACAAACCCGATGATTTAGATCTATTTTATATTGTCTACTTTAGTGTTTTATCATTAATTTTCTCATTCAAACATTAGGAGTCGGTACCGATCGTATACTTTCCAAAAGCATATACCATAGCTAGGAATTGATCATATACTTTCCAAAAGCATACGTCAAACCTACAAATTCAGGCATCCAAAGCGAGACGATCATGAAGGGAGTTTGATTCTTCCCAATATTGCATGAGTGAGCTCATGTCTTCCGGTTCAACAATGAAAATGTATGATCCCTTTGAGAGATCATATTACTCATATGCCCTTGCATGCACACTAGTGCATTGGTGTATAGACCTTAGTTAGGTCATCAACCTATTGGTCTACCAAATGTACATATTCAGACATATAGCAACACATCTTTCTCTGTTAAGAGGATGCGTGCCTATATCATGACAGTATATTGAAGGATACGGGAAAAATCCTCAAGCGCATCACGTAAGCGTGATGATCGCATCGAATGCGATCACGAGCGACTAGTCGCACTAGTTAATCCATACAGTGCAAATAAAAATTTATTATGTGATGAAACCACATGATCCAAGAACACTTCTCGGATCATTTCATCGAAACCACAAACAAGTAACAGGATTACCTCTTGAAGCGGTGGTTGCGATCGAGTCTCTAAACGAAGAGACCTTCTGTCTCAAATCCGATCCGTCGGAGGAGACGCTTGTGAGTGCGAGGATGAATCACGTAGTCCTCGCAATTCATGTTGATGATCCAAATGGTGGATCTCCTAATCTTGTCACACGAGATCCAACATCTTCCTCACGAGCAAGATGCACCGATGGAGATGGAGATCCACGAGTAGATGATCCGGCAGCATAACGATGATGCTGCGTCGATGTCGGTTCTCTCAAAGTCATCATGATGGACAACCATAAGAGAGAGATGGAGAGAGGCACATGACGTGTAGAGAGAGAGAAGAGAGCATTCATTATAATTATCTAACATGTACATTGAAGGGTGCCTCTTCTTATATATGGTTTTGGGAGTCCATGGATCTCAATCCATGGACAACACACAATCAATGGTTTAGATTGATTTGTGTTTATTTCAATGGCCATGATCTTGTTGTGAAAAACACACCAACAATTAATTTATGTTAATTTAATATATATCGATAAATCTATATATTTAAATTCAAATCAAATCAATTAATTATCCTTGGAGATAATGAGGAGATAAACCATATCCCCTAAAAATAGGGGACGACCACTCTTTCTCATGAGATCTCATTGTCTCATGAGATATCATTATCTCATGATATATCTCCAAAATTTACAACAACAATTGTTGTAAATTATTTCACAAATATAATTGACAATTATCTTGTGAAATTTTGTAATCATGCCATTAAAAAAATGTGAATCACATTCACATCCCAAAACAAAATGTAAATTATATTTTCAATTAATCATCTAATGTGAATCCAATTCACATTAATAATTAGTTAACAAATATAAATCACAATATGCTCTCTCTTATATATTAAAAATAACATTTGTTATATATATGATCAATATGTATAGTGGTATCCACATTATTCATATCCATGATAATTAAATCACATTTGATCATCATGGATCTCTTTTCTCATATGTCAAAATAATATGAATTACATTCCCATTATTCACATCTTTGATAATTAAATCATATTTAATTATCTCAGATAACTCTTCTTATAATATGAATCAAATTCATATTATCCATGATAATTTAATCACATTTAATTATCACATTTCTCGATGCTTGGATACTTATATCAACAATGAAATTATCCATGAATTCTTTCAATGATAATGTGCTTTCTCCGCGGATACTTGGAGATAAGGACAGGGCGATTGTATTGTTCCACGTAAAGTGACTTGGATATTGAGATCACATCTCAAATAAATATCTCGGGCCTCCCACAGAAATCAAGACCGCAAATCTAATCTTCTCATTGCATCTGAATCACATTCAGATCAATGTCCAACATTTGGACCAAGATCAGATTACTTCTCTACTGAGAGGAGTCAATAAAATCCATACCCGTTTCATCACTCTCTAGGAATGGAAGCATCATGGTTATAAAATCGTTTATGATCACATCACCCTCAAGTATTCCCAAAACATATACTTCCTGCATATTGGAAGACCCAGAATAAACCCGAAGTATTAGATCAAGTATATATTGTCTACTTCAGGGTTTTATCAGCAAGTTTCTCATTTGATCATTGGGAGTTGGTATCGATCACATACTTTCCAAAAGCATATATCATACCCAGGTCTTGATCATATACTTTCCAAAAGTATATATCAAACCCAAAAATTCAGTCAAGCTTCCAAAGCGAGATGACCGTACATGGAATTTGATTCTTCCCAATATCTCATGAGTGAGCTCATGTCTTCCGGTTCAGTAGTGAACCTGTATGATCCCTTTGAGAGATCATATTACTCATATGCTCTTATACGCACACCAGCGCGCCGGTGTATGGACCTTGGTTAGGTCATCAACCTATTGGTCTGCCAAATGTACATACTCAGACATATAGTAACACATATGTCTCTGGTCAAAGGATGCATGCCTATATCATGATAGCATACAACATAGGACTTTGGTTATCTCGATCTCATTA
The DNA here is from genome assembly GCA_037367405.1 of Ottelia alismoides. NCBI lineage: Eukaryota > Viridiplantae > Streptophyta > Magnoliopsida > Alismatales > Hydrocharitaceae > Ottelia > Ottelia alismoides. The sequence goes on from JAZKJV010003791.1 coordinate 153,923, forward strand.
AGTCAACTCTTTGACCTAACAAATATGACACCTCCGAATCTCTATTCCTGTGCAGAGGACCTGCATCAAGAGGTCGGTGAGATATCAACCTATGTGAGAAAGGATTGCCATCTCCTACTCAGGCTGGAGATCACATCTTAACAATCATTTGACGGTGCTTAATGAGTCCTTAATCTAACTCTTTAGATATTCATCCAAGCACCAGCCTCTTTGATTCAATAATTAAATAAACTGATGTATGATCATTAAGATAACCGTGGTACATAACCCTAATTGTACTAAGGGACATATTATGCAAATTAGTTACTCTTCATTTCAGATCAGGGAATGATATTCGCAACAACATTTATTGCATAATGGCTCGTCGTGGGCTCGCATCTTCAACAATCTTCCACTAGCCCAAAGAGCCATTAATGGGCTAATCATTTAAACCCACACTCGTGTGACATTCATAGGCTATTTAGAAAATAGCTAGGTAAGCTGTTCAGTCACTCTGTTCCCAAGAGACCATGCCAAGTCCTTTTACGACACTTGCATATCCCTCAGTAACAGTGCTCGCATCCAATGCGAATGTTGCTTCTTATGAAAATAACATTCGATATTCTTAGTTATGGTGTCCTTGACACTACAATTTAATAATTATCAGAATACCATTATTCTTGGAGATCACTATCTCTTAAGGTATCCACAGTTAAGACCTCTTAGATCTCTATCTTTAAAGTTTTAGGTTCTTGATGATGAGACTTGGAGATCATTATCTCTATGCCTTGTCATCTTTGAAGATTTTGTTATTACTGCAATCAAGTGTTTTCTCTCCATGGTATGAGTAGCAACTCTTTACTACTCCCACTGCATGGCAAATATCTGGCTTTTGTACACACAGCTTCTCGTAACTGATGCACAAGTGCAAGCAGTTCTAGCATTCACTTCCTCGACTCTTTGAGGTGCTATCCCGTTAGATAGGTCAGTACCATATCTTAAGGGAAAGGAAGCCTTCCTTGGGATTTTCCAAGAATGGAACATGTACAGTCCCTATACCCTCTTTTCTTTGCTTCTGAACAACATCAGAACTAATATCTAAGAGGTATTCTCGAGAACATATCTCAAGGTATGGAATAGACAGTCTATAAAACACTTATTATCATCCTTATATCATTCCAAATGATTAGGATATTATCTACTTTTAGCACGATGAACACATAGGCACTCCCACTAAGCTTCATATGGTTCATCAAGATTCTATCTGAAATCATAACATTTATAATTTCATCAAGTCATATGTTCCAACTTCAAGAAGCTTATTTGAGTCCCTAGATGGATTTCTGTAGCTTTCACATCTTACTTTCCAAAATCATGAAGCCTTAGGGCTACCTTAGAGAGGCATTCATAGAGGAATGCAATCTTGACTTCCATCTCGAAGATGTCAAAGCCAAGTTGTATGGCTATAGTTAGCAATAATCCGATGGGTTTAAGCATGGTTACTGAAGAACAAGTCGCATCACAAGCAATGTCTTCTCTTCCAGTGTGTAGCTCATGGCTACGAACCGAGCTTTTAAGGTCTCTACCTTACCATCAGATTCCCTTTCTCTTGAGGATCCATTTACACCTTTATGGGTCTTACCCACATAGTTGGATCCTTGAGGGTCCATATACAACACTTGTATATGAAGTCTACTTTAGAAATTATTGTTAAAATCCATCTTTCCATGTCATGATCCTCAGGAGCTTCATCACATGAAGTCCAATCATTGTCAGACTTAATCGACACATGGAATACATCCTCAAACTCATTTGAAGAGGTATTAATGTTTTATAGTTAATTATCCTTTTACTTTTCGATTTCAGGAGCCTCATTATCATCTTAAGATTAAATGAGTTCCTTTACTTCATTTTCTTCTTGATTCTCAAGAGTCTCAGCCTCTAAGAATCGCATTCTCATAGATGAGATATTTTAAGAATCTCAAGGTCATACAGTAGGTGTCCCATACCATCCTTTATTTTCCTAATGAAGTAGCACTCTCTAGTGCTTAGTTCCAGCTTACTTGCATGGAATCTTATTAAGGATATATAGTGTAGTCTCTACTACATATATACCTGGAAACTAAGAGGTAATTATGCTAAAAAAACATCATTGGTCAAATCATGTTATACATGATCCAATTGTATCTCCCTACAACTATATTGAGTTCTGGTTTATCTGAAGGAGTGAGATAGAAATGATATTCATATCTCCATAAGGTATTCTTTGAATTTTATGTAACAGGTACAAGCTACATAGGTTAGATCAAATTCATTTCATCTTTCTTCAGATTTTTGTTTTAAACCAAAATTGTGAAATCTTTGAGCATTTAAAAGGTTTCTTTGGTGAAGATAAGAAATATCATATCACAAATAATCATTGAATAATATCACATATCATCAATGTTTATTATGATACATATGATCCACGTACATCAATATGTATAAGATCATGAATACCCTGGCATCTTAACCTATTCCCACAGAAGAGTGTATTGGACATATTTACTTTGAATACAATATTCACAAGTATGTGAGATTTGAACCTTCAGACAATCTAAAGTTCAATACCTCACTAGTCTATTGATCATGTCAATAGATATAAGTCCAAGATTCGATGCCGGATCATTGTCAAATGATCTTCATCCTCCTATTGATCTGTTAAGGTTTAATTTTAAGTATTAGAAATCTTAATGAACCATTCATTAATTTTCTAATTTTTATGGAGTCTACTAGATGTTAGATTACTATCTGAAATATATCCATCATAACCTTTTATGATAATTCTATCTCAGAATTCATTTTTATTTCCAACATTTAGAAACAAACAATGAGTGTATTCTAATATCTAGGTCATAGAGACATTCTCTAAGACGAAGGCTCTCCCACTGAAACTTTGATGTCTCTCAATCTAACAGAGATTGTTGCAACAATTGCATCAATATCCATGTGGATAATTATAAACCTTAAGATCTAATTTTTTATTCTTCTAAAACATATGCAACAATTGCAAGTGTTGTTAGAAGATTGAGATATAATTATAGAACTTTATCTCATTGAAGAAGTAAGTCAATATCAATGATTTATGTAGATTATTCAGATGCTCCATCCGAGTCCTTCTCTAAGGATTCTAAACAGACTTGATAGTCATACTATCAACACACCAACTTATTGCAGCATTGGCATTCATCCAACTCTTAGGATGTCATATGGAAGTTATAGAAGTACGGTCAACTCTTTGACTTTCCTTCTCACATGGATCTGACCCATGCTTCCACTATGCTCCCTTTATTTATAAACAACCATTGTTTAAGACTAAGGATCTCTTATGTTAAATTCAAAAGAATTCAATGTAAGAGCATTTCAACATTTATACATGCTTCATTAAATTCATACAATATGAATATTACGAAGCTTCATAAATGACTAGAGTATAGACAGCAGAATGATGATATTCATCATGTCTACATCCATCTAGACTATTAAAACATTGGTTCAGGTAGTTATTCAAACATTTTAAATACATCATCTCTTATAGAGCTACCATTCTGCATGATGCAGTGAACCATGTCATTCATAATAAATGTTAGGAGCACATATGTATGCCAGAATATCTTCTTAAATTTTATAAGGATTAACTGACAATTACGATCATCATCAACATTTCACTTCCAAAGTACATTCAATAATATCAAAACTATAGAGACATACAAACCCTAGGGTTGTAGTCCTATAATCTATTTAATTGTCATTCCTCATTATTATGAGGAAACTTACACTTTGTGACCACATACATTATGTGTCCAATTGCAAGTGCAATATCTGGATCACGAGTCCAATCCATGATATTTTACTGGTTCTTATTAAGTATAAATATGAGTTGGTTTAATGAAGGATTATCTGAAATATGAAATTTGCATAAGTGTATATGAAAAATATATACATATTTTTCTTTGATTTAGGAATTTTTATATCAAAGTTGTCTTGCCTTGTCAACAATGAAAGTTCATTCCCTTAATCACTTTAAATGTAAGAGATATTCTTACCATTATATCTCTAGCAAGATCTGGGATCTCCTTTCCTATCTTCGTCACATCGTAATAGTATGAGAACCTGCGACTCTGGTAAAAAGAAGTGGGAACACATTCCACCTTGCAAGTCCAACTTGCATTGTCCCAATTCGGTCATTACCACCCGGGCCCACCACCCTTAAGATGATGTTGACCTGTCATTAATTGAATCAACCGTTAACAGACTCAATACTCGCTATACACAATCCAATATCGCCCCAATAATATGAGGACCTGATATTGGGGTCATGACGTATACGGCCTTACTCTTTTGAGAAGCAAAGAACCCGATCCAAATAAATCATATACATGATCTATCACTTTGGACAGGCATCTCCTATATACAACATCTAGCGACGGAATCCTTTTCCTTGACGGGAGACCATGGATGCAACTTATGTGATCCTCTACCTCATATTCAAATTGTAATAATTAATTATCGTGAATCATATTCATATAATTAATTCTTCCAAGGGAAATACATATCTATTCATAATAGAGTGTTTTTAATTGGATATAATCAATTTAATCACATTAAATTAATTATCAATCGAATTATCAATCAATAAACTTGATTATTACTTGAATAATAGGTATAATCTCAAAGTACGTATTATTCGAATTTTAATAATTAGAAAAATACACTTTGACTTCTACAGCATTATCGAGTCCCTATCCGCTATCATGGCCAGTACCAACGAGAGTGGGACGGACCACATACGTTGCAACCCGCTACCCCAATGCTCTACGACTAGACACTACATCCACCTCACGAAAGGATAATGCCAGATAGATCATTGTGTACTTTGAGATGCTCATCGATTTTTGAATTGAAATTATACCATATAATATACATCAAAACAATTTTGATTATATTATAAGGAGATTTGCTAAACAAATCCCCAATCCTATTCAAGAAAGAGGGTTTTTGTAGGATAAACTAGGGTCTTGCATGAAAACAATGTTTGTTGATGATTTCATATCAACCAATCATGATCAAGATCAACTATCTTATCATTTTGATTAGTGAAATGTCATTCAAGGAATTGATTATCATCTTTAAATATTTCATAAATAATAATCAATAATCATTTCAGATAATTATAAATTATTTTCATTAATTTATTTGAATGACAATCACAATGTTTTGGATAATCATGCAATTTCCAGTAGTGACCCTCACTAACTAAAAATAGCGTATGTCATTCATTTTAAATCCAATTTATGAAAAATCAATTTCCAGATATTGATAACTTGATTTAAAAACTAAACCATGTGATAAACACGCATTTCCAGGTGTTTTAAAACCGTAATTAACATCTTAATTGCATCTCTAATTGCCATCCCTGAAACAGTTGATATATCGTTAATAAAATGACTATATCTTGAGCAAACTGAATACAAATTACACAAACTCAAATACTATTGTTTCCTTGATTGATGCGGAACATTATCCAATTTAAAATTTCATGTTTAAATATTTTAAACAGGGCCAAAATTTTATCACAAGTCAGGGCTGCGAAAATCGAAATGCTAAAACCTTCATGAACCCAAATGAGCCAAAATCTTCGTAGGTTCATGGATCTAATCCAAAACCTTCGTCAACCTGGCTCTAATACCACTTGAAGTATACGGTAAAAATCCTCAAGCGCATCACAGAAGGTTGATGATCGCATCGGATGCGATCGGGAGTGACTAGTCGCAGTAGATCTTAGATGCAACGGAAATTAAATTTTTTTTATGTGATGAAACCACATGATCCAAGAACACTTCTCGGATCGTTTCATCTAAACCACAAATAAGTAATAAGATTACCTCTTGAAACGTGTTTGTGATCGAGTCTATAAACGAAGAGACCTCCTGTCTCAAGTCCGATCCATAGGAGGAGATGCTTGCGATCGCGGGGATGAATCGCGTACTCCTCGCAATTCATGTTGATGATCTAAACGATGGATCGCCTGATCTCATCACACGATATCCAACATCTTCTTCACAAGCAAGACACATGGAAGGAAATGGAGATCCACGAGTAGATGATCCGGCAGCATAACGATGATGCTGCGTCGATGTCGGTTCTCTCAAAGGCATCATGATGGAAGACCATATGAGAGAGATGGAGAGAGGCACATGATGTGTAGAGAGAGAGAAGAGAGAATTCATTATAATTATCTAACATGTATATTGAATAGCAAGGATGCTCCTTTTTATATATGGTTTTGGGAGTCCATGGATCTCAATCCGTGGATAACACACAATTAATGGTTTAGATTGATTTGTGTTTCTTTCAATGGCCATGATCTTGTTGTGAAAAACACAACAACAATTAATTTATGTTAATTTAATATATATCGAAAAATCAATATATTTAAATTCAAATCAAATCAATTAATTATCCTTGGAGATAATGAGGAGATAAACCATATTCCCTACAAATAGGGGACGGCCACTCTTCTCATGTGATCTCATTTATCTCATGAGATCTCATTGTCTCATGAGATCTCATTATCTCATGATATATCTCCAAAATTTACAACAAAAATTGTTGTAAATTAATTCACAAATATAATTCACAATTATCTTGTGAAATACTGCAATCATGCCATTAGAAAAATGTGAATCACATTCACATCCCAAAACAAAATATATATTATATTTTCAATTAATCATCTAATGTGAATCCAGCTCACATTAAAAATTAATTAACAAATATAAATCCAATATGCTCTCTCTTATATATTATAAATAAAATTTATAATATATATGATTAATATGGATAGTGCTATCCACATTATTCATATCCATGATAATCAAATCACATTTAATCATCTTGGATCTCTTTTCTCATTTGCCAAAATAATATGAATAACATTCACATTATTCACATCTTGGATAATTAAATAATACTTAATTATGTCAGATAACTCTCCTTATAATATGAATAAGATTCATATTATCCATGATAATTAAATCACATTTAATTATCACATTTCTCGATGCTTGGATACTTATATCAACAATGAAATTATCCATTAACCCTTTAAAGGATAATGCGCTTTCTCCGCGGATACATGGAGATAAGGATAGGGCAATTGTGTTGTTACACGTATAGTGACTTGGATATTGAGATGACTTCTCAAATCCTGATCTCGGGCCTCCCATAGATGCTTGATTAAATCAAGAACGCAAATCTAATCTTCTCATTGCATCTGAATCACATTCATATCAATGTCCAACATTTGGACCAAGATCAGATTACTTCTCTACTGAGAGGAATCACTAAAATCCATACCCATTTCATCACTCCCTAGGAATTGAAGCGTCATGGTTATACAATCATTTATGATCCCATCACCCTCATGTATTCCAAACACTTGTACATCTTTCATACTCGAAGACCCCGAATAAACCCGAAGTATTAGATCAACTTTATACTGTCTACTTCATGGTTTTATCAGTAAGTTTCTCATTTGATCATTGGGAGTTGGTATCGATCATATATTTTCCAAAAGCATATATCATAACCATGTCTTGATCATATACTTTCCAAAAGTATATATCAAACTCACAAATTCAGTCAAGCTTCCAAAACGAGATGACCATGCACGGAGTTTGATTCTTCCTAATATCTCTTGAGTGAGCTCATGTCTTCCGGTTCAGTAGTGAACCTGTATGATCCCTTTGAGACATTATATTACTCATATGCCCTTATATGCACACCAGCGCACCAGGTATAGACCTTGGTTAGGTCATCAACCTATTGGTCTGCCAAATGTACATACTCAGACATATAGTAACACATCTGTCTCCGGAAAGAGGATGCGTGCCTATATCGTGACAGCATACGACATAGGACTTTGGTTATCTCGATCTCGTTAAGTCAACTCTTTGGCCTAACTAATATGACACCTCCTAATCTCTATTCCTATGCAGAGGACCTGCATCAAGAGGTCGGTCAGATATCAGCCTATGTGAGAAAGGATTGCCATCTCCTACTCAGTCTGGAGATCACATCTTAACAATCATATGATGATGCTTGATGAGTCCTCAATCTAACTCTTTAGATATTCATCCAACAACCAGCCTCTATGATTCAATATTTGAATCAACAGATGTATGATCATTAAGATAGCCACGGTACATACCCCTAATTGTACTAAGGGACCTATTATGGAAGTTAGTTATTCTTCATTTCAGATCAGGGAATGATATTTGCAATAACATTTATTGCATAATGGATCGTCGTGGGCTCGCATGTCCAACATATACAACATAGGACTTTGGCTATCTCGATCTCGCTAAGTCAACTCTTTTGACCTAACTAATCTGACACCTCTAAATATCTATTCCTATGCAAAGGACCTACATCAAGATGTCGGTCAGATATTAGCCTTTGGAGAAAGGATTGCCATCTCCTTCTCAGGATGGAGATCTTCTCTTAATAATCATTTGATGGAGGTTGATGAGTCCTCAATCTAATTCTTTAGATATTCATACAAGCACCAGCCTCTATGATTTAACAATTGAATCAGCAGCTGCATGATAATTAAGATGACCATGGTACATAACCCTAATAATACTAAAGGACCTATTATGCAAATTAACTAATCTTCATTTTAGATCACGTAATGATATTTGTAATAACATTTATTACATAATGGCTCACCGTTGTTCGCATGTCCAACACTTTGTTCCTTATCGACCAATTCAATTCTTGACTTGGTATCAGGATTTAGGGTCATAAAATACCATTGGTATTTATTCTTTTTATTTTATTTTCTTTACAATATATTTTGGTATTAAAAAATTGTATTATTTACACAATAAATGCAATAAATAATGAATGTTATTTTGTACAAATTAATGTTATTTGCTGCAATAGCTAGGGTTTTTAAGGCCAAAATAAAATAATAAAAGTGATGAAATGGAGATTCATCACCCCCATATACTTGCATTTGCTAGTTCCTGCAAACACGTTTGTAATAATGTAGAAAAAATAAAAAACAAAGAAAAGGAAAAGAAAGGAAGTGGATTGAATTTAATTTACAAACTTGTCTTCACAAAGTCAAAGTTTGGAGCTTAAGTCTGACCTTTGGAATTTTAGTGCGGTCGGAACTTTATTGAGATTCGAATTTGAAGCAAAATAGCCTTCGAGAATCCCAAAACTTTGCTCAAGTCCCCTCAATAGCTAGGTCAGAATATTTCAACTCATATGCAAACCCTTATGACTATGAATCTCACTTGTACAATGTATGTGATGGTGGCTCTCCCCAACTGAAAAGACATAGAGTCTAAAGTCCCCAGCATGACAACCCAATGATTCCCCAATCTAGCTACTCTTTCCTAGAGGAGTTGGGTATTCCCTACTAAGTTCAAGTGACAACCAGCTCAAGAGGAGGGGTGAAGAGCGGAAGCCAGTATAGATACCTTAGTCAAGTAATCCAGTTGCAGGCTCACAAGGTATGACTTTGAAACTCGAACTTGCTTATTGGCTATACAAATATATACATTCCGATGGGAATTTTATTTTCAATTAGGCATGTCCACTTTTTTTGAATTTTTGCTTCTTCCTTTTTGAAATACTATTTACAACAGCATTTATATAAATAGTTTTGGCTCTTGAGCCAGTAGACTATCCCTCTTTTGAAGCATTAATGCAACTCGTACTCTCTTAGTTTAGATATCTCTGATACTAGAGGGATTGGGGTGCACTTCCCTCGCTAGACAAGCACAAATGTTTCCACTTTTATGAATCTCATACTGACAAATCCAATCCCCTCACCAATCCAACTTAGTTGAGCCAAGTGAAAGGTGTCCAAGTTAGGTCATTATAAACAAGAGTCGTGTGTGTGCTCTGAAATACTCTACACAGGTAGTCAAGAATCCGTTGAACCAAGTCTCACGATTCTCAAAGAATTAAATCAACTAGACCTGAAGTAACTCAATTCTACTTTCTATATGGTTCATGTGTTTAGATAGATTTAAGATTCAACCAGGCTCCAATCTTCATATTTTACTTAGACTTGTCAATTACCAAACTCAATCCAAAAAATGTGAAAGCAATGAAAATGCTGTGTACAATGCATAATATTTTTTTATCCAATTTTTAAACTTTTTGAACTTTTTATGGATTCTGGAAAAAGGTTTTGCAAACTTTTATGCAATTTTTCAAAATTATTTTGTAAATGTTGTTGGATTTTTTGATTTTGCAAAGGTTTTGGTATTTTAACAAAATATTTTGGATAAAATAGATACACATATTCACACAGGTATGCAGCTTATATTTACAAGAATTGGGTTTTTAAGAATTTACAAGGGATATGTGATTATTTTTATAGGTATATTCATATAGTTAATAAAATTTTTTGATGTGATGTGTATATATTCCTCAAACTTATTTGAAAAATATTTTACAAATAATTTTCAAAATTATAGTCCAAAATAATTTTTACAAACATTTTCTACAAACATACACAATTGGAAATCACTTACCAAAGGTTTTTCAAACACTATATATAGATTTTTCAAAATATATTGAATCCATTTTCCAAACCATTTGCAAATATTTTTTCAAATATTTTTATTTCACAAAAATAAAATAAATTTTACATACAAAAAATTTTTACAATGGTTGAAAATATTTACCAAAACATTTTCGAAATAGTTTCAAAAGGATTTTTAAAAAGATTTTCAAACTATTTTTCAAAAATTTTGCAAAAGCATTTTTACCTGGTTTATTAATCAATATACACAAAAACAATTTCAGAAATAATATATAACTTTTTATTATGTGTTTTTAGTGAATTTAGTGTTATATGTATAGTATTTTATAGAGTATATCCTTGACTATTACTTTAAAATGCGAAAGTATGAGTTATGGCTAAAGTATATATGTAGTATATACGACCCCTTATACTTATCTTAGGCTATGATCTAATAGATCAGAGAGACAAATAGAAGACATAACTCATACTGAGTATAGAAAAGCCTGAAGAAAACAAACAAATGAAGGAAAGGCATGTCCACCCCCACCCCCCCACACTTAGTATCAAATAATCCTAAGTATAGCAGACTGTACACAACACATGTAGGTTCAAAGGTGGGAATGAACAAATCACAACTCTGTATGCCTCCCCCTATACTCCTGGTAAGTATAAATAAGAAGATGAGACAATAGAGGGGATCAAAGAATGATAAAACTCAGGGTGCACACCCCCTATACTTAGGACAAAGTACATCCTAAGTGTAGAAGACTAACAAAAAGGGGCAACACCTCTTGGATGAAAAAAGAAAAATGAGAACGAACAGAAGAAAAGAAGAAAATACAGATGAAAATAGAAGAAAATTTTGAAGAGAATGTACACATCCTCATCCTATACTTAGGACAAAAGATCTCTAAGTAACAACAAGAGTGATGAAACGGAACGAAGAAAGAATAACATGGGGAGTGCTTCCCCCCATACTTTGGACAAAGTATGTCCTAAGTATAGACACACAAATATAGAAAATTTTCTAGGGTATACATGACATACAGGAAAACGAAGGAATGGAAAACAAAACACATGCACAATAGTTAAAGAATGGTGAAGTACAAGGTAGTCTCTATCAATCAAATACCTCTCACCACTGTCTCCCTATGAGATTTGTGGCACAATCATAAAGAGAAATACACCATAATAAGCAATCAAGTGGGTGTCATCTACCGGGGAAAACATATCAAAAACTAAGCCGGGAACCTACAACGAAAGGTAAAACATCATCCCATAAGATAGGAGTGGGAGATCAGGGCCGATATTTTAAGACATGGTCTCATGGAGATACAAAAGGTGAAGAATAAGAGTCTCTCTACACAACATTGTATCCGATGGACATAAGGTCAAAAGATCGCAGGGACACATCGAATACCACCAGATAAAGATCAACATTTTTTAGGGTCATCAAGGTGAATGGACTCAATGGATTCAAATCCATCAGACGGATCATCAGAAGCGATCTCGGTAGGCAACAGATCGGCTACCAGTAGAAGAGATTGAAAAAAACTAGAAAATGCCTCAGCCTTGCACAAATAACCTTCGGAGAGTACCCTGAACTTGAAGGATATTGAGTATCCTTTAAGCGCATCACGGAAGCGTGTTGATCGCATCGTATGCAATCGGAGCAACTAGTCGTACTAGATGCTAGATGCAGCGGAAATTAAAAAAATTTAACTTTAAATATGAAACCACATGATCACGAGAACACTTCTCGGATTGTTTCATCAAACCACAAAGTACAAGGAATACCTCTTGAAGCGTGGTTGTGATCGCGAGATCCCAAAGTAGAGATCCTCCTATCTTAAGTCCGATCCACGAAGAACGCACTTGCGGGCGTGATGATGAGTCACGTTCCTTCCCGCAATCCTCGATGAAGATCCAAGCGTCGTCGAAATGCTCTCCTTCTTAATACACAAAGTGGACGGCCACTTGAATATTAAGGAGAGCCCACACGAGAATGAGAGAGAGAGAGAGTAGAGTTCTTCAACTCAAGAATGTTGTAACTTGCAAAGGCTACCCTAGCCCTCCTTTTATACTAGTTTAGGATCCAATGGATCTCAATCCATGGGATACATGGATCCAAGGGCTATGCTTGGTCCATGCTAAATCAATGGCTATGATTGTTGTTGGTTAAAACCAACAACATTAATTTAAATTAAAATATGTTGCAACATTATCAACATAATTTAATTTAACTAATTAAGAGATAATGTGACAACAAAAAAAAGGGAGTCAACAAACCACCCTAAATTATAGGGGGTTATTTTGTCTCCTTTTATTTTATCTTATTACTTCTTAATAAATTGCAATAACTATTATTGCAATAATATCCACCAAATTAATTCCAAATTAATTTGTGAATATTTCAATCATGCCATCGAAGATATGTGAATCACATTCACAACCCAAACTAGTTAGTAAATTGCATTTCCAATTAATTAATAAATGTGAATCCAATCCACATTATTAATTAACAAATGCTATTCACATAAATTCTCTCTCTTATATATGTATATTATAAATCATATTTATAATACACATACATCATGGATAGTGTTATCCACATTCTCTTAATCCTTGATAATTAAATCCCATTTAATTATCTTAGATAATCATTTTCACAATATGAATCATATTCATATTTAAGCTTGATCATTAAATCTCATTTAATCATCAAGTCCTTGCTTGGATATTTCATCAAAAGAATTATTCTTGAACCCTTTCAAGAATAATGTGCTTTCTCCGCAGATACTTGGAGATAAGGACAGGGCGATTGTATTATTCCACGTATAGTGACTTGGATGTTGAGATCTTATCTCAAATCCAGATCTTACGAACCTCCCACAGATGCTTGATTAAATCAAGACCGCAAATCCAATCTTCTCATTTAATCTGAATCTCATTCAGATCAATGTCCAACACTTGGACTAAGATCGGATTGCTTCTCTATTGAAAGGAGTCAATAAAATCCAGACCTGTTTCATCACTCCCTCGGAATGGAAGCGTCATGGATATACAATCGTTTATGATCACATCACCCTCAGGTATTCCCAATACCTGTACATCCTGCATACTGGAAGACCCATGGTCAACCCGAAGATCAAGATCTGTTTTACACTGTCTTCTTCAGGGTTTGATCACTAAGTTTCTCATTTGATCATTGGGATTTGGTATCGATCATATACTTTCCAAAAGCATATATCATACCTAGGTCTTGATCATATACTTTCCAAAAGTATATATCAAACCTACAAATTCAGTCAAGCTTCCAAAGCGAGACGACCGTGCACGGAATTTGATTCTTCCCAATATCTCATGAGTGAGCTCATGTCTTCCGGTTCAGTAGTGAACCTGTATGATCCCTTTGAGAGATCGTATTACTCATATGCCCTTATATGCACACCGGCTCGCCGGTGTATAGACCTTGGTTAGGTCATCAACCTATTGGTCTGCCAAATGTACATACTCAGACATATAGCAATACATCTGTCTCCGGTCAGAGGATGCGTGCCTATGCTGTGACAGCATTCAACATAGGACTTTGGTTATCTCGATCTCGTTAAGTCAACTCTTTGACCTAACTAATCTGACACCTCCGAATCTCTATTCCTATGAAGAGGACCTGCATCAAGAGGTCGGTCAGATATCAGCCTATGTGAGAAAGGATTGCCATCTCCTACTCAGGCTGGAGATCACATCTTAACAATCATTTGACGGTGCTTGATGAGTCCTCAATCTAACTCTTTAGATATTCATCCAAGCACCAGCCTTTATGATTCAATCATTGAATCAACAGCGGTATGATCATTAAGACAGCCATGGTACATAACCCTAATTGTACAGAGGGACCTATTATGCAAATTATTTATTCTTTATTTCAGATCAGGGAATGATATTTGCAATAACATTTATTGCATAATGGCTCGCCGTGGGCTCACATGTCCAACAGAACTAGGCTGGGAGTAATCAGAAATATATGGCTCCTCCTTGTGAGGATTGTCAAGGAGAAGAGACTCAACGGTGTCTCGAAAAGTAGGATAATCGGTCTTTTGCGGCTACAGATCAGATACATACTCAATCAGTGAGACTGATAACACATACATCAGATGACTCGATTTCGTGTTCCATCAAGCTGGACACACAAGCAGTGATCATAAAGAAAATGTGGCATCCTCCCGCAGATAGTCCTTGGGGAGTAATGCAAACTTAGTCGATGAAATCAAGGGAATGATGGCACCAAATCTCAAATCCTCAAAGAATATCAATAAATCACCAATATAAAGGCATAAGACTAAGGGAGGGATAAAAGATGATCAGGTCAATCACAATGTGGTCCCTCAAATCAACCTACTCAATTGTAATGTATCAAGGTGTCAGAAAGAGATCCTCTAAGTGCTAAAGGTGGATGGGAGAATCAGGAGATGGAGGAGGCATCTGTAATAAGATGAGTGACATCATGGGAGTTCTAGGCGCCATCCCTCTGAATCACATAAAGAGGTAGTACGTTAAACCTCTGAATCAAGATGGGTGGAACCGCAGAATAAATCGTACAATCAGAACTCATGGAATCATCATCAAATCATCAAAATAAATCACATCCTCACTCTAGTGTGCGAGATCAAAAATCCTCAATAAATAATAACACTTATAATCATGCCATAATCAAAATCCTCTACGATATCTATGCACCTATCAAAGTTAGATCCACCAAAAGTAGCATACCAACCTCAGCATCCTCAAACCTGCTTGGCTTACTCGGATAATCAATATAATCCATAAACCTTAATGCGAGCCTCATCTACTAATGAAGAATTCCTGGGTGATAAAAGGTATGCCAATTAAGGGGATGAGGAGGGCAGGCAAGATGTAGGTGGAACATAGACAAAATTGTGGTCCAAAGAGGGAGTCTTTATGAACCAAACAAGAGATGGGGTCATATGGGCTAGGAGAAAGGCCCGAAATCCGATTAAGTTGGTTGAGATCTAAACCCAATATCACGACACATATGCAGTGAGGATAAATATACACAAGGGATATAGAAAAGTCAAATGATAAAAATGACACACTCACGGGTCTGCAAAATCAAAGAACGAATGAAACGTAGATAGACTCAAAATCACAATAAATGTACAAAGCCAACCCCAAGTTCACCTACTCAACATAGTGAAGACCAGAGATAGTGGTCTTTTATATTTTCATTTTTTAAGTTAGGTGATTTTTCAACAAAGTTATACAAATACGAAGATAGACATGGGATTTGTGCACAGATCCTTAGTCTGTACGTAGGAAAAAAATGCACATAAAATGAGGGGTTTGATCTCCCCAAGATAATGAATGCATTACGTTTATCTTTAAGGTCCGATAGAGTTAGGAGTCCCAATTTTACTTAGGTTATCATTTTTTTGTTTTTTTTCAACCCACACACCTAATGATTTTTCAATTCCATTTAGCATCCTAGGTGAGCAAAATCCAAGGTAGAAGGTCGGAAAATCCATGCAAGTCAAAAATCGACGATGCGTGCAAAGTAAAAAAACTTACAGTGCTTCCCAGCTCTCTCCATGTGGGATGCATAACAGAATCGAAAGCTACACTATATGCAACGCAAGTCGATGAAATCTCCTTTAAATAGTAATTGTTATTATTGTGAATCGGCAGATGTCAATTATCTAGATATGAAACCTAAAGTCCTATCTTGGAAACCTCTCGGTTCCTGCCACAACAGTTCCTACAAGTGCTATATGAGGTTCCTACAAGTTTAAATAACCAACAATTACAATTTGATGTAGTCTTAAGTACTTGAAGGTAAGACTCAGAGATCACTATATCAAAAGTCATGCCCTCTTTGATGATTTTTTCATAATTGCAATCAAGTGTTTTATTTCCATAGTAGGATTAGTAACATCTACTACTCCCACTACATGGTAGGTATCTGACTTTCGTACACGTCTAGCATACACTCGGGTTCTTGTAAATGATGCACAGGGGCAAGCAGTTCTAGCATTCACTTGCCCAACTCTTTGAGGTGCTATCCCTTCAGATAGATCAGTACCATATCTTAAGGGAAGGAAGCCTTTCATGGAATTTTCCAGAAAATGGAAATTTCCAAGTGTACCACTAATGTGACGGTCCCAATACCCTCTTCTCTTTGCTTTTGAATACCTTTAGAACTAAGATCCAAGAGGTATCCTTGAGATCATATCTCAAGGCATGTAATAGCCAGTCTATAAAACACTTATTATTATCCTTATATCATTCTAAAAGATTAGGATATCATCTACATTTAGCACGATGAACACAATAGCACTCCCACTAAGCTTTACATGGTTCATCAAGATTCTATCTAAAATCATAACATTGATAATTTCATCAAATCTTGTGTTCCAACTACAAGAAGCTTAATTGAGTCCATAGATGGATTTATTCAAATTGCACACCTTGCTTTCCTCGACAATGAAGCCCTGGGGCTACTTGATATGAATATCCTTAGAGAGGTATTCATAGAGGAATGTAATCTTGACTTCCCTCTTGAATATGTCAAAGTCAAGTTGTGCAGCTATGGTTAGCAATATTCTGATGGGTTTAAGCAAGGTCACTGTAGAGCAAGTCTCATTGCAAGCGATGTCTTCTTTTTGGTGTTTATCTTGAGGATACGAGCCATGCTTTAAAGGTCCCCACCTTATCATCAGATTCTCTTTTTCTCTTGAAGATCCATTTACACATTAACTGATCTTAACCTTATAGGTGGATCCTTGTGGTTTTACAACACTTGTATATGAAGTCTACTTCAGACTTTTATTGCTAACATCCATCTTTCCATGTTATGATCTTCATAAGATTAATCACATGAAGTCAGATCATTGTCAAAATTAACTTACACATGGAATCCATTCTCAAACACATTTGAAGAGGTATTAGTATTTCATCTTTAATTTTCCTTTTAGTTTTAGATTTCAGGAGCCTCAATATCTTCTCAAGATTAAATGTGTTCCATAATTTCATTTTCATATTGATTCTTAAGAGAGTTATCCTTTGTGAATCATATCCTTAGAGATGAGATCTTTTAAGATTCTCAAGGTCATAAAGTAGGTATCCAATACCATCCTTTATTTTCCTAATGAAGTAGCACTTTTTGGTTCTACATTCTAGCTTGCATGCATGAAACCTTATTAAGGATATATATATTGTAGTCTCTACTACATACATACCTTGGAAACTAAGAGGTAATTATTCTAATATTAATCATTGATCAAATCATGTCACATATGATACAGTTTTATCTCCCTAAAACTCTATTGTGTTAAGGTGCATCAGAAGGAGAGAGATAGGAATGATATTCCTTTCTCTAAAAGGTATTCCATGAATTTATCCAATAGGTACTTGCTACCTAGGTTAGATCAAATTCATTTCATATCCCTTCAAACTTTGGTTCTAAACCAAAATTGTGAAATCTTTGAACATTTGAAGGTTCCTAAGGTGAAGGGAAGAAGTCTCATATCACAAAGAATCATTAATGGATATCACATATGCTTAATGATCATTATGATATAGATGATCCTACATCAACATGTATGAGCTCTTGATTACTTTGGCATCTAACACCATTCCAAGAGAAGGGTGTATTGGACATTTTACATTTAATAAAATATTCATAAGTATGTAAGTTTTGAAATATTAGACATTCTAAAGTTTAATCTCTTACTAGTCTACTGATCTCAACAATAGACATATGTCCTAAGCTTGATAACAGATCATTGTCAAATGACCGTCATCCTCCTATAGATCTTTTAAGGTTTAATTTTCAGTATTATAAATGTTAATTAACCATTCATTAATTTTCTAATTTAGTAGAGTCCTATTGATATTAGATTACTTTCTGAAATATGTCCATCATAACTCTTTTTGATAGGTCTATCTCAAAATTCATATTTATTTCCAACATCTAGAAATAAGCGATAAGTGTATTCTAATATCTAGGTCATAGAGACATTCTCTAAAACTAAGGGCTCCCCCACGGAAAATATGAAGTCTATCTATCCAATAGAGATTGTTGCAATATTGCATCAATATCCATGTGGATGACTATTAAACCTTAAGATCAAAATTATAGTCTTCTAATACATATGCAACCAATTTGCTAGTGTGATTAGAAGATTGAGATACAATTATTAGTTTTAATCTTATCAAATAAGAAAGTCATTTTCAATGATTATATGTAGATGTAGATTATTCTGATGTATTATCCGAGTCCTTCTCTAAGTATCCTAGATAGACTAGATTGTCACACTATCAATACATCAGCTTTTTGTAGTATTGGCATTCATCCAATTCTTTGGATGTCATATGGAAGTCAAAAAAAAGTACAGTCAACTCCTTGACTTTCATTCTTTCTTGGGTCAGACCCATGCTTCCACTGTGCTCCCTTCATCTATAAACAACCATTGCTTAAGACAACGGATCTCTTATGTTGAATTCAAAAGATTTCAAATATAAGAGTATTTTCAACATTTATACATGCTTCATTCAATTCATACAATATGAATATTATGAAGCTTCATGATGACTGGAGTATAGATAGTAGAATGATGATACTCATCGTATCTACATACATCTTAACTCTTAAAGAATTTGGTTCAAGTAGGTACTCAAATATTTTGAATACGTCATCTCCTATAGAGCCACCATTCTGCATAATGCAGAGAACCACGTCATTCATGATTAAAGGTTGAGAGCACATATGTTTTCCCAAAACATCTTATTAGATTTTATATGGATTATTTGACAATTACGATCATTATCGACATGTCACTTCCAAAGTACATTCGATGAGAGATCAAGACTTTAGAGACATACAAACCCTAGGGTCGTAGTATTATTGTTTATTTAATTGTCATTCCTCATCATTATGGGGATACTTGCACATTGCAACCACATAAATTATGTGTCCAACTACAAGTATAATATCTTGATCATGGATCCCACCCATGATACTTTACTGGTTATTATTGAGTATAACATTGAGTGGGTTTAATGAAGGATTATCTCAAATAAGAAATTGGCATAATTTATATAAATATATATTTTACATTGATTTAGGAATTATATATCAAAGTTATCTTGCATTTCCAATACTGAAAGTTCATTCCCTTAATCACTTTCAATGTAAGACATATACTTACCATTATATCTCAAGCAAGATCTGGGATCTCCTTCTTTATCTTTGTCACATTCCAATAATATGAGAATATGTAACTCGGATAAAAAGAAGGGGGAACACATTCTGCCATGCAAGTCCAACTTGCATTCCCAATTCGGTCTTTAACACCCGAGCCCACCACCCCTAAGGTAATGTTGACCCGTCATTAATTGAACCAACCGTCGACATGAATACAACTCACTATGTGCAATCCAATATCGACCCAATAATATGAAGACTCGATATTGAGGTCACTACGCATACGTCCTTACTCTTTCGAGAAGTAAAGAGCCAGATCCAAATAGCATGTATGTAGGAGTTGTCACTTCGGGCAGGCGTCTCCAACATACAATCTCTGGTGACAAAACCCTTTGCTTTGATAAGAGACCATGGATGCCATTTATGTGTTCAAATTTTAATTAATTATTATGAATCATATTCACATAATTACTTCTTCAAAGGGAAATAACAACTCTTATCAAAATAGAGTGCTTTAATTGGATATAATCAATTTAGTCATATTAAATCAATTATTAATCCAATTCAATCAACAAACATGATTGTTACTGAAAGGATGGTATTATCTCAAAGTACGTATTATTTAAATTTTAATAATTAGAAAAGTACACTAAGATCTCTCATACATTATCTAGTCCCTACCCATTGTCATGGTCCGTACCGACGGGAGTGGGGCCGGCCGCATACGGTGCAACCTGTTACCACAACACAACCTGATTATACACCATATCCACCTCAGGAAAGGATAATGCCAAATCGATCATTGTGTACCTGAGATGTTTATCGGTTTTTCAATCGAAAATTATACCATATAGTAATAATCAAAATCATTTTGATTATAAGGAATTTTTCTAAACAATTTCCCAAAACCTATTCAAGTAACATGTTTGATGAAAGTGTATCAAGTAACCAATTGGTGATCTAGATCATACCTAATCATTTATTGGTTGAGGCAATGTCATTTAAGGGAACAATTATTATCAAATATTTTTCAAATATTATCCATAATTATTCTAGAAAATTAACCATTAATTTCACAAATTACTTAAATGACAATTACAAGGTTCATGATTATGTAATTTTCAGCAATGACCTCTACTTAATAAAATTAACATATCTCAATCAATTTAAATCCAAATTAAGAAAAATAAATTTCCAAAGTTTTATAATGTGATTTATACCAGAAACCAAGTAATAAACATGTATTTTCAAGCGTTTTAAATTGTAATTAACTCTTTAATTATGTCATTATTCATTATCCCCGAAACAATGGACATATGGTCATTAAAATGATCATAACTTGAGAAAACAGAATCCAAATTATGCAAACTCAAATCCTAAGATTATCTTATTAATGGGGAACATTATCATATGATATATACATGTTTAAACATTTTTAACATGACCAAAATTTATAACAAAATAGGTATGCAAAAATTAAAATGCGATAAACTTTTTTCACAAACCCTAATGAGCCCAAATCTTCCTAGGATCATGGATCGTATCCCAAACCTCCAACCTGGCACTGATACCACTTGAAGGATATGGAATAATTCTCATTAGCATCATGGAAGCGTAATGATCGTATCATATACGATCAAGAGTGACTAGCCGCACTAATTGCTCGATGCAACAAAATTTTAAGAATTATAAATAATGAAACTATATTTTCCAAGAACATTTCTAGGATGATTTCATCTAACCACAACAAAGATATAGGAATACTTCTTGAAGCGTGGTTGCGACCGAGCCTCTAAAGGAAGAGACCTCTTATTTCAAGTCTGATCTGTCGGAGGAGACGCTTGCGAGCATGGGGATGAGTTGTGTGCTTCTCGCAATCCAAGTTCATGATCCAAGTAATGGATCTCCTGATCCCGTTTCATGAGATCGAACACCTTCTTCTCGAGCGATACACACCAAGGAAGATGGAAATCTTCTCTCTATGAGAGTGGACGGCCACTCAAGGACAGAAGGGAGAAAGTTGGCATGAGAATGAGAGAGAGAGAGTCGAGATTGCGTAACACGAAGAGCAAGGGTTGTGTCTTCTTATATAGGGTTTTGGTAGTCCATGGATCCCAATCCATGGACAACACGCAATCAACGGATGAGATTGATTTGTGTTTCTTTCAATGGCTAAGTTGTTGTTGTAAAAGCACAACAACAAATCATTTAACTTTAAATTAATCTATATTGATAAATCAACATAATTAATTCCAAATTAAACAATATTTGACTAGATATGAGATAATGGGGAGACTAACCTCTTTCCCTAAAAAAGGAGAGACGGCTACTCTTCTACACATGGAGAGTAGTGGCCATCCACTCCTCTTGAGTGGAATGAGTCTATCTCCTCTAATTATCATGAGATCTCATTATCTCATGATATCTCTTATAACTCTTGTCTAAATATTTTTCACAAAAGGTATTTCACAGTTATCTTGTGAAAAAGTTCAATCAAGCAATTGAAATTATGTGAATCTCATTCACAACCCAAAACAAAATGTAATTATATTTTCAATTAATCATTTTATGTGAATCCAATCCACATTAACAATTAATTAACAAATATAAATCATAATAGTCTCTCTCTAATATATTATAAATCACATTTATAATATACATGGATAATTGGATAGTGCTATCCACATTATCCATATCCACAATAATTACATCTCATTTAATTACATTGGATAATCATTCTCACGCATTCAAATAATGTGAATCAAATTCACATTATTCATGATAGTTAATCACATTTAGTTATCCATTTCTTAATGCTTAGACATTATTCAACTTTGGAATCATTCTTGAACTCTTTCAAGAATAATGTGCTTTCTTCGTAGATACTTGGAGATCAAGACAAGGTGATTGTATTGTACCATGTATAGTGACTTAGATATTAAGATTACATCTCAAATACAGATCCCACTGACCTCTCATAGATTCTTGATTTAATCAAGGTTGTAAATGTAATCTTCTTATTGCATCTGAAACTCATTCAGATCAATCTCCAACATTTGGACCAAGATCAAATTATATCTCTACTGAGAGGAGTCACCAAAATACAGACCTATTTCACCACTCCCTCTGAATGGAAGCGTCATGTTTATACAATCGTTTAAGATCACATCAGCCTCATGTATTCCTAATACAATCGTTTAAGATCACATCACCCTCAGGTATTCCTAATACATGTACATCCTGCACACTAGAAGATCTATGATCAACCCGAAGATATAGATCAATTTTACATTGTCACCTTCAGGTTTTGATCATCACGTTTCTCATTCTTGGTCATTGGGATTTGGTATCGATAATATGCTTTCCAAAAGCATGCATCATACCTTCAAATTCTTGTCATGCTTCCGAAGAATGATGACCATGCATGGAATTTGTTCTGAATACCTCATGAGTGATCTCATGTCTTTCGGTTCACAAGTGGACATGTAAGATCCCTTCGAGAGATCGTATTACTCATATGCCCTTGCATGCACACCAGCGTGTCGGTGTATAGACCTTGATTAGGTCATCAACCAATTGGTCTGCCAAAAGTACACATTTAGACATATAGTAACACATCTATCTCCGGTCAGAGGATGTGTGCCTATATCGTGATAGAATACAAAATAGGACTTTGGTTATCTCAATCTTGTTAAGTCAACTCTTTGACCTAACTTATCTAACAACTCCGAATCTTTATTCCTATGCAGAGGACATGCATCAAGAGGTCGGTTAGATATAAGCCAAATGAGAATAGATTGCGATCTCCTACTCAGGCTGGAGATCATCTCTTAATAATCATCTGGTAGTGCTTGATGAGTCCTCAATCTAACTCACTAGATATTCATCCAAGCACCAGCCTCTATGATTCAATAATTGAATCAATAGTTGCATGATCATTAAGATGGCCATGGTACATGACCCTAATTGTACTATAGGACCTATTTTGCAAATTAGTTATTCTTCATTTCAGATCAGGGAATGATATTTGCAATAACATTTATTGCAAAATGGCTTGTCGTGGGCGTGCATGTCCAACATGTAGGTCCTCCTAAGAAGTCCTCCCTCGCACAGTGGTCCCTCGCAACAAATTCAAACAATGAGAGGTGTTAGATAATTCACAATTAATATCAAATAATAATGAAAATAAATAAATGAAAAAAATAATGAAATATTAAAAATAGACAATAGAGCATGAGTAGATAAATAATCCCAATCTATGCGGAGTTGCTCCCCAGCGATGGTGCCATTTGATGACACGGATTTTGCAAGGGTCTGCTCTCAAACTCATTTAGCATCGCTAAGGTGACCGCTCACGAAAACCCGGGTCAATCAACAATTAACCCACAAATATATCAAACTATGAACATAAAAAATGTGGAGTTAAAATTTATCATAACTCTACAACAAATGTGCATAGTGTAAGCATGTGTAGAGGTTGAACTCATGAAGCAAACGGTATATTGTGCGATGAAGAGTAAAAATTGTTCATTTTCTCTTGTCCATTTTTATTATTTTTTTGGGTTTTTAATTTTATATCGATATTTTTTGTTTTTAGTCTTATAATTTTTATCTTCAGTTTTTCGATTTTATAATTTTGTATCTTCTTTATATTTTCTGATTTTTAATTTTCTTTTTCTTTTTATAATAGATGATAGAGAATATATAAGGTTATATATGCCATATATAGTATTATAATTATAAATATTAGTAGAGATAAATAAAATAAATTGTTTTGAGTTTTTATATATTTTTCTAGTGTTTTTATGATTTTATGAACTTTTTTCTATTTTTTTATGAATTTTTAAAATCAATGATATTCCAGATTAGGGATTTAATTAATAGATCGAAGTTGATTTGAATATTAAAGATAGAAAATAAGGTATAAAATCACCAAATCAATTTTTATATATATTTTATTATTTAGAAAAAAAATATTAAATATAAATTATTTTTTTTTGCACTTTTGTGGAACATTTATATCTTTTGTTGGATTTTGGAGCCTTTTGATTTTTACTCTTTTCATTTTCTATTTTTAGGGATTTTTGGTCTGGAGTTAAAAAATTATAAAATAGAAAACATATTTTTTTTAATTTTTAAAAACTTTTTCAATTTTTTGGAATTTTATACACTAGACAAGGATAAAAACATGCTCATTTTAATTGAATAAATAGTTAAAATAACAAAAATGCTAAAATAAATGTGGTATTAAAGCCCATGTTAGTAGACATCTAAACCTATTTATTCTTAATTTTTGGAGCATGGGGCTATTTCTGATCAATGAAATTCAAGCACCAAAATTCATAAACTTACAAGGGCATAACTACAAATAAAATAAACATCATGTGATCATGTAACTTTTTCAAAAATATACAACATATATTTAAATTTATTGGACTAAATGTAAATACAAAAAGTTACAAGGATGTCCTTGCAATTTTCCCATGGCTCATGGAGCCGAGTTGGACAGGACTCACACACAATTTACAATAAATACAAGGGACTTTATGCAAAATTTCCTTTTATTTACACAATCCATTTTAATTATATGACTAACTACTAATTATAAAAAAATACGTGGCAAAGTTTTGCAATTTACCCCATCATGGCGCAAAGGCGGACGGTTGGATGTCGCTCACTAATCCACGTGGCACCTCCTCGCTTATTGACGATGGTTCGGTGGTGGACATATGAGATTAGATCACGGGAAGCCATCTGATGGTCTAGTGTTGAATGATCCGACATCTTCTGTAGCGTGGGAAGAACAAGGCTGGATCGAACAACAGAGGAGGGCGGAGGGCGAATTGACAAAGAAATCTCCTGGGACAAGTTTGAATTGGGTGTATCAAGCTACTCTAGCCTCCCATGATATCACCGAGACTCTATGCATGCTCCCTCTCCTCTGATGAATCTTCCAGGCTTCTCAACTTGCTCTGGGGACCACTAATTGGTCCCTAGAGAT
Organism: Ottelia alismoides; assembly: GCA_037367405.1. NCBI lineage: Eukaryota > Viridiplantae > Streptophyta > Magnoliopsida > Alismatales > Hydrocharitaceae > Ottelia > Ottelia alismoides. The sequence continues at coordinate 179,714 of JAZKJV010003791.1, forward strand.
CAATGGTCGTCTGACGGACCTAGGAGATCCTCTTTGGCTACTTTTGGCCCCCAATTGGGTCCTTTAGCACATGGAACCTACATGTTAGAACAAACAAAGAGAGGCAAATGTGTCAGGGGCTTTTGGGGTGGAATGGGTCGAAGCTGGGTCGGATGGAAGTATCTGGCGAGGTGGCGGAGTTGGGAGACCCAGTTCCTAATCCACTAAGTATCAATGGAATGAACTTGTGTGGGCAGAGGGGAAGCATCAGGTAAAACTGTGCGGGAGATAAAGTGGTTGGGAAAACAGGCGAGGAACATTGGATGGGGTTCGTCGAAACTCAGCTCCGACAAACTACGCGTGAGGTGATTAACGTTAAATATTAATTAAAACACTAATCTAATTGCATTAAATAAAAATAAAATGAAATGTGATCTAAAAAAGGGTAAAGCTGCAGCTCTTATACCTGGTTGGAGAACAGGGAGTAGGGCAATTGGTGAGCCACAGTGGGTGCTCCTCCATCCTCCCTCAGCCCGCTCGGACCCTCCAGGGGTACTCCACCTATAACATAGAGACATGCTAGGCCGGAGGCGGGGACATTAGGGTTCGGGAAGATGACTAAAGTTTAAAGAGAAGAAAGGAGGTTTTATTTATACACAAATGGACTCACCCTTATTGGACGGTGATTTGGGAAGAAATGACACTACATACAAATGATTTGAGGATACGATTTGAATCATGGAAGATCAAGGATTAGATCTTGTGAAGGTCTTGAGGGCAATGGCGCAACAGGGAAACTTGGATTATTCTTAGAAAGCAGGCTGCTTAAGACTTCTAGCAGAAGTCAGCAGAAAGATGGGGAGTTGACCGGGATCAACGATCCACTGGATCCTATTGATCCACGTAGACAACTACTGGATAAAATATGTCCTTTTATTCAAAAATAATTAATAAAAAAATTAGCAAATGATTTTATTATTTTTATTATAAATTAAAAAATTTATATTATTTTAATTTGTATTTTATTATGACTTTTATTTATTTTTTGATCTTATTTATTATTAGTTCATTGTTAGGGGTATATTTATAGGTATATTCATCGATGTTTTAGCTATTTTATTTTGTATTTTGTATTTTATTATTTTATTATATTATTTTAAATAGTTATACCTTATTTTTAGGTGTATTAACAAATTTTTACTATATTTTTATGATGTTATTTGTATACTTAAATAAATATGGGTATAAATTATATAGGTACAACTACAAGTGTTTTATCTATCTATTTTTGTAGATTATTTCATTTTTTTTTGTTTTCTTAAAGTTTTATTCTATTTTTAATATGTACATAAATTATAAATAATTTTGACAAAATTATAAAAATGTAAGATTGTAAAAATAGTAATAAATACATTGTGTATTGTGTAAAAATAGTATAGAGGTGATTTTGATACATTTTTAGTTTTTATTTGGAAGATATAGGTCTGTGAAGTTGGGATTTTAGAATTCTATTCAGAGTATAAAAATACATTGTGTATTATATTTGTACAAACCCAATTTGTATTTTTATATATATTATTATCTACAACTTCCTTGTAGAAAGTTTATTTATTTGATGAATAAATAATAAAGAAAAAAATAGGTCCCAAAAATACTTTATTGAATGAATAAAAGAATTGGGTTTTCATTGTACTGGACCCTTATCTTCACCTACTTTATTCCTTGTCGATCAATTCAATTCATGAATTGGTCTCGGGGTTTAGGGTTATAAAATATCTTTGTTATTTTATTATTTTTCTTTTCTATTATTTATTCCATAATTTTGGTATTAAAAATAATATTATTTATGCAATAAATATAATAAATAATTAATTTTATTTTGTACAAATTAATGTTATTTACATGCATTAGATGGGATTTTTAAGGCAAAATAATAGAATAAAGGTAATAAAATGGATATTCATCACCTGGTATTTGACTAAAGTGCAATATTAAAATGTTTGAGGGCATTCATACAAATAAATTTTTATGCTTAGATAAATATTTAAAGAACCTTCTATAGAATACTGAAAGGAATAGGGGTATAGTTGCAATTTTACAACTTAAAGTACTTTCATCGAACCACCCTCTGCACACCACGTGTTTAATCTGATGTTTGAGAGAGGACAACATTTCAAATAAAATGAACAACCTAGTTTAATGTACGCAACATTATTGATCCTATTGTCGCCGACCCCTCTAGATGAACTACTAAAGAGCAACGGACAGGTTTGCTTGGATCTCCTCATTCTCCATCCTATAATGATGAATTCTCGATCTGACGACAACAAGAGATAGATGGGGTTCCTCTACATGTACAGGTGGTCATCGGTGAGGACGAGAACGATCGGGAAGCTCAGATAGCTCTAATCGACCTAGAGTTGCTCCAAGTCTTTGACGAGGTTCTAAATGGGTCTACATGCATATATTCCTGTATAAAAATATCCATAGCCTCGAGGCATGTTGCCTCAGCAAAATGATGATGTTAAAAAAGGGAAATGAATGGAATGTTAAAGGAGGTCCGACAAGAGGCGACGGAGGGACCTTCATTTCACCGAATCTAGGATGATCCGGTTAAACACAAGGTGTAGCACATGAAGAATGCATGGTGAAATGATTTGGGATAAAAATTGGGTGTGAAAATGGGCAGAGTCACGGTGATTAGTCTCGGAGTACAAGCTCCAAGCAATTTGAGCATTTCTAAAATTAAGGTTGTAAAGCAGAAATCAAATTAAGGGAATAGAAATAGGGCTAAAGAATTACCTAGAAATGGATGATAAGGCATTGACTCGACTGGAGTCGAGGAGGCATAACCAATCGGCAGAGCTCCTTTGGCGTGGCTGGATCACCACTTCAGATGCTCCTCCTCATTGCAGCTCTCTAGTCTTCAAGTTGTCCCCAAGAAGGATCGAATGCAATGGAACTTAGGGATAAGAACACCGTGACAGGGATCAAACTTGGAGGTAGAACAGAGGAGGTTTATTTATATGCTGCAAAAAGAGAGAGGTTTGATCTAAGTTGTTGCTCAGATTTAGGGAGATCGATGAGATTTCATGGTTTTGTGGGAATCAGAAGATATAATCTCCAGGAGTCACGTGGCACACCATTGCAGAGCATGGTAATCTTGAACAGAAATAAGGGAGACAATCGAGGGTCTAACATTCCGGTGCTCAAGGAAGAAAGAAGGGGCTAGTTGACTGAGGTCAACTAGGGGAGGCCTTTGGTTGGTCCAACTCGACCAACGAGAAAAATCTCTGATCGAAAATCATTGTTAAATCAACAACAAATAATAAATAATTTAATTGGATTTTTAATAAAACATGAATGTTTATAATTTAATGAAATAATTTATACATGTTTTTATCTATTTTTTTGAAGCTTTTATTATGATTTAATATTTACATGTAATATATATGTAAAAATACTTGTGTTTTGATATTTTTTTATTTTGTGTTATACTTTTTATTATATTATCTAGATCTTTTTTATATTGATATTTTTTATTTTTATTTACATACAATTGGGTATTTTTATTGTATTTTTTTACTTTATTTTATACTTAATAAATTTTGCTTACATATATTATCGATATATAGGTACACTTTGCCTATGTATTGAGATGTAGTATCTTTTTTATTTTTTGATGTTTTATTTTAATTTAATTGTGTACATATGATTGAAATAATATATAAAATTTTATAAAAATAAAAGAGTTTGAAATTCTAAAGAATAAATACATTAGAAAATATATGGATATAGTGCACAATAGGGTTTCATAACCTCAACTTTGCACCCTAACACCAAATTAAAGGAAATCACCTTCAATAAATTTCTTATTAAAAGTTATGTAATTTAAAGGTGATTTTGTTAAATTTTTTATATAGTATTGATATCATATAGATTTGTGAAATTTTTATTATAATGGTATGTCTGGGGCATACTATGCATTACTTTTTTGTGAAATCAATTTTGATATTTCTGTATATTTTTATCTACAATATTCATGTTGAGGATTTTATTATTTGAGGTGTAAAATCAATAAAATAAAGTAGTTGACAAAAATTAATTATTGATGAATTAAAAATAAGAGTTTTTATGTATTCTTTGTACAATTCTTTTGCCCTATCTCCCCTACTTTGTTCCTTGTCGGCCAAGTCAACATGATGATTGGTTCTAGGGTCATTAAATACCTATGGTATGCTATTTCTTTTTCTTTTCTTCCTTTATTCTTTAATTTTTGAATTAAATACACTAAATATATAATATTTTATATAGTATTTTGTACAAATTATGGAGTACTTATTTTGACAAATTAATGATCTGTACATGCATTTATCCAGGGATTTAAGGCCAAAATGAAAGAATAAAGGTGATGGAATGAAAATTCATCAATGACGTGCCATCCAAGACCAGGCATTAGAAACCCCTGTCTAAAACCCCTCTATAATATACCATGCAATTGGGAGGAAATAACTGACTTGACATGTGATATTCAATAAATATATACAGCCTGAGAAAGAGATGTTAATATTTCTCTAAAGATCAATTCCTGATCAACTTCTTGTCACTCAAGAGATAATTTGGGGTCAAAATGAATCCATGCATGGTCATCTTATTTATGAAATAAAACACGAATTTGAGATAGTAATATATGCTTTTGCAACGTATATGATTAATATTGTCACCAATTTATCGAATGATAAAATTTATTTGTATATTCCTAATATAACAATCAAACTAGGGATTGAACTAATGTATCAAAATCTTGTAGTATGGAGGATGTATGAGTATCGAGAACACCCATGGATAAAGTTATCCTAATAGATCATCTACCATGACACTTTTATTCTGGGGAATGATGCAACTTGATGGATTTTAGTGACTCCATTTCTTAGTTTAAAGAATTGTAAGTTAATTGGATTAAATCTCATCTTATTTTAATCAAATATCTAATTCCAATTCAATTTCAATGCCTAGATGTCAAAAATTGAAAGGATGATGGAGATGGAAATAAACACACTCCTTGAGATAATTTTTTAACTCCAATGGTTTGAATTTGATTAGAAATAGTCAAGTAAGTTAGATTCATTTCATTGATATTTTCACCAACTCATGAAGAGTGATGTGTTTTGTTGAGCTCACTTAGAGTATGAATTATTTCAGCTCGAGCTCAACATTTGTAACCAACGTATTTTTGCTAAAAATGATATATATTGGTTTTTCTTTGGATCCCCGCTCTGACACTGACTAATGGAATGCATGTGGATTAACTGAATGATCAAGATTACTGCAATCAATAATCTCAAACAACCACAGTGTCACGTAGAACTTCTAATCACAATATAGACAAGCAAATCACAAGTACTCAAGTATTTAACATGGAAACCGTCTTAGGTAAAACATATGATCTGAATATCTTGACTCGGACTTTTAACTTGACCCACATTGGTCTTACCACTAAATCATGTTTCTTATGCATGCAACCCAACCATTTACAACCTAAGTTGATTACACGTTCAAATCCATAATTACAACCTCAGTAGTTTATGTGCATATCTCAAAACTAGTTACATATGAAATAATCCTAATAACCGCAATATCAAAGTATATTTGCAATGAATAATAATATGAAAAACTAAAATGGTCTTATAGAGGGAGGAGCACACTCGTAAAATTAAAATAGAGAACCAGAACGGTTGGAATAAAGAACACAATAGAAAATCTCTCTTCAAATTTTCTCTCAAAATATAGAGTGGAAATTAGAGAGTAGAGAGCTTGTTGGTCTTGGTGTGTGTTTTAGAATGAGGTATGTGGTCATATTTATAGGTCTTAGGGTCTTATATACGCTGGCTTTAAAAAAATTAGTTGTTGTGAACAAATCAGGAATGAAATCAGCTTCAAAAATCACCATGAAAGGAATATGATCTATCAGGATGCAAGGGTGATTGATCATGGAAATTTAGGTGATCAATTAAAATCAATAGATGATCGATTATAAATCAAAATTGATCGATCAAAGATATAACCATTGTAATTCAAATATTGATCGATCATAAAAGGAGAGTGATCGATCAGAGGTGATCTACCAGGTGTAAATGGTCAATTGATCCGCTTGACTCTTTAACCTGAAGGCCAAAGTCAAAGGACTGAAATGTAATATACATGATTCGATGTCTTTTACATTCTAATACAATTAGATAAAGTAGGAATCACTAAAAGAAAAGACTATGTCTTCTAGTTGAGCTCGAGATCCTTCCTTGAGCTTGAGCTAGAGTTCTATATCCTTGAACTCCTTTGAGTTTCTTATCTTCTTCTTAGCTTAATCTAGAGCTCCTTAGCTTAGGCTTCTTCCTGATCTAGTAGCTTTCCTGATCCTGACTGAGCTATAAGCTTTGCACATAAATTTTGTTATCATCAAAATATGCATACCCATGTACTAACAGATTCCTTACGCATGCATTCACTCAAATTCTTACCCTTTTTAATGATGAAAAAACATTATATGTGCTTGCAAAATTAAACTGTGTTTGTGGGCAAACAATTTTTGTAAATAATTTTATCACCCACTCTTTAACAAAATAAAAAGGTCTAAATGATACCAAAAGTAAAATACTAATTTTAACTCATATCAATTATAAAGAGATATATATTCTCCCTCTTTTGAAAATATTCTTTTTAGTCTGAGCTCCCCTAAACTAGAGATTCCCCTTAATCATTTCTTAAAGGCTCCCCCTTAAAGACAAGAGTCGAGGTCTCATCGTCAATTCAAGATAAGCATGGTCATGTAAACAAAAAAGATAAGAAGTCACATAGGGTCCTTGACGGTGTACTTCTCCAGTGGTGGCATCCAACCATGGTTTTGAAAGTTGTTAAGTCTTGGCACGGTCAACCTTTGTTGACGTGGCCTCTTCTACTTTCTTTGTCCTGCAATACCTAAAATTTGTTTGTACCGTTCTTTTTCGAGTTTTTCAAGGTTAGATTGCATAGTTTCCTTCTTTCTCCAAATCGATTTTCTTTTCCAAAAAGAATTAGAGTTAGAAACGTGATTTTTCTATTACTTCTTTTCCTTTTATAGAAGAAGGTATAAAAGTAAAATTATTTTTAAGCTCATCAATTCTTTTTCTAAATAAGTAATTTTTACTATGAAACTACTTAATTCATGTTTTAGCAACTCATTTTCCTTTTCAAAAACATCTAAGTGATTAAGAGAATTAGATTTATATTCCGCAAAGTTCTTGTTAATCTTTTTAATCTTCTTGTTTTCTTTAAAAAGATATTGAAAGGAATTATAAAGTTCTAAATTAAAATGATCATTTACCTCATTTCCTGAGTTGAAGTCAAATGAGTAAGATTTGACTATCCTCACAAGCATGCGCTTTCACTTTCTTCACCACTGGTGCTTGAATATTCATCCCATGTTGCTTGTGTAGCTTTCTTCTTGGCTTTCTTCTCAAACTTCTTTTTATGTCTGAAGTTCTTCTGCAGTTTAGTGCAATCCTTCTTCATGTTCCCTACCTTGTAACATTGAAAATACTTTATTTCTCTTTCACTCCTTTTCTTTAAAGAAAAGACTTGAACTGTCAGGTTATGAATACGATATCATCATCATTGGTAGGCCCTTATTAGGCTTCTTTCTTAGATGCAAGGGAAAGACTCTTTTATGTATTTTCTCCTTCTTTCTTCATATTTCCCAGCTTTGTTTCATTGGTGAGAAGGTTACCTATGAGTTCTGGCAATGAGTCATGCTGAAATCTATGGATTCTTCAATTGCAGCGAACTTATGTTCCCATTAAGGTAATAGTGGGGTGTTGATCTTGCTTGGGGGTTCTCCATCTAGAAACATTCTCCCCAAGTTTTTAACTGATTCACGATAGTTGTAACTAGACATTCATCTCTTTTATACTATCCACTTTCTGCATACTGAATGTCTCGTAGTCAAATGTTAGAATTCGAAAGCAAGATTTTTTCACTTCTCTTCTGATAGAGCACATTATATGGAGCTCTCCTTTGAATTGAGGGTCATCTCGGATAACTCGGTAGCAGCGTAACCAATCTTCTTCTCCTATATAAATTTGAACACTATCCTCATAATATTCCCGATAGTGAAATCTAACAATTGTAGGAAGATCATCATCTTTATCTTCTAGCATGAGGAATTCGTCCCATGAAGAGGAGTGGGCAAACTACAGAGCTTCCCTCCAAATGTGGAACTTGAGATGTAGGCCTTGTGTTCTTCATAGAGTAACTTCTTAAGCTTGAACGATGCTCTGATATCAAATATTAGTTTTTATATGTAACCTGATCTGACATCAACTGACGGATTGTAGGTGGATCGAGTGAATGATCTGAATGGATGCAAACAATAATCTCAAACAAATACAACATCACATAGCACTTCTAGTCATGACATAGACAATAAAACCAGAAGCGTACAAGTATTTAATGTGGAAACCCATCTAGGTAAACATCATGACCCGAGTCTCCCAACTCGAGCTTTCAACCTGACCCACAAGGTTCATACTACTAAATCGAGTTGCTTATGCGGGCAACCCAATCATTTATAACCAGAGTTGATTATGTGGTCAACTCCACTGTTTACATCCTAAGTTGTTTACACAGACAACTCAAAACCATATACAGATTGAATAATCCTAATAACATCAATATGGGAAGTATATATGCAATGAATAATAATAATAACTAAAATGGTCTTAGAGATGAGGAGCATGCTTGAAAGAATCAAACGCAGAGAAATAGAGCTATCAGAATGAACAACAAAGTAGAAAATAACTCTTAAATCTATCTCTCAAAGTATAGAGTGGAAAACAAAGAGTAGAGAGCTTATTTCTCTTGGTGTGTATTATATAATTAGGTATGAGGTCATATCTATAGACACTAAGGGCCCATAGAAGTTGGCTCTCAAAAACTAGTTGTTGTGAAGAAATCAAGAACGAAATCAGCTTCAAAATCAAATGATCGATCATGGGTATTTAGATGATAAATCATAATCAAGATATGATCGATCATGGATCAAAATTGATCGATCAAAGATATAGTTGTTGTAATTCAAATATTGATCGATCATAATAGGAGAGTCATTGATCAGAGCTTATCGATCATGTGTAAATGGTTGATTGATCATCTTGACTTTTTAACCTGAAAGTCAAAGTTAAAGGACTGAAATGCAATATGCATGATTTGAGGACTTTTACATTCTAATACAGTTACGTAAAGCAAGACTCAAAAAAAGAAAATTTGTCTTCTTCTTGAGCTTGAGATCCTTCCTTTAGCTTGAGCTAGAGTTCCATATCCTTGAACTCCTTTGAGCTTCTTGGCCTCTTCTTAACTTAAGCTGGAGCTCCTTAGCTTGAGCTTCTTCTTGGTCTAGTAGCTTTCTTGCTTTTAAACTATCTTCAAACTTCATATGCAACTTTTGTTATCATCAAAATATGCATGCTCATGTGCTAATAGATTCCCCACTCTTGCATGCACTCATAGTATAAACCTTGAAATTGGATAGATATGCAAATTTCAAGTCATTATATTTGGATAAATGATCTCCCCAACATTATATCAAGGTATACGAGGTTTCTTATCACAAGTCATAATTGGATTAGGACCCATATTTATTATATCAATAATATGATAATTGTTATTATTATGGATATGAATATATCTGTGGTCTTACGGAAATGATACACATCATATATAATATAATATGAATATTGATCCAAATTAATGTATATCAATATAAATATAATTCTTATATGTATTTCGAGGCACATGTGTAAATATGATTAATATTGCTTTTTAAATGCAAATTAGATTTATATTTTTATTCGGACTTGCGAATATGATTCTTAAGTTGTGAGGGTATTTCTCATGAAACTACACATTATGATAATTAAATTATCATGATGATAATGAAACAACAAATTCAATCCAATTTTGACAACAAAACGGGGTGTGTATGTCTGACACGTGGCACCAATATTAAGAGTCCTACTCTCAATTTGTTTATTGATTTCTTGCCTTATTTATTGCTTGATTTAATAAGTAATTTGAAAGAAATAAATCAAGTTTTAGTTCTTGTTGAGTAAGGACTAACTTATAACTTTTGATTCCTCCTCTGAAGGCCATCATTATAGACGTGACCTCTTAGATGAAGACTCTAAGGGGATGTCTACAATGAGTATAAAAGAGAGGCCATGCATCTCTCTTTTGACACTTGAAATAGGTGAACGCCTTATATATTTTGAATGTCCATGTTTCTCTGATCTTTGAGAGAGAATTCTTGAGAGCTAGAGACTCTCAAATACATGTCAAAGAATCTCTCTCTATAGACCCCACACGTCCACCATCAAGCCTCCATCTTCTCTTCATAGGCATGGTCTTGTGAGAGAGAAGATGATCTTCTTCATTGTCCTTAGTGTACGTGCAAGAGGATTCAATTTTGTGAGACGAAATCATGAGCTTGAGATCATCTTGATCTCATCCTTGCATGGACAATTTCAAGAAGAAGAAGATATGAAAGTTCTTGGGAAGCAATACGATTCATCATCACATTTACTAAAGAAGAGTCCTCGTATCGAACTTCATTCAAGAAGTCTCTTACTTTAGAGACTCACGCTTAAAGAGATAGCCCTGATCTATTCCTAATATTCATTAGAATATCATAAATCATGTTTGTAAATTGTTTTCTTAAATATATGGTTTCTCATTGCATAAAATTTTTATTTTTCTATAACTAATATTCATACGATGAACACTTCAAATATGTAAATAGTTCACTATCTTTTATATGATTCCATGATGTGAGGATCATAAAAGGTTTATTTACTTCATTCATTTAGATCATTTATTGTCATGATGTCGTCATTAAAATTTTGTAAAAAACATGCACTCCTAACAGGTCCATAAGGAAGGGGTCAATTTTAGCAATTCAAAGACCGTCAAATTTTGATAGACATGATGGATGGGATAGTGTTCTCAGAAAAAATGAAATTTTGAATGACAATATCATGAAAATTGTTGATCTAAATCACCCAAAGAGTTTTCAAAAAATATCATGAAAAATTAAAAAATGGAGGTGTGAGTAGCCAACTTAGCTTTGTCGTTATAATATACACTTTACCCTATATATGTGAGAAAATGGGACTACTCCTTGGGGAAGATAACGGGTTGCTCTCGTCCCATTTTCAGTGATTCTTTTATTTAATTTTTGAAAAATATCATGATGTATTTTCATCACTATACATTCTAGTATCTCATTCTAACTTCATTAGAAACAAAGACTCCTATGTCCTCCATACAAAATAGTTAATTTTAATGATCATAGAAAGGTTGCCCCTAGGCGGAGCTAACTTGGTTCCTCCCACCTCATAGTTCACATTTTTTTGGAAAACACTTTCGTCGATTTTCATTATTATATCTCTATATTATGTCATTCAAATTTCATGCAAAAGATACAGACTCTTACAACCTCCATCCAGATGGGGTCGATTTCAACAATTCTACGATCATTAAAAAATGAATGTCTAGATGGAGGCCATAAGAGTATCTGTTTCTCATAAAACTTGAATGACATAATATACATATATAGTGAAGAATTTTCATGGATTCATTTTTCAAAAAACAATAAAAGATATGAGGAAAATAAGGCAGGGAGAGCCAAGTTAACTCACTCAGGGATAGCCCATATTTTCCAATATATATGGTAAAATGGGCCTGCTTCTACCCATTTTCATGTATTTTTATTTTTTTTTTTGAAAAACGAATGACATATAAGATGGATATATAGATGAATACACATGGTGATATTTTGCAATATATATATATGTATGTATGTATGTATGTATCTGCTATCCAATGGGTCATGTGCTCATTAGCGTCATGTTGAGCATCAATTCTAGGGCATACACGTGTATTAGCAATAATTATGTTTTTACTTATAGTGTAACACATATTTAACAATTAATATATTTCTAACTATATAGTGTCCTTTAAAAAGGGAAGATGGTTTTCGAAAGAAAAACTTCAAATCAATGATTCTGTATAGATGACAAGATCCAATCACTATGATAGTAATATATATATACTTCGGTCAAGCAGATGGTTGTTGTGAGATAAGTAATATAAAAAAATGAGTAGTAATTTACATCTAAATTATTTCCTTGTACAAAATTTAGTAATATATATATATACACACACAATAGTCAAGTAAATGTGTATTGCGAGATCAGTAATGCCATAACAAATGGTTAGTAAAAAAATGTGTATGCAACGAGCATTGCATTCTGTTTTATACTATTTTTTCCTTTTCATCAATGAAGCATTCATTTATTTTACAAATTCATTTTTTCTCATATACATGTGTTCTTCTTTTTCAAAGTACCATTTCCAGATTAATCATATAGAAGGAGGATAAATTACGTATTATATACTAATCTCTTACTTGAGCAATGTTTGTTCCTTACTGGCCATTATTTTATTATTACTGATCTCATAAAAGTCATTACTTGATAATTATATATAAATTATAATGAACATGTGTTACAAGACAAATATATTTGTTACTGAACACATGACAACAACTTACTCAATAATTACATACATATATATATATATTACTTGAGTATTGTCTCTAAATTATTAAATTTTGTTCAAAGTAAAAATAAATATGGAAATTGTTGACAATTTATTATAGTTTTACTAACTTCACAACAAGCACTTACTTGATCAGTGTCTATATAACACTAAATTATGTATCATATAATAAAATGAACATAAATTACTGATCGTGGTTTGGGTATTATTGATCTCGCAACAACCATTTACATAACTATTGTGTGCGTATTATTGATTTCATTTGCACATTTTATGTACAATATATAAGACGTACCTTGTCATTCAATTATTCTTACTAATATATTATATTGTATAAGTTACTTAAGTAATTCAACAAGTTACTTGTGATACAAACACATTCACTTCATTACTTACAAAAGTTATAAAATTACTTATGAAGACGAAGTGAGATTGAAGGAATTGAGAGACCGGCGGGTATTCCCTTTCTTCACGCACGGGCCGATGTGAGTTGGGAAGGTGCGTAGCGATTGTTGCTTGCTTCACTCACAGAGGGGCGAAGATGAACGCGGCCGGTTGGTTCTCAAGCAAGTTGACTGCCTTATTGACAATTCCTGAAAGACCCAGCATTAGATCGAGTTCTATACGGCCTACCTCATAGACTGAGAGAAATTAGCTCCCGGTAGGGTGGGAGCGGGCCGGTGAAAGAGGACAGGTGGTGGGAGACAAAGCAGAGCGAAGGGAGAACTCCACTTTCCCGTGAGGTCAATCGTGTGAAATTAATGTTTAAATTTGTTTTCGTTCGTTGCAGTCGGGCAAAGTCAGATTAATCAACACCACAATTTAATTATTTTTCCAATTAAAGTGAGCGGTCAATTTTTTTCTTGGGCAAGCCCAAGGTCGAACTCAGCGAGGCCACTGCCTCCTTAGGTTTGTTTAAAGTTGATCTAGAGATTATGTTTCCAGAGAGGCAATTTTTTTTTAAATGCGATAAATGAGGGACAAGCAAAAATGGTGAAGTTCAGGGACTAAAATACAATTTTCATTCAAATAGCATCCAAAAATTTTGAAACTTTTTCATAATATGATGAAATTAGACTAATGTAATCTTTTTCGATTTGTTTGATGAAAAATGAATTAATTATGAATTAGATATGCAAACTAGGTTATTTTGAGTTAATTAATTTTATTAAATATCAAACCAATTTATTTCGGAGAAATAAAATTATCCTATGTGAGTCTACTTAATAAGAATCCGAGAAAATTATTAGATCTTAAAAGTAATTGATTTATCACCTTTTCAAAATTAATTATGTGAATCGCCAATAAATTGATTGCGACCTCATTTTGAGTGCAAATGTAATGAAATTTGGATAGTAATTAAAAATAATAATATGCTCACCTCTATTTTTTTCACAATTTTTCGAGTAAATGTAAATTAAATATGAATTTAAGACCACGAATTAGGTACATATTTATTTTTTCACAAAAATAATTTTATTAATTACCCAATTCTCACAAAAATCAAAATCAATAAACATGTGATAGAGAATTAAATGATATTCAAAATGATAATTTTATTCAATGAAATGATGCAATCTTGAGGTCCAAATTAAAATGTAAATGCAAGGGCGTCTTTGCAATATAGAAAATAAAAATTGAATGAACTGAAATATGCCTGGGGCACTTTTGCAAATACGGAAACTTACAGGGCTCTAATCATAATTTCTTAAAAAGGAAAAATAACCCTCTCCATCTTCTTTATGGAAAACGTGGGTTCCAAAAATGGAACCCTCTTCTCTCGCACGTCGTAGGGCACGCGGGCTAAAGGCGGCGTTGGGGCGCGGGTGAGGCGACGAACGACCACACGTGTATGCGTAATTACTAAATCTAGCAATGCTAAGTTCTGATGTACATGGCCATACGGCTGACGATGGAAGAGGCACCTGTGGCTAATTGGTGGCGGCTAGAGGACGGTCGTGTGGGGGCAACACGGTTGTTAGTGGGCACAACTGCACGTTAGATGGCTGGATCGAGGGAGTCCGAGGTGTAGCGGAGGTTGGAGGAGGCCTGGAAGCGTGAGGTGACGTGTGGTGCGGCTGGACCAAGGCGACCTATGCGCAGGGGTAGCGAGGGGTGGCTGGGGAGGAGTTAATGCTACTATGAAGGGCAGGACCTGTGTATGACCGTGGACGTGGAAGATGGTTGGCAGGAGAAGCTCCCTTTTTTTTCCTTTTTTTTCTATTTTTTCCTTGATGTAGCTAGTTGTTGGTGGTCGGCAACAGGATGTGACACCAACCTATAAATCGAAAATTGGCTCGAGCTTGGACCACGACTGGTGATTATGTGAAATGGAAGTGCTGGATGGAGAGTGGACAGATCAATGTGTGTGATAGAGGCGATCTATAGTCACTACAAAGTTGCGTGAAGAAGAACAAGTAGGCAACGACGATCAATGGTGATGGTGGTGATGGATTGAATTTGAGTTGTATTTTTTATATGAGGATGAAAATGATAGCGAAAAAACATGAAAAGAAGCATAATAATAATAGTGAAAAGAAGAAAAGGTACTTATGTGGATTTGCCTAGGCTCGAGAGAGAACGACTGGATCATTTCTTTCATTGCCTCAATCCAGTTCGACAAAAAATCAGATAAGCCATGCAGCTTGGATGTGACTGCAACGAGGTCGATCTCTCTACCTCAGATCTCACCAAACACGATGGAAATCATCGTTGCATCAAAAACATACTCGGTCGCTATCATGAGAAGATTGAGCTGGTGGTTCCCTTTCTCTCACGACTTTGGTGGATAAAGAAAAATTAAGAGGTTGAGGGGAATAAAAGGAAGAAGATGAGGAGAAGATGGAAAAGAAGTGGGGTGGAAGTTAGGGGAGTGGTAGAAGATAAGGGGAGAATGGGAGTTGATGGCTTGGTGGGAAGTTGGAGTAGGGAGGAAGTAAAAGGGAAAAAATATAATATATAAAATAAAAAAAGTAGGCTACTAAAAATAACGAAGAGAAAGAAAATAAAAGTAGAAGATGAATATAAAAATTAAATTAAATGAATATAAATAAATGTAATTAATTAATTAATTAAAATATTAAATAATAAATGAATAAATATTAAGTAAAATATTAAAAAAAATTAATCATGAAAATAGTATAAAAACGGGGGGACACATGGTAGCTACAGGAGCTGCCACCTGTCGCACTTAGAAAATCAAAAATTAAATGTTAAAAAATAAAAAGAAATAACAAAAAGGGTCAAATCAAAAAGTGATCAACAAAAAAATTGCTCGTCTCGACGGGAACTACAACTTTTCTGAAGGATCGAAAATCAAAATAAGCCATATATACAAAATGTATTTTGAGTGGTATCTTATGGGTATAAAATACCACATTTTTATCTTTTGCATATTTTTTATCATTTCTAAATAAAATAAAAAAATAAAAATAGAAAAATATGAAAAGAATATTCACAACTTAATCTATATTTTTATTTTAAATAATTAAAAAATAAAGAGATAATATAAAGGTCGGCTTAGTAAATATGTACAATATACAATAGGGGCCCAAAACCCAACTTTCATATATGAAATCTGATTCTTATGAAATTGGTCTTGTTTTAAAGTTCTTTGAATGTATATTACTTTAAAAGTGAGTAGATCTAAATCAGATACTATATGAGAGAGATATATGTATTTTAAGGTTCTTAGTCTCAAACTAGGGCTCGGGTTTTATTAGATAATTTTATTAGTATTCTTTTGATATTTTTCCAGAATAAATGTTAGTAATAAGTACAATATAGATTGATTTTATTGAATTTATAGTGAGTATAAAATTGATACAAATAGGTGAATTTGGCTAATATACAAGTCAATATTTACAAGTGAATTTGGCTCCTTATTTAATGCAAATATGCATGCTAAAATGCAAACATTAATTCTAAATACATGAATGTGAATAATGCATAATAAACAGAAATATGCATTTAATTACTCGTGAACAAATCTCATCTTTCTACTTTTAAAGCGATGAATCACATATTCATCAATCCCATATACTTAAACCTTGTGCGTCCCTGAGCAACTAAAATGGAATGCAAAAGTGAAATTATTTTGGGTTCCATACTAAGGACATGAACAAAAGGTGAAAATGGAGCTTGACTCAACCTTTCGATAAATAATGAGGCAGAACCTCATTGGGATTTGAATTTAAGACCTAACAACCTTTAAGTTCGACAAGTCTTCTGATCAAGTCCTCTCAACAGTCAGGTCAGAACAAATCCTGATACTCAAATTCTGATGAATATGAATTTTCCTTGTACTGTTTATGTGAAATATAGCTCTCTAAAGGATATGGTGAGATCTTCAAGTGCATCACGGAAGCGTGTGCATCGTATCGAATATGACGAAGAACGACTAGTCGGACTAGTTGTTCTACGCAGCGGAAATTAAAATTTTTTCATGCGACGAAACCACATGATCCAAGAACACTTCTCAGATCATTTTGTCTAAATCACAAACAAGTAATATAATTACCTCTTGAAGCGTGGTTGCGATCGAGTCTCTAAACGAAGAGACCTCCTGTCTCAAATCTAATCCGACGGAGGAGACACTTGCGAGCGTGTTGATGAAACATGTGCTTCTCGCAATCCATATTGACGATCCATGCGGAGGATCTCCTAATCTCAACGCACGAGATCTGATGTCTTCTTCACCAGCGAGGCGTGATAAACACGAAATTTAGAGCGTCGTATTGATTCACAAGGCGAATCAACAGTCGGTGTATTGACCACTACAAAATCCTGTATTTGAACAACAATTAACCCACAATCAAATGATTCAAACAATGAAAATCGATGTGAAGTTAAAATTTATTTTTAACTCTACAAACAAGATGTATAGAAGCAAGTATACAGAGAGTTCGAACACAGGGAGCAAGGCAGGATAAATCAACAAGTGTGGGTGTGTGAATGTGATGTGATTGTCTACACTATGTAAGGCAAATATTTTTGTGGGTTTTTAGTTTTTATAATTTTTTATTTTATCTTTAATTTTTAATTTTGTATTTTGGTATTCTTTTTACTTATTTAGTATTTTCTTTTTATATTTTATAATTTTATATTTTCTTTTTTTAATAATAGGATATATATACAATACAAGGAAAGGAGGTGATAAGATATTCATAAAAATAGGTAAAAATGCTCAAAAACCAGGGAATAAAATATTTTTGGTCTTTTTATAATTTTTTACTATTTTTGTGATTTTTGGGGATTTTTCGAAATCTTTTTGATATCTTTAAAAGTTGAAATAGAGGAAAACAGTGAATAAGCTGCTGGCAGAAAGTAAAATAGGAATGAAAAATAACAAACAGCCACAAAATCTTCCCAAATTAATTTTAGAATAAAGGCACTAAAATAGGAAATAAAAAGAACCTGAGTTTATATTTTTAGGAATTTTCTAAGATTTTTTAGTTTTTTATGAAGATTTTTAGAGTTTTCTAATTTTTAAGGTTTTTGTTTTGAGATTTTTAGTGATTTTTGGATTGACACTAGTGGATGATAAAACACACAAAATGTAATTTTTTTGGAATTTTTCAAAGCATTTTGCAAATTTTTATGGGTTTTCTAATGCAAACAGTAAGAAAAAATGCATGTTTTTGATTTTTAATAAATATTAAAATGCAACAAAAATGCAATGCAAAAATATGACGTGAATGAAGAAGTTAACAGGAGCTTATGCAATTTTTTTGATAATTTTTAGAGTCAATATGATGCATGAAATAAAGAGAGCAAGCAATAAAAAATATATGGCCTGGTGATAAACCCCAAAATGGAGCGGTCGTATGTTCCACACAAGGCAGGAACACAATCGAAGTGTTGACCACTCTAAATCCGGATCTAATCAACAATTAACCGACACAATAGATATCAAGATATGACAGGCAACGTGAAGTTAAGATGTATAGAAGCAAGTATGCAGAGAGTTCGAACACAAGGACCAAGGCAGGATAGATCAACAAGTGTGTGTGTGTGTGTGTGTGTGTGTGTGTGTGTGTTTGTGTGGGTGTGTGTGTGTGTGAATGTGATGAGATTGTCTACACTATGCAAAGCAAATGTTTTTGTGGGTTTTTAATTTTTTTTGTATTTTTATATATTTTTTTATTTTTAATTTTTAGTTTTGTATTTTGATTTTCTTTTTACGTATTTTGTATTTTCTTTTTAGATTTTATAATTTTTATATTTTCTTTTTCAATATAGGAATATATATATATATACAATATAAGATAAGAGGGGATAAGGTATTTATAAAAAAAGTTAAAAATGCTCAAAAGTTCGGAAATAAAATCTTTTTTGTCTTTTTAGAGTTTTCTACTATTTTTTTGATTTTTGGGAGTTTTTCAAAATGTTTTTGGTATTTTTAAATATCAAAATAAGGGAAAACAATGGACTAGGTTGCTGGCCGAAATCAAAATGAGGGTGAAAAATACTAAATAGTACCCAAAATTCCTCAAATTAATTTTCAAATATATACAATAAAATAAGTAAGACACAACAACTAAGTTTATATTTTTCTGATTTTTTTAGGATTTTTTAGATTTTTTTGAAATTTTTAAGCGTTTTCTAATTTTTAAGTTTTTACTTTGAAATTTTTAGTGGTTTTTGGAATGACACTAAAATATGATAAGAAAAACAAAATATAATTTTTTGGGAATTTTTCAAAACGTTTTTATAATTTTTATGGATTTTCTAATGCAAATAGTATGAAAAATGCATGTTTTTGATTTTTAATAAATATGAAAATGAAATAAAAATGCAATGCAAAAATATGACGTGAAAGTTCAAGTCAACAGGAGCTTAAGTTAAATTTTTGGTATTTTTTAGAGTTAAGATGATGCACTAAATAAATAGAGCAAGCAAGCAAAACTATATGGCCTAGCAGAGGTATATATGCAAATGTCAAAACGTCCAAGGGCACGCATGCAATTTTCCAACAAAATAATACATTGAATATTTAGTTTAATGGACCAATCCCAAATACCCACACCACGGTGGGTGGGGGGTGGTACAGGTGCAAAATGTCCACCAGGGTGCATGACTGGCACGCTCCTGGGAAGGACCTGTTCGTAATATCAAAAACCCCCGGGGGCTCACTTGCAATATTTCCAAAGTTTTTACACTTAAACTAAAAGTTCGAGTACTGAAACGAAATCCACAAAATGCCAAGGGCTTCTCTGCAAAAAGCCCGCGCCTCACGTGAACAGGTCACGTGAGGTGACGTGGCCGAGGACCCAGTTACAAATATAGAAAGTTTGAGGGCCTAATTATAAAGTTTGAAAAAGTTAAACAACCAAGGAAATTTTCAGGACTAAAATTAAATTACAAAAAGGCGGGGGGTATACATGCAAAATTCCCACGCAAAGGAGATCGAACGGCGGGGGCTCTTCACTTAGACACGTGGCGTGATCTCCTTGCACGATACCGCATCGGCCTGGATGCCTGAGATTAAATAATCTTCCCGCGATGGACGGCCCTGGGCCTCTCAGATCTGACGGCGGCTGTAGCATCTCGAGGCACGGCTCAATCCAACGGTTGCGAAGCGTGGAGGAAGAACGGGGAAGAACGGCGGCAAGGCGAACTTCCCCGTGGCTGATCTCCTCGCTCCGGTGGCTTCTGGATGTCAAAATGGATGGACGTGCTCCTGGAAGGCCGTAGAAGATGTTGGGGACTCCAAAAAGCTCCGAGGATGGCCGGAGTCTTCGCTGGAAGGTGGCGGAGCTCTGGGGGCCCAGGTGCTTCCGGCGAAGCGCAAAATGAGTCCTAGCCTCGTTTCAATGCATGTGACCTGCAGAAAAGAAGTGAGAGGGTCTAGGGCAAGTTTCCTGGACCCCGCGGTGGTGAAAAGGCGGAGTGGAACGATGGTCGAGCTCTCGTCCGGAGGTGCGCTCCGGCGAGGCGAGCAACTTGGGCGAATGGATCGATGATGATCGAAATTTTTAGAGGGCTTTTATTCCTACGACTAAGTCGACTGAAATGCACGAAAAATGAGAGGGGAAAGCGGCTGCCTCAACGGTCAATGACCGGAGGGAGGGTAGCTCGACCGCCGGAATTGGGGGAGGTGGTGGAGCCGCCTCCGACCTCCTTCGCCTTGGCTGATGGCACGGGGTTGGAGCTGTCACCTCCAGGTATGCATGGAGCACGAGAGGAGCGAGGAGGGGTGGACCGAAGGGACTCGAATTCAAATCGAAAGGCAGGGGTTCCACATATGAGGTTTGACCAGATGACCAAGGTGCTCCAAAGATCAATGAATATCTTGCGAATCTTGGGTCCAAAGCCCGAAGTTTCACTTGGGCGGGCATCCTCGATCCTGGAGGATGAAAAGTCAAGAAGGGCGCGACACGAAACAATGCAAGGAGAGGCCTAGAAAAATCGACAAAAAGGGGTCGAAACCAAGGTTCTGACAGGCTGCCAGGGCTAGGACAGCCAGTTGACCAAGGTCAACTTTGACTGTCCCCTGATTGGTCCACGTGGACCAACCAGGAAAAATCCCTGGAAAAAGAATTATTAATTCGATAAAAATTAGAAAAAGGTCGAATTAAATTTAGGTTATTAAATAAAAATTACTTATTATTTTATGTAGTGTTTTATTCTGGTTTTTAATTATTTTTATGAGGTTTATTTTTACAAGTTACCTATTATGCCCTTTATAGGTATAATATCTATATACTTTACTCCTTTTATTTTATTTTGTGTATTTGAATTTATTATTTATATTTATTATTTTATATATTTATAAAATACTTTTATATACATAAATATATTTTTATTTAATTTTATGATGTGTTTTGTATATTTAATAAAATATAAGTAGAGTTTATATAGGTATAAGTATAGGTTCTATACCTATATATTGTACTTGTAAGCATTTTTATTTTGTATTTTATTTAGGTTTTTATTCTGATTTTCATACACATATTTATTATAAATAATATTTACATAATTATAAAAATATAAAGTTATAAAAATAATGAATGAATAATAAATTGAATATTTTAATCTGTACAAGTATACTACAAGGGTCCAAAACTCAACTTTCAAACCGTAACTCCGAAAAATACGAAACTACCTCCATTAAATAGATTATTTTATGCTATATAAAATTAAAGGTGAGTTTGATACATTTCGAGTTTTTATTTGCAAGATACATGTCTGAGAAGTTGGAGTTATGGAATCTTATTCAGATCATATCTTTTCATCTGTACATTATTTTCCAGTGAAATCAACTTTGTATTTTTATTTATTTAATTATCTACAACTCTCATTTACAAAGTTTCTTTATTTGAGGTATAAAAAGTGGAACCAAAAATAGGTCCTAAAATGAATAAAGAATGAATAAAATCAAAAGGGAATTTTATTGTATTCTGGCCCTTATCTCCTCCTACTTTATTCCTTGTCGACCTATTCATCAAGATGCCTAGGTCTCAGGGTTTTGGGTCATAAAATATTTACAATATTTTATTCTTTTTCTTTTCTTTTATTTATTCTATAATTTTGGCTTTAATTACAATATTTTATACACTAATTAGATGCACATGTATGAATGCTAAGATGATGGTTTTAATGCTATTTACACGCATTTGCTAGGGTTTTTGATGCCAAAATGATAGAATAAAGATGATGAAATGTGGCTTCATCATCCCCCTATACTTTACCTTTGCTAGTCCCTAGCAAACACTTATACAATAAGTGCAAAAAGAAAAAGAAAGAAAAAAAAAGGAAGAACTTGGATTTAGTTTAATTATCAAACTTGTCTTCACAAAATCAAAGTTTGGAGCTTAAGTCGGACCTTTGGAATTTTAGTGCGGGTGGAACCTTAATGAGAACCGAATTTGAAATCCAACAGTCCTTGAGAATCCCAAAACTCTGTTCAAGTCTCCTCAATAGCTAGGTCAGAAATATCTCAATTCATACGCAAACCCTTACGACTATGAATCTGACACGTACAGTGTAAGTGATGATGGCTCTCCCCAACTAAAATGGCAAAGAAACTGACTTCTCCAGTACGACAACCCAATGATTCTCCAATCCAACAATTCCATCCTCGAGGAGCGTGGTATTCCCTTCTAAGTTCAAGTGGCAACCAACTGAAGAGGCGAGGGTGAAGAGAAGAATGGACGATAGCTGTTAGACATGTGAGCCCTGGGCGAACCATTCTTTCACTCCCTTTCTGAAATTATATAAATGAACGCACTATAAGGTCCCTCTGTACAATTAGGGTTATGTACCATGGCCAGCTTGATGATCAAATAGCTGTTGATTCATTAAATGAATCATAGAGGCTGGTTTTTGGATGAATATCTAAGGAGTTAGATAGAGGACTCATCAAGCATCGTCAAATGATTGTCAAGTGAAGATCTCCGGCCTGAGTAGGAGATGGCAATCCTTTCTCACATGGGCGGATATCTGACCCGACCTCTCGATGCAGGTCCGCTGCATGGGAATAGTGATTCGGAGGTGTCAGATTAGTTAAGTCAATGGGTTGACTTAATGAGATCGAGATAACTTAAGTCCTATGTTGAATGCTGTCACGGCATAGGCATGCATCCTCTGACCGGAGACAGATGTATTGCTATATATCTGAGTATGTACATTTGGCAGGCCAATAGGTTGATGACCTAACCAAGGTCTATACACCGGCGAGCTGGTGTGCATATAAGGGTATATGAGCAATATGATCTCTCAAAGGGTTCATACAGGTTCACTTGTGAACCGGAAGACATGAGCTCACTCATGAGGTATTGAGACCGATCAAATTCCATGCATGGTTGTCGTGCTTTGGAAGCATGGCATGAATTTGAAGGTATGATATATGCTTTGGGAAAGCATATGATCAATACCAACTCCCAATAACCAAGATTGAGAAACTTAATGATTAAACCCTGAAGAAGACAGTGTAAAATTGATCTTGATCTTCGGGTTGATCATTGGTCTTCCAGTATGCAGGATGTACAGGTATTGTGAATAGCTGAGGGTGATGTGATCATAAACGATTGTATATCCATGACGCTTCCATTCCGAGGGAGTGATGAAACATGTCTGGATTTTAGTGACTCCTTTCAGTAGAGAAGCAATCCGATCTTAGTCCAAGTGTTGGACATTGGTCTGAATGAGATTCAGATTCAATGAGAAGATTGGATTTGCGATCTTGATTTAATCAAGCATCTGTGGGAGGTTCATAGGATCTGGATTTGAGATAAGAACTCAATATCCAAGTCACCATACATGGAATAATACAATCGCCCTGTCCTTATCTCCATGTATCTGCGGAGAAAGCACATTATTCTTGAAAGGGTTCAAGAATATATCATTTGATGAAATGTATATCGAAGCAAGAAGGACATGATGATTAAATGAGATTTAATTATCAAGCATGATATGAATATGATTCATATTATTATCCAAGAAGAAAAACTTGATGATTAAATGAGATTTAATTATCAAGCTTAATATGAATATGATTCATATTTGTGAGAATGATAATCTAAGATAATTAAATGGGATTTAATTATCAAGGATTAAGAGAATGTGGATAACACTATCCATGATATATGTGTATTATAAATATGATTTTTAATATATATGTATAAGAGAGAGAATTTATGTAAATAGCATTTGTTAATAAATAATTTGGATTGGATTCACATTTATTAATTGATTAGAAATGCAATTTACTAATTAGTTTGGGTTGTGAATATGATTCACATAATATTCAATGGTATGATTGAAATATTCACAAATAAATTCGGAATTAATTTGGTGAATAATTTTGTGATAATTGTTATTATAAAATTAATTAAGGTATAATAAGATAAATAAAAGGGAGCCAAAATTAGCCACCAATTTCATAGGTGGCGTCACCTATGAATTGTTCATGGGTGACGCCCCCTATTTTCAATGGTGGTTGGTTGACTCCAATTTTATTATCATATTATCTCTTAATTAGTTAATGTTAAATTAAATTATGTTGATAATATTGCAACATATTTTAATTTAAATTAATATTGTTGGTTTTTTAACTAACAACAATCATAGCCAATGATCTTACATAGACCAAGCCTAGCCGTTGGATCTATGAGTCCATGGATTGAGATCCAATGGATCCTAAACTAATATAAAAGGAGGGCTAGGGTAGCCTTCCATGGTACATCATCTAGAGTTGCAGAAGGCTACTACTCTCTCTCTCTCTCTCATTCTCGTGTGGTCTCTCTCTTAATATCCAAGTGGCCGTCCACTTTGAGTATTGAGAAGGAGAGCATTTTGGCTTCTCCTCCGACGCTTGGATCTTCGTCAAGGATTGCGGGAAGGACACAACTCATCATCGTGCCCGCAAGTGCGTTCGGACTTGAGACAGGAGGATCTCTACTTTGGGATCTCGCGATCACAACCACGCTTCAAGAGGTATTCCTTATACTTTTTGGTTTGATGAAACGATCCGAGAAGTGTTCTCGTGATCATGTGGTTTCATCTTTAAAGTTAAAATTTTAATTTCCGCTGCATCTAGCATCTAGTACGACTAGTTGCTCCGATTGCATACGATGCAATCAACACGCTTCCGTGATGCGCTTAAGGATTCAAAATATCCTTCAAGTGGTATCAGATCCATAGGTTGAATAAGGTTTTGGATATGATCCATAGACCTTAGACGATTTGGTTCTTGAAAGGGTTGCGAAATTTTTACTGCATTTTAATTTTCGCACCTCTGTCTAATTGAATTTTTCTGTTCTGTTTAAAATGTTTAAACACAAAATTTTCAATTGGATATTGTTCCCCATTAAACAAGGAAACCATAGGACTTGAGTTTACTAAATTTGGACTTCATTTGCTCAAGATATGGCTTTTTGAATATGACTATATTCACTGTTGCGGGAACTGCGGATTTAAACGTGATTAATGAGATAATTACGGTTTGGAAACTGAGTTTGCATTTTTTGGATTTAAATTGATCAAGATAAGTTAATTTTAGTGATTGGGGGTCACTGCTGGAAATTAACATTTTTTATCTTGAACCTTGTGATATGTCATTCAATTATCATGATGAAAATTAATTGTTAATTTTCTGGAATAATTAGTGATAAATATTTGTGAAATATTTAAAGAGGCAATTATTTCATTGAATGACACTTGCCTAAACCACAATGACGAGATATTAGATCTTGATCCTTGGTTCATCAACAAACATTGATTTCATGAAAACCATAATTTATCCTACAATAGTTGTAGGACAACATTTACATGAAAAACCGATGAGCATCTCAAAGTACATGATGATCTATTTGGTATTATCTTTTACCGAGGCGGATGTGGTGCCTAGTCGGAGAGCATTGGGGTCGCGGGTTGCAACGTATGTGGTCCGTCCCACTCTCGTCGGTACTGGCCATGACAACGGGTAAGGACTGTATAATACCGGAGAAAGTCAATATATATTTTTCTTATTATTAAAATTCGAATAATACGTATTTTGAGAATATACCTACTATTCAAGTAAAAAACATGTTTGTTGATGATTGGATTAATGATTAATTTAATGTGATTAAATTAATTGTATCCAACAAACACTCTATTGTGAATAGATGTGTATTTCCCTTGGATGAATTAATTATGTGAATGTGATTCATGATAATTAATTATAAAATTTGAATATGAGGTGGAGGATCACATAAGTGACATCCATGATCTCCCGTCAAGGCAAAGGACTTCGTCGCCAGTTGTTGTGTATGGGAGACGCCTGTCCGAAGTGACAGATCATGTGCATGATTTAATTGGATCGGGTTCTTTGCTTCTCGAAAGAGTAAGGCCGTATACGTAGTGACCCCAATATCGAGTCCTCATATTATTGGTGTGATATTGGATTGCGTATAGCGAGTATTAAGCTTGTTGACGGTTGGTTCAATTAACAACGGGTCAACATCATCTTAGGGGTGGTGGGCCCTGGTGTTGAAGACCGAATTGGGAATGCAAGTTGGACTTGCAAAAGGCGGAATGAGTTCCCGCTTCTTTTTATCGGAGTCGCAAGTTCTCATATTATTCGGATGTGACAAAGATAGGAAAGGAGATCCCAGTTCTTGCTTGAGATACAGCGGTAAGTGTATCTCTTACTTTGAAGGAAAAATAGGGAATAATCTTTCAAAGTTGACCTAGCAAGACAAATTTGATTTAAAATACCTTAATCAAATTATTCTTAAAATGAATATATATTTATATATTCTAATATAGTGCATTCTATTTCAGAAAATGAAGTCCATGAACCCACTTAGCAGGCTTCTAGAGGTCAACTAGTTGATCGAACCTAATTATTCGGATTGGATCCGAAATTTGGATCTTGTCCTCTCTGCAGAGCGCATCTCCTATGTGCTTAGCAAGGACAAGATAGCAAACCCTGTGACTGATGAAGATAAATCATATAATGATAAATATGATGAAGACCATAATCTGGCAAGGTGTTACATCCTTGGGTCATTGTCCAATGTGCTTCAGAAGCAACGTGTGGAAATGAACCATTGCCAAGAGATTATGTTGAATCTGAAAGAGTTGTTCGGTGACATAAACCGCACACAGCGTTACAATGTGATGAAAGAGCTTATTCGCTACAAGATGCAGGAAGGGACCTCTGTCAGAGAACATGTACTCAAAATGTTTGGGTACCTCTCTGAGCTGGAAACCCTGGGAGCCTACTTGGATTTTGAAATGCAAGCTGATTTCATTCTCCTATTGCTCCCTAAGTCTTTCAACAACTTTGTTGTGTCTTACCACATTAACAAAGGTGACTTCACAAACGCTGGGCTATTATCTGCATTGAAGTCTACAGAAGATGTCATGAAGAAGGACCGTCCCTCTGCTAGTGCAATGGTTGCACAGGTGAGAGGAAAGCGCATGCGGAAGCAAGGTTCTCGGAAGGGCCCGACCCCGAA
Organism: Ottelia alismoides; assembly: GCA_037367405.1. Classification (NCBI taxonomy): domain Eukaryota; kingdom Viridiplantae; phylum Streptophyta; class Magnoliopsida; order Alismatales; family Hydrocharitaceae; genus Ottelia; species Ottelia alismoides. Next base: position 207,286 of record JAZKJV010003791.1, read on the forward strand.
GATAAAGAAGAAGAATCAAGGAGTTGGTTCATCTTCTAGTGCTTCCACACTGATGACATCGAAAAAGATCGATGTCTATCACCACTGCAAGAAGTCGGGGCACTGGCGGCATAACTGCCCAGATTACCTGAAGTCCACTGACAAAGGTAAAGCCCTAGCATGTATGAAATCTACTTTTATCATTGAAACCAGCTTTCTCGTTGGACGAGAAGGAAGTTGAGTTATAGATTCTGGTGCTTCTGTTTACGTATGCAATTCATTGCATTTGTTTCAAGAAACTAGGAATCTGGAGCAATGGGAGATAGTTATCCAGATGGGATCTGATGCAAGTGTTGCAGCAGTCGCCATCGGGACGTGCAAATTGTCGTTATCTAGTGGTTGAGTCCTAGTACTTAAAGAGTGTCTTTATGTACCTGGGGTTAGGAGGAACTTGATATCTGTGTCTAAGCTTGTTAGACATGGGTACTCTTTCCTGTTCTGTAATAAATTAGTAATTGATCAATATGATAAATTTGTTGCGGAAGGTGTTCTGACTTCTGGTGGACTCTATGAATTGTGCATTGATGAATGTGTCATAAATGTCACTACCACTGATAATAAAAACCCTATGAGATCCAGGGAGAATGGAAATTATTCGAATATGATACAGGTTCCAACTTTACCTACCTGTGAACATTGCATTCGAGGTAAAATGACCAGGATGCCTTTCCATAACAAGGTTATGAGATGCGAAGGTATTCTTGACCTAATACATACTGATGTATGCGGTCCCTTCAGTACCGCGATTAGAAATGTATATTGATATTATTTGACGTTTATTGATTACCATTTGCGATACGGGTTTATCTTCCTACTTTGTTATAAATCTGAAACCTTTGAAAAGTTCAAAGAGTTTAAGGTTTTGGTTGAGAACCAAACCGATAGGAAGATCAAACGGATTCGGTCTGACCGAGGTGGTGAGTACCTCTCAGATGAATTCAAGGAATACCTTAAAGAGAATGGAATTGTCTCCAATATCACTCCTCCTGGAACTCCCCAACTTAATGGTGTTGCTGAAAGACGCAATAGGACCATCATGGACATGGTCCGTTCAATGATGAGTAAAGCACATTTACCTCTTAGTTTCTGGGGATATGCAGTAGAGACTGCAATATATATCCTGAACAAGATTCTTAGCAAGTCTATACCACAGAGTCCTCACGAGCTCTGGTATGGTACCAAGCCTAGTGTTAAACACTTGAGGGTTTGGGGATGCTTGGTCCATGCGAAAAACGTGGACGCAAGTAAGCTAGAATCTCGCACTTGTGAGTGCTACCTCATTGGGTATGTTAAAGATGGTATTGGATACCAGCTTTATGACCCTGAGATCCAAAAGGTTTTTGTCTTTAGGGATGTGAAATTTCTGGAGGATGATTTCCTTAAAGGTCAAGACAGGAATGAAGTAGAGGAACTCATTGAATCCCCTAAGGATTCTGAGATTCCTGAACCAGAAACTGAAGAGATAAATGAAGATGAAACACCCATACCACTTCGAAGGAGTTCGAGGGTGGTTGCACCACCTGAAAGGTATGGATTCCATGTGTCAGGTGAGACTTACAATGATCCTTCTTCATATGATGAAGCACTTGCGGATCATGACATGGATAGATGGATGCTAGCAATGAAGTAAGAGATTGACTCCATGCATAAGAATGGTGTATGGACCCTAAAGGATCCACCTAGAGGGGTAAAACCCATTGGGTGTAAATGGATCTTCAAGAGAAAAAGGGGACCTGATGGAAAAGTAGAGACTTTCAAGGCACGACTCGTAGACAAGGGCTACACACAGAGAGAAGGCATCGACTACGATGAGACATTCTCTCCTGTGGCCATGCTTAAGTCCATCAGGACACTGCTAGCTATAGCTGCATCTCTTGACTACAACATCTGGCAGATGGACGTCAAGACAACTTTCCTCAATGGATACCTCGAGGAGGATATCTATATGGAGCAGCCCCAGGGATTCATAGCTGAGGATGGTAAAGTATGGAAGCTGAAGAAATCCATCTATGGGATCAAAAAAGCTTTTCGTAGCTGGAACATCAGATTTGACGAAACCATAAAGAGTTATGATTTTGTGCAGAATGTTGACGAACCTTGTGTGTACAAGAATCTTAGTGGGAGCGCCATTGTGTTCATCGTGCTTTACGTAGATGATATCCTTATCATTGGGAATGATACAGGAATGATGACCAGTGTGAAGATTTTGCTATCCCATACCTTCGAGATGAAAGTTCTGGGAGAAGCCTCTTACATCTTAGGCCTGAAGTTGTTCAGAAATCGATAAAAGAGAATATTGGGATTATCAGAACATGGATACATCAAGAAGATTCTTGAACGATTCTGCATAGATAGTTCGAAGAAAGGATTCCTCCCCTTAGGACATGGTATCCATTTGTCCAAAGGAAAGGAAGGCCATGGCTGGATACCCTTACGCATCAGCCGTAGGAAGCTTGATGTATGCCATGATGTGTACTAGGCCAGACATCTGCCATGCAGTGGAAGTGGTAAGTCGTTACCAATCCTGCTATGGAGAAGAACAATGGAATGCAGTACGGAACATATTCAAATATCTAAGACGGACGCAAGATTACGTCTTGGTCTATGGGGATGGTGATATCCAAGTCTTGGGATATACAGGTTCAGACTTCCAGTCAGATATTGATGATCGAAAGTCGACATCAGGGTTTGTATTCCTATTGAACGGTGGTGTTGTGATCTAGAGAAGCAAGAAGCAGGACACTATGGCGGATTCAACAACAGAAGCCGAATACATTGCCCCATCGGATGCTGCAAAGGAGACGGTGTGGTTGCGCAAGTTCATCTTGGAGCTTGACGTAGTTTCCTGTAATACTCCCATCACATTACTCCGTGATAACACTGGAGCCATTGCCCAAGTAAAGCAGCCCAGGTGCCATCAAAAGAGCAAGCACATGGAAAGGAAATACCACATCATTCGGGAGATTCAAAAGCGTGGTGATATCATCACCTCAAAGGTGGCCTCTACCGACAACATTGCTGATCCTCTTACCAAACCTCTGACACATAAGGTTTTTGACCAACATGTAATGAGTATGGGTTTACGGGTTGTACCTGAATGGTTCTGAGGGCTAGTGGGAGATTGTTAGACTTGTGAGTCCTGGGCGAACCATTCTTACAATAAATGTTATTGTATTATTTATGTTTATGAAAAAAAGTTATTGATGTTTCACTCCCTTTCTGAAATTATATGAATGAATGCACTATAAGGTCCCTCTGTACAATTAGGGTTATGTACCATGGCCAGCTTGATGATCATATAGCTGTTGATTCATTAAATGAATCATAGAGGCTGGTGTTTGGATGAATATCTAAGGAGTTAGATAGAGGACTCATAAAGCACCGTCCAATGATTGTCAAGTGAAGATCTCCAGCCTGAGTAGGAGATGGCAATCCTTTCTCACATGGGCTGATATCTGACCGACCTCTCGATGCAGGTCCTCTCCATGGGAATAGTGATTTGGAGGTGTCAGATTAGTTAAGTCAATGGGTTGACTTAATGAGATCGAGATAACTTAAGTCCTATGTTGAATGTCGTCACAGCATAGGCATGCATCCTCTGACCGGAGACAGATGTATTGCTATATATCTTAGTATGTACATTTGGCAGACCAATAGGTTGATGACCTAACCAAGGTCTATACACTGGCGAGCTGGTGTGCATATAAGGGTATATGAGCAATATGATCTCTCAAAGGGATCATACAGGTTCACTTGTGAACCGGAAGACATGAGCTCACTCATGAGGTATTGGGACCGATTAAATTCCATGCATGGTCGTCGTGCTTTGGAAGCATGACATGAATTTGAAGGTATGATATATGCTTTGGGAAAGCATATGATCAATACCAACTCCCAATGACCAAGATTGAAAAACTTAATGATTAAACCCTGAAGAAGACAGTGTAAAATTGATCTTGATCTTCGGGTTGATCATGGGTCTTCCAGTATGCAGGATGTACAGGTATTGTGAATACCTGAGGGTGATGTGATCATAAACGATTGTATATCCATGACGCTTCCATTCCGAGGGAGTGATGAAACAGGTCTGGATTTTAGTGACTCCTTTCAGTAGAGAAGCAATCCGATCTTAGTCCAAGTGTTGGACATTGGTCTGAATGAGATTCAGATTCAATGAGAAGATTGGATTTGCGGTCTTGATTTAATCAAGCATCTGTGGGAGGTTCGTAGAATCTGGATTTGAGAAAAGATCTCAATATCCAAGTCACTATACATGGAATAATACAATGGCCATGTCCTTATCTCCAAGTATCTGCGGAGAAAGCACATTATTATTGAAAGGGTTCAAGAATAATTCATTTGATGAAATGTGTATCCAAGCAAGAAGGACTTGATGATTAAATGAGATTTAATTATCATGCATGATATGAATATGATTCATATTATTATCCAAGAAGAAAAACTTGATGATTAAATGAGATTTAATTATCAAGCTTAATATGAATATGATTCATATTGTGAGAATGATAATCTAACATAATTAAATGGGATTTCATTATCAAGGATTAAGAGAATGTGGATAACACTATCCATGATATATGTGTATTATAAATATGATTTATAATACATATGTATAAGAGAGAGAATTTATGTAAATAGCATTTGTTAATTGATAACGTGGATTGGATTCACATTTATTAATTAATTAGAAATGCAATTTACTAATTAGTTTGGGTTGTGAATATGATTCACATAATATTCGATGGTATGATTGAAATATTCACAAATAAATTCGGAATTAATTTGGTGAATAATTTTGTGATAATTGTTATTACAAAATTAATTAGGGAATAATAAGATAAATAAAAGGGAGCCAAAATTAGCCACCAATTTCATAGGTGGTGTCACCTATGAATTGTTCATGGGTGACGCCCCCTATTTTCAAGGGTGGTTGGTTGATTCCAATTTTATTATCATATTATCTCTTAATTAGTTAATGTTAAATTAAATTATGTTGATAATGTTGCAACATATTTTAATTTAAATTAATATTGTTGGTTTTTTAACCAACAACAATCATAGCCATTGATCTTACATAGACCAAGCCTAGCCGTTGGATCTATGAGTCCATGGATTGAGATCCAATGGATCCTAAACTAATATAAAAGGAGGGCTAGGGTAGCCTTCCATGGTACATCATCTAGAGTTGCAGAAGACTACTACTCTCTCTCTCTCTCATTCTCGTGTGGGCTCTCTCTTAATATCCAAGTGGCCGTCCACTTTGCATATTGAGAAGGAGAGCATTTTGGCTTCGCCTCCGATGCTTGGATCTTCGTCAAGGATTGTGGGAAGGACGCAACTCATCATCGTGCCCGCAAGTGCGTTCTTCGTGGGTCGTACTTGAGACAGGAGGATCTCTACTTTGGGATCTCGCGATCACAATCACGCTTCAATAGGTATTCCTTATACTTTGTGGTTTGATGAAACGATCGGAAAAGTGTTCTCGTGATCATGTGGTTTCATCTTTAAAGTTAAAAATTTAATTTCCGCTACATCTAGTATGACTAGTTGCTCCGATTGCATATGATGCAATCAACACGCTTCCGTGATGCGCTTAAGGATTCAAAATATCCTTCAGTAGCCAGTGTAGCTACTTATCCTGGGATGCAAGACTAGTGTAGTCAAGTCATCCTGCTGCAGGCTCACATGATTTGACTTTGAAGCTCAAGCTTGCTTATTTGACTTTACAACATTTGTACATACTTTGTAGGCTTTTTACTTTTGTACATGCCTGAACACATTTTTTTAATACTATATACAATAGAATTTACATAAGGAGATTTCCCTCTTGAGCCTGTAGACTATCCCTCTTTTGAAGCTTTATCGCAACCCACAGCCTCCTGTCTTTATACTTCCTAATCACTGGACGGGTCGGGGTGCACTTCCCTCCCTAGAGGAGGACAAATGTTTCCACTTGTGTGCGTCTCATACTGGCAAATTCAACCTCCTCACCACTCCAACTGAGTTGAGCCATGTGAAAGGTGCAAGTGTCCAAGTTAGGTCATTATCAACAAGAGTCGTGCGTGTGCTCCGAAATACTCTACATAGGCAGTCACGAATCCATTGAACCAAGTCCCGTGATCCTCAAAGAATTAAGTCAACTAGACCTGAAGTACCTCAATCCCCGTTCCTATAAGGTTCCTGCTAATTAGGTAGATTTTAAGGTCCAACCAAGCTCCAATCTTCGGATTTTACTAAGACTTGTTCAACCGTTAAACTTAATCCGAAAAATGCTTATGTTATGCAATGCTATGCAGAAAATATTTTTGTGATGCAATTTTCAAAGATTTTGAACTTTTTATGGGTTTTTGAAAATATGATGTATATGTATTTTTTTAGATTTTTCAAAAAGATTTTTCCAATGTTTTTGGATTTTGATTTTGCAAATGTTATTGGGATTTTTGAAAATAAAAAGGTTTTGGCCAAAAACTAGGTACAAATATTTACATGGGAGTGCTTCTTATATTTACAAGAAGTGGATTTTAAGAATTTACAAGGGTAAGCGATCAATTTTATACATATTTACAATGGTGTGATGTATATATTCCTCAAACTTATTTGACACAAGTTTTTCAAACAATTTTTAAAACTATAGTCCAAAATAATTTTTACAAACAGTTTTTTTTACAAAAATGTACACACATTTGAAAATCATTTTGCAATAGGTTTTCTAAATAGTATGTATAGATTTTTCAAATATTTTTGCAACCATTTTTCAAACCATTTGCAAATCATTTTCAAACATTTTATTTCACACAAAGAAAATAAATTTTACAATCAGAATATTTTTACAAAGGTTGAAAACATGTAACAAAACGTTTTCCAAATTGTTTTCAAAAGATTTTTCACATAGGTTTTCAAACTATTTTTCAAACATTTTGCAAAAAATATTTTCCCCTGATTTATTACTCAGTAAGTACACAAATAATTTGAGGAATAATCACATCTTTTTATAAAGAATTTTAATGAATTATTAGCCATATTATTAGGAAGATACGGAAGTACGAGTTATGGCTAAAGTATATACACAGTATATATGACCCCCCTATACTCAGCTTGAGCTATGTCCTCGTAGATCGGAGAGAAAAGAGAAGACATAACTCATACTAAGTATAGGCACGTCTAAAGAATAAATGAATAACAGATGAAGGAACAAATGAATGAGAAGTTGACCGTCCCCCCTATACTTAGCATCAAATAATCCTAAATATAGCAGACTGTACACTAAGCAGGTAGGGTCAAGGGTGGGAATGAACAGATCGTACTCAGATTGTCTCCCCATATACTTAGGGTAAGATATCCCTAAGTATAGACAAGAAGAGGAGATAATGGAGAGGATCAAAAAGAATAGAATCACTCGGGGTTCACACCCCCCTATAGTTAGGACAAAGTACGTCCTAAGTATAGAAAACTGTCTACAAGGAGCGACACCTTTTCGGTAGATACAGAAGATAGAAAAGGAAAAGAAGAAGAATAAATGAAAAGATATCAACAGATGGAAGAATGATATAGACAGATGGATTTGTACAACGGAAGATGGAAGTGATAACCATGTACGAGATGCAAATGATCGGAGTCGAAGAACACATCTCATACCAGAAGAATGGGGGCAACTTCAACGGTCAGCAAGTCATGATCTAGATATAGCTTCAAGCGCTGACCGTTGACACGGAAGGTAGAGGAAGATGACGGTTCAGATATGTCAATACTGCCATTGTCTAGTACCTTCCTGACCACATAAGGACCTTTCCACTTGCTCTGTAATTTCCCTGGAAATAATTTCAGCCTGGAATCGAACAGCCATACACACTGATCTGGCTAAAACTGTTTATGGCTGATATGAGAATCATGCCATGTTTTTACTTTCTCCTTATACTGTAGGATGCTAGAAAAGGCTGTATCTCTCAGTTCCTCCAGGGCTGCCAACTCTGCTCTTCTCTGTTCTCCTACACTCTCAGGATCAAACAGTAACTCAGTGACTGCCCAGAACGATTTGTTCTTGATTTCCACTGGCAAATGTCACGACTTGCCATAGACGAGAAGAAAGGGAGATGTCCCTAATGGATTTTTGAAGGAGGTCTGATAGGCCCACAAGATCGAGTCCAAAAGCTGTGACCAATCATTTCGGTCTGGGCGGACAACCTTTTGCAGGATCGTCTTGATCTCCCTATTCGATACTTCGGCAAGACCATTAGTCTGAGGGTGGTACGGTGTGCCAACACGATGGTCAATGCCGAACTCGTCTGCAAGGGACCTGACTTTATCATTGATGAAATGAGACCCCCTGTCCGAAATCAGAACTCTAGGTACCTCGAACCGTGAAATGATATTTTTCCTCAAAAATTTACACACAGTTTTAGCATCTGCAGCTCGGGCGGGGATGGCCTCAACCCAACGACTGACATAATCTACAGCGAGCAAAATGTGTTCGAATCCCTGACTCTTAGGAAATGAGCCCATGAAATCAATCCCCCATGCATCAAAAACCTCACAAAAGTGAATGGGCTATATGGGCATCATGTCTATCTGTTCGCAGGTTCCCATCTTCTGACAGTCAGTACACCCCTTCATGAATTCATCTGAATCCTTTAAGAGAGTAGGACACCAAAGGCCAGATTGAAGCACCTTTTGTGCTGTCATTTTTCCAGAATGATGTCCTCCTGCCTCAAGCTTGTGGCAATATGTAAGGATGCTATGCTGCTCTTCCTGAGGAATGCACCTCCTCCAGATGCTATCCCCTCCTTCATGATAAAGGACGGGATCCTCCCAATGATAAAACTTGGCCTTAGCTAGGAAGGTCTCAAGTTTCTGCCTGGGCCAACCCTGAGGGACCGTTTTGGCAACAAGATAGTTTACAAAGTCGGTATACCATGGGAGTAAGGTGATAGCCAAGATCGCCTCGTCTGGAAATGTCTCTGTGATAGGTGCGCTGGGCTTAGATTCCTCAAGATTCTCCAAACGGGAGAGATGATCTGCCACCACATTTTTAACTCCAGGATTATCATTAATCTCAATATCAAACTCCTGAAGCAGAAGGATCCATCTGGTAAGGCGAGCTTTGGCATACTTCTTGGCCATTATGTACCGGATGGCGGTGTGATCTGTGTAAATGGTCACTCTAGATCCGAGAATATATGATTTGTGCTTATCCAAAGCAAAGACTACGGCCAGCATCTCTTTCTCAGTCACAGTATAACTCCGCTGAGCGGCATCCACAGTCCGACTGGCGTAGTGAATTGCAAACGACAATCCATCCCTCCTCTGTCCAAGCACAACCCCAACGGTAAAATCTGAAGCATCCGTCATGATCTCGAATGGGAGAGACCAATCGGGTGGCTGAAGGACAGGAGCCGTGACAACCATATTCTTGAGAGTCTCAAAAGACGCAAGACACTTATCATCTATAATGAACTCGATGTCCTTCGTCAGCAGATCAGGAAGCGGTCGGGCAATTCGACTGAAGTCATGAATGAACCGTTGGTAGAAACCGACATGCCCCAGAAAAGATCGCAATTGACGCAAATTGGACGACGGGTTGAGTTTCCTGATGATATCCACCTTGGCCGGATCAACCTGCATGCCCCTGTCGGAGATGATATGACCAAGGACCATCCCTTGAGTCACCATGAAGTGACTCTTCTCCCAAGACAAGACAAGATTGACCTCTACGCAGCGTCGAAGCACGCGGTCTAGGCAGTCAAGACAAGCATCAAACCCATCGCCATAGATCGAGAAGTCGTCCATGAAGACCTCTAAGCAATCACCCACCATGTCTGGGAAAATGGACAACATGCACCTCTGGAATGTCGCGGGGGCGTTACATGGACCAAAGGGCATCCGTCTGAAAGCATAAGTCCCAAATAGACAGGTGAATGTCGTTTTCTCCTGGTCCTCGGGCGCAATGGCCACTTGATTATAACCGGAGTACCCGTCAAGAAAATAGTAATGACTCTTCCCAGCCAGTCTTTCGATAATCTGATCAATGCATGGTAATGGGAAATGATCCTTCTTGGTGGCCTGATTCAATCGTCTGTAGTCCACACAGACCCTCCAAGAAGTTGGTACTCGGGTAGCTATCTCCTCTCCAGACTCATTCACAATTGTAGTGATGCCCGTCTTCTTGGGCACCACATGTAATGGACTAACCCACTTGGAGTCGGAGATGGGGTAGATAAAATCGGCGCTCCACCACCTTGATATTTCCTTCATAACGACATCTCGAAGATTCGGGTTCAGCCGTTGCTGGAACTCACACGAGGGCCTAGCGTCCTCCTCAAGATAAATGTGTTGGGAGCACAGAGCCGTACTAATCCCCTGGAGATCAGCTATACTCCATCCTATCGCCTTGCGGTTTCTTTCAAGAACCTCCATCATACGAGATTCTTGTTCTCCAGTCAAACCTGTTGAGATAATGACTGGGTGCATATCTGGCTCACCCGCAAGGAATCTATACTTCAGCGACTGCAGCAAAGGTTTCAGTTCTGGACAACTGGGAGGTGGCAGATCTGACTTCTGATATGTCTGTGTGAAGGCTACCAGGTCTGCATGTGAGAACTCTCGCTCTGCATGAACATCTGACGAAGGGAGGCCTGCTGAATCATCAATAAGCTGCACTGGCTCGCACTCCGTCCTAGCTGTCGGCTAAGAAGGAATCAGACACGGCAAATATTTATTGAAATCATCCCAATCGATGTCTGAATACAAGGGATCTGAATTTGAATAACAAGATTGAAAATCATCATCACCGCTCGTCCCAACGCTCTCAGCCTCAACTGTATACTTATCCAGGGGTGTGCTCTCCAGGATCTCAACCACCATAAGCTTTAAATACAGGGAATCTTTAGGCAAGGCGAGGGTCTGTGCTACGGGATCTGTCCAAGTGGATTCATCATCTGTCATCACAAAATCGCACTCCTGGTGGATGTCTAGCTCATCCTCTGTCATATGCGTGGCTTCGCTGGACTGCTTTGAGCATGCCAATTCTCTCGCTCTGGTCTCATCGATCGTTTCTATTTGTATGCTCTCGCCCTCTACGCGAAACACACCGTCCCATTATCATGATCGGTCACTGCCTTGGCTGTGGCCAAGAATGGGCGTCCAAGTATGATAGGGGCATCAGTTACCGACTCAGGGATCTCCATGTCCAGTACAACAAAGTCCACGGGGAATTTTAGGCTGTGAATGGTAACGACCACGTCTCTCAACAACCCCTTCGGTCTCTTAATGTACCTATCAACAAACTGAAGGATCGTCCTGCTCCGAAGAAGAGGACAAAACTCTAATCGGCCGAGTAAGGCTGCCAGAAGAAGGTTGATAGAAGAGCCGATGTCTAATAGATACGATCGAACCGCTGCTCCTGAATCTCACATCTGACATAAGAAGCTCCTGTATCAGGTCTCTTAGCTGGCAATGTGTTCTCAATGGCATAGCAAGTGTAATGGGTGAGCACATGGATCAGATCTCTGTACCTCCTCTTCCTGCGGACTGTTGTTTCCTCTTTCAAGTTCTTTTTGAGGAAGGGGATGTGCTCAAGTGCTTCTCGTAGAGTCAGCTGAATGTAGAATCTATCAATCATCTGGTTGCTGATCTCTACCTGCTGGGTCTTTTTAGGATTTTCTTTTTTAATCCCCTTCGCCAAGCGGAATGCTTCAGGGAAGGGGATAGTAGGGGCCTCCTCAGATGTAGGGCTAGGAATAGGTTCCTGTGTCTGTGAAGGAATGGAGTCCATACAATCATCATCATGCAACACATATGGATCTGAAGTATACATAGAAGCCTTTCCTTTATTCATATTTTTGTTCTTTTTATTGTTACCACAATCCTGAGATACAAAAGGTGGTAACACCACAGATGGAAGCTCAACAAAAGTAGATGTGGTGGCCTCAATACCACCACCGGCACCTATCTTCGCGGCATCAGCACCGCGCTTTGGCATATCATCAAAAATGGTGGCTTCAGCACCACCGTCTGCATCTGGTGTCACGACGACCTCAGCATCGTCATCTAGATCTCCATCCTTTGTGGCATCAGCACCACCGTCATCAACATCATCAATAGCGGTATCAGCACCGCTACTCTGCCCATCTGGCGCTCTGGATTCTTCATGCTGTTGTCGCTCGCTCCTAATAGTCACAAAATCAGCATCATACAAAGTAGAAGACATGTCACTTAAATAATCACTAGGTGAGGCATCCTCTGTAAATTGTACCTGCTCAGACTTTCTTTTCAAGCTGTTTGGATTGGGCTCAATCTGAGCTGGTATGGCGGCTTTACCCTTAATCAAATCCCTCACCTCCTGCCGGAACTCATCCATGTCTCGCTGGTAGGACTCCCGATGCTCAGAGAGTAGTCGGGTGAGGTCATCTAATACGGGGTTCTCAAAGGCAGGTGCCTGAGAACCAGATGTACTCCCTTGCTGGAAATGAGGTTGTTGCTGCTGATACTGGGGTGGATGAGAATATGATTGCTGAGGCGGCTGACGCTGCCTCCACTGCTGTCCCTGGTAAGCGGGACGAGGACCATTCTTGTTCTGTTGCTGGGCATATTGGGGTTGCTGCGGTTGTTGTGGCTTGTTGTTCTGTTATCCTTGAGCGAGAGACTGCTGTTGGGATAAGGAGCCACCATTACCCCAACGGAATCCAGGGTGAACACGACGAATCCCCGGGCTGTGGGTACTGGTTGTACCAAATCCCATTAACTTCCATCAATGGGTCCTGCTCAAAGGACGGTGGTGGCAGAACTGCCAATGGCTGATCCGGCTGATACACCACCATCTGAGTGTCCTGAGATGGCGGCTGTGATGGGTAGTACAGTAGCTGTGGCACCGGCTCTGCCTGGATGTGATTGACCTGACGGAGTGTGGCAGAGGGTTGGATGGAACTGCTACTGCTCGGATCGGCCCGTGACCTGGGAGGCTGCTGAGTGTGTGCCTGTGCCTCCTGAATGCAGAGAATTTGAGTCTTCAGGTCACTCATGGTTTTGGTGAGAAGGTCCATCTGGGCTAGACCTTGGTTCTGCTTCATCTCGAGGATCTCCATGCGGTCCAACTTCTCACTGATGATTCCCATGTCGGCTGCGGTGGATTCGGCTTGGGTTGCAGCTACCGACGGAGTGTTGGGACCGGCATCGATGCGGGCGATCCTCTGAAATGATCCTCCTCCTTGGGACGGCTTTTGTTGTGTGTAGACTCTAGCTTGGGTCATCATAGTCGAGTTTTCTGCCCTTCCTTCATAGATGGCCTAGACGTTGTCTTCACCCTTGAAAATTGTAATCCACCACAGGAGGCATTTAGAAGCCCCTGCAGCTCCGTTGTCAGCCCATAGAAGAAACTCTGCACCAGATTGGGCTTGGATATGTCATGATGCGGACACTGGTCGATGATCTCTCTGAATCGATCCCATGCTTCATGGAATTGTTCATTAGGGATCATGGTAAAATTGCTAAACATAGCTCTAGCAGCGTTCGTCCGGCCGAGAGGGTAGTACTTCTTCAAGTATGCGGTCTGGAGATCTGCCCAAGTATCTATGAACCTCCCCAAGTGTTTGAGCCAGTATGCGGCTCTGTCAACCAAAGAGAAGGGGAAGGCTATCATCTTGATGGTATTCTCGGTCATCAGCCTATCATGAATTGTGCTGCAGATCATCTCGAATTCTTGCAGATGGAGGTGTGGCTCTTCGGTCGGCATCCCATGAAATTTGGGTAGAAGCTGAATAGTATGGGGCCGAAGCTCGAAATCTCCATGGATGGGAGGGAGTCGGATCCATCGGTGAGTGAAGGATGCGGCAGGATTGTGTAATTCCCTCATGATGATCTGTGCTGGTCTCTCAGCTTCTGGATCTCCTCCTTCTGCGACGGGTATATCTTCTCCACCACCAGCGGCTCTGTTCTCTCGATCTACTCTCATCTGTGCTAGCTCTCGCATCATGTCACCCATGAATGCTCCTTGGTCTCTGATTTGTCTCTGCATGGTCTCCAAGGAGGCTAATAGTGAATTGTTGATGGCAGCTTGATCAAATAGGAAATGAGGTTGTTCCTGCTCATCTGGGTGGTCTCTGTCTACCATGTCTGGATTCTCTGAAAATGCAAAAGAACCCATCTCAGGTGCCGTCAAATGCTCTAAGCTCTGTGATGCACTAAATTCTGAAACTCTTGGACTGATGGAAGGAGAATAAGAAGGGTGGTTGAGGGGGAACAGGGCGGAAGTGAACTCAGGCTCGGAGAGAGGACTCTCCGAGGTTGTCCTAGATGAATAAGGAGGAGTACTGGATAGCGGTGTCGATAAGGTCGGCCTAAGAGATCTCCATCCCAACATCTTGATTATTTGAGATGATGAAGGCTAAGAAAAGGAGAATAAGAAGGAAGTGACAAAATTGCGCACGATTGCGCGGTGTTTTTGATCTTGACCTAGATTCAACTAGCAATCAAACACAAGACAAGGGGATTCACCAACTCAACACGTGAAGCCATAAGGGTTCGGCTATTATCTTTGTAGTTTTTAGCTTGAGTTCAGGAATTTATCTTTTAACGAGTCCTTAGAGCGCTACACCTATAGGAGAGAGAGTACTATCAGAAGATTATCCCGTACTTGTCCTCCTCCTGTGTAACATGTAGCTTGCACTTTTTGAGGTCCTTGTAACCCTTCCTGGATCCCTACTCAGTCAAAGAAATAGATAAAGGAAGCCAATAGGCGAAACCGATACTTCGGAACTTGCTCGCAACGGAATTACCCGTGAGCGTGCAAGAACCTACTCGGACGCGAGACGATGAGACAGACACCCCCGTGAAGGCATGGCCTAGGCTCGATACTTCGGACAAGGTCGATGCTCTACACAATAGAGAGTCACCAATGTTGACCAAGCCCTACTCGTCCACGTACGATAGAAGCGCCAATACTTCGGAAATCCAGGCGATACACAAGGCAGCCACAAGCTGGGATTTTGGCTCTAATCCTTACGAAGCACTCTGCTCACTAGGAAGGAGACCTTCCCATGCAACCTGAAGACAAGTGAGGGTGTGAATCTCCCCAATCAATGAGTCCAATTACCAATTTTATTTAGGTCAAAGTTTTCTTCGTAGTCCCTTTTTTAATTTTTTTGGTGTTATCGCTTCTTTTGAGTAGATTCAAACAAGTGCCTAACGTTTTTTTTTGTATTTTCTTGATTCCTAATTGATCCAAAAACAGAGGGAGAATAGAGTCGGAAAAGCCAATGCAAGTGGCACTAAGATGGAAATCTCACCTTAGTGCCTAAATGATGAATGCAAAGATAGAAGACTTACAGTGACTCCCAGCTCTCTCCATGTGGGATGCAAAACAGTAATTTATAAACCTATACTACATGCCGATATGCAAGCGGAAATCGTCCAAAGCAGGCAATTGCTAGCGTGAAGAACCACAAGTTGGTCACCAATCCTCAATCCAAGAAGTCTGGTCTAGATCCCTCCTCCTCTTCTCGACAAATCGAGTTCAGGAGTAGCGCTTGATGGGGAGGGCTCGCGGCGCGGCGGATCGAAAAATGGGGATTCAACTGTTTAATTAAACTAAGTCCAAATACGATCTATAGGTGCATGCAAAGGTTATTAGTGTGTTTGGATCTAATCTAACCGATCAAGCAATAGCCTAGAACTAAGAGCTCAATCCACAAAATAAATGAAAAAGAAAACAAAACCGGCAAATGACAGCGAGAAACTCGATGAAATCTGCGGTGAGCCCCCAAGTGAACAAACACTTGGAAATTGGGCCCGAAGTGTCCTGAGTGTCCAAGTCCCTGTATTATTACAAATACAAAAAAAATCGCTCTCACCAAAGAAAATAGAAGCTATCTAACTAATCTCTCTCTCACTCCTGCTCTCTCCTGTCTGCTAGGCTAAGAAAGCTGACTCCGCTTCCCAATGCTGCACCGGATACCCTAGGCGATCCGCCTCGCTCCACGGTCCCTCTCAAGAAGATAAGAAAAGAGGTGGTTAGATAACTCAACAAGATAGATCAAAACTAGAGAGATCAAGCAAAAAAGCAATAATGTATCCAAAATGAACACAACCAGTCAAAAATGTGATCTATTCGCTGTTGCTCCCCGGCAACGGCGCCATTTGATAAACCCAAAATGGAGCGATCGTATGTTCCACACAAGGCGGGAACACAGTCGAAGTGTTTACCACTCTAAATCCGGATCTAATCAATAATTAACCCACACAATAGATATCAAGATATGACAGGCAATGTGAAGTTCAAATTTATTTTTAACTCTGCACAAAAGATGTATAGAAGCAAGTATGTAGAGAGTTCGAACACAGGGAGCAAGGCAGGATAGATCAATAAGTGTGTGTGTGTGTGTGAATGTGATGAGATTGTCTACACTATGCAAAGCAAATGTTTTTGTAGGTTTTTAATTTTTTGTATTTTTATATTTTTTATTTTGAATTTTTAATTTTGTATTTTGATTTTCTTTTTACTGATTTTGTATTTTCTTTTTTTTTTATAATTTTTATATTTTCTTTTTCAATATAGGAATATATATATATATATATATATACAATATAAGACAAGAGGGGATAAGGTATTTATAAAAATAGTGAAAAATGCTCAACAGTTGGGAAATAAAATCTCTTTGGTCTTTTTAGAGTTTTCTACAATTTTTGTGATTGTTGGGAGTTTTTCAAAATGTTTTTGGTATTTTTAAATATCAAAATAAGGGAAAACAATGGACTAGGTTGCTGGCCGAAATCAAAATGAGGGTGAAAAATACTAAACAGTACCCAAAATTCCTAAAATTAATTTTAAAATATAGAAATAAAATAAGGAAGACACGACAACTAAGTTTATATTTTTCTGATTTTTCTTGGATTTTTTAGTTTTTTTTTAAATTTTTAAGTGTTTTCTAATTTTTAAGGTTTTTACTTTGAAATTTTAGTTGACAGACACTAAAATATGATAAGAAAAACAAAATATTTTTTTTTTTAGAATTTTTCAAAACGTTTTAATAATTTTTATGGATTTTCTAATGCAAACAGTACGAAAAATACATGTTTTTGATTTTTAATAAATATGAAAATGCAATAAAAATGCAATGAAAAAATATGGTTTGAAAATGCAAGTCAACAGAAGCTTAAGTTCAATTTTTGGTAATTTTTAGAGTTAAGATGATGCACTAAATAAATAGAGCAAGCAAGCAAAACTATATGGCCTGGCAGGGGTATATATGCAAATGTCAAAACATCCAAGGGCACGCATGCAATTTTCCAACAAAATAATACACTGAATATTTATTTTAATGGATCAATCCCAAATACCCACACCCGGGGGGGTACAGGTGCAAAATGTCCACCAGGGCGCCTGACTTGCACGCTCTTGGGAAGGACCTGTTCGTAATATCAAAAACCTCCGGGGGCTCACTTGCAATATTTCCAAAGTTTTTACACTTAAACTAAAAGTTCGAGTACTGAAATGAAATCCACAAAAGGCCAAGGGCCTCTCTGCAAAAAGCTCGTGCCTCACGTGAACAGGTCACGTGAGGTAACGTGGCCGAGGACCCAGTTACAAATATAAAAAGTTTGAGGGCCCAATTATAAATTTTGCAAAAGTTTTAAACAACCAAGGAATGTTTCAGGACTAAAATTAAATTACAAAAAGGCGGGGGGTATACTTGCAAAATTCCCACGCAAAGGAGATCCAACGGCGGGGGCTCTTCACTTGGACACGTGGCGTGATCTCCTTGCACGATACCGCTTCGACCTGGATACCTGAGATTAAATGATCTTCTCGTGATGGACTGTCCTGGGCCTCTCAGATCTGACGGCGGCTGTAGCGTCTGGAGGCGCGGCTCAATCCAACGGTTGCGAAGCGTGGAGGAAGAACGGGGAAGAACGCCGACGAGGCGAACTTCTGCGTGGCTGATCTCCTCGCTCCAGTGGCTTCTGGACGTTAAAATGGATGGACATGCTCCTAGAAGGCCGTAGAAGACGCTGGGGACTCCAAAAAGCTCTGAGGATGGCCGGAGTCTTCGCTGGAAGGTGGCGGAGCTCTGGGGGCCCAGGTGCTTCTGACAAAGCGCAAAACGAGTCCCATGCTCGTTTCAATGCGTGTGACCTGCATAAAAGAAGTGAGAGGGTCCAGGGCAAGTTGCCTGGACCCCGCGGTGGCGAAAAGGTGGAGTGGAACGATGGTCGAGCTCTTGGCCGGAGGTGCGCTCTGGCGAGGCGAGCAACTTGGGCGAATGGATTAATGATGTTTGAAATTTTTAGAGGGCTTTTAATCCTACGACTAAGTCAAGTGAAATGCACGAAAAATGAGAGGGGAAAGTGGCTACCTCAACGGTCAATGACCGGAGGGAGGTTACCTCGACCGCCGGAGTTGGGGGAGGTGGTGGAGTCGCCTCCGACCTCCTTCACCTTGGCTGATGGCATGGGGTTGGAGCTGTCACCTCCAGGTATGCGTGGAGCACGAGAGGAGCGAGGAGGGGTGGACCGAAGGGACTCGAATTCAAATCGAAAGGCAGGGGTTCCATATATGTGGTTTTGACCAGATGACCAAGGTGCTCCAAAGATCGATGAATATCTTGCGAATCATGGGTCCAAAGCCCGAAGTTTCACTAGGGCGGGCATCCTCGATCATGGAGGATGAAAAGTCAAGAAGAGCGCGACACGAAATAATGCAAGGAGCGGCCTAGAAAAATCGACAAAAGGGGTCGAAAGCAAGGTTCTGACAGGCTGCCAGGGCTAGGACAGCCAGTTGACCAAGGTCAACTTTGACTGTCCCCTGATTGGTCCATGTGGACCAATCAGGAAAAATCCCTGGAAAAAGAATTATTAATTCGATAAAAAATAGAAGAAGGTCGAATTAGATTTAGGTAATTAAATAAAAAATACTTATTATTTTATGTAGTATTTTATTCTGGTTTTTAATTATTTTTATGAGGTTTATTTTTACAAGTTACCTATTATGCCCTTCATAGGTATAATATCTATATACTTTACACCTTTTATTTTTTTTATGTATTTGATTTTATTAATTGTATTTATTATTATATATATATGTAAAATAATTTTATATACATAAATATATTTTTATTTTTATTTTCTGATGTGTTTTGTATATTTAATAAAATATAAGTAGAGTTTATATAGGTATAAGTATAGGTTCTATACCTATATATTGTATTTATAAGCATTTTTATTTTGTAATTTCTTTAGATTTTTATTCTAATTTATATTTATTATAAATAATATTTACATTATTATAAAAGTATAAAGTTATAAAAATAATGAATGAATAATAAATTGAATATTTTAATCTGTACAAGTATACTACAAGGGTCCAAAACTCAACTTTTAAACCGTAACTCTGAAAAATATGAAACCACATCCATTAAATTGATTATTTTATGCTATATACAATTAAAGGTGAGTTTGATACATTTCGATTTTTATTTGCAAGATACAAGTCTGAGAAGTTGGAGTTATGGAATCTTATTCAGACCATAACTTTTTATCTGTATATTATTTTCAGTGAAATCAATTTTGTATTTTTATTTATTTAATTATCTACAACTCTCATTTACAAAGTTTCTTTATTTGAGGTATAAAAAGTGGAACTAAAAATAGGTCCCAAAATGAATAAAGAATGAATAAAATCAAAAAGGAATTTTATTGTATTCTGGCCCTTATCTCCCCCTACTTTATTCCTTGTTGACCTATTCATCAAGATGCCTAGGTCTCGGGGTTTTGGGTCATAAAATATTTACAATATCTTATTCTTTTTCTTTTCTTTTATTTATTCTATAATTTTGGCTTTAATTACATTATTTTGTACACTAATTAGATGCACATGCATGAATGCTAAGATGATGGTTTTAATGCTATTTACACGCATTTGCTAGGGTTTTTGATGCCAAAATGATATAATAAAGATGATGAAATGTAGCGTCATCACCTGGCAGGGGTATATGTGCAAATATCAAAACATCCAGGGGCACATTTGCAATTTCTCCACAAAATATAACACTGAATATTCAATTTAATGGACCCAATACAAATACCCAAACCCGGAAGGGCACGCCTGCAAAATGTCCACCAGGGCGCGTGACTAGCACGCGCCTAGGAAGGACCTATGTGCAATTGTCAAAATGCCCGAGGGCTTACATGCAAATACTGAGAGTTCAAGGGCCTACTTATAAATTTTACAAAATATTTTAAACGGCATAAGAAAGTTTAAGTACTAAATACTAAATGCAAAAAGGGAAGGGGTGGCTATGCATATTACCCCTCGTTACGCAATACAACGGCTGAGGTTGGTTCACTTGACGCGTGGCAGCCGATGGGCGGCGGTTAATGCTTCGCTTCGACGTCTGAGATTAGATCTCAAAGCGAGATCTAACGGTGGATGAGTGCGGTAGATCCAACGGTCGATATGCGAACTGGAGGCACGGCTCGATCCGACGGCGACAAAGCACGGAGGAAGAACGAAGAAGAACGTCGACGAGGCAAACTTCCCCGGGCTCGATCTCGGTGGCTCGTTGCTCTCAGGTCCTCAAAATGGAGCTGCAGCTTCTTGGTGGTCGTCTCTATCTCCTTGGGGCTTCAAAAGACCTAGGCGGTAGCCGAGGCTCGCGGAGGAGGGAGGAGGAGCTGGAGGGCTCGGCTGAGCTCCGGCGAGAGTCAAAACTGCACCCAGGTGCGGGTCAAAGGGAGGTGACCTACAAAACAAAGTGAGAGAGTCCAGGGCAACTTGCCTAGACCCCGCGGGGTGGATGCGGTGGCGTAAAGCGATAGAGCGGAGCTCAGACGGAGGTGCGCTCCGGCGAGGTGAATGGATTCGATGATTCGATCAATGGAATGTGGCAATTCTTGAGGCGAAATGATCCTAAGGCTAGAGTATGTAAAATGCGACTAAAATGAAAGGGGAAGGTGGCTGCCTCAATGGTCAAAAACCTGTGGGAGAGTACCTCGACGGCGGGCTTTGCCAGAGGTAATGGAGACGCCTCCGACCTCCTTAGCTTTGGCTGATGGCACGAAGATGGAGCTGTCACCTCCAGGTCTTCGTGGAGCACGAAAGGGGTGAGGAGGGGTGGACCGAAGGGACTCAAATTAAAAAAGGAAGTCGGGGGTTCCATATATTTGGTTTGACTTGATGACTGGGGTGGTCCAAAGACCAAGGATTATCGGATGAATCTTTGATCCATGGCCTGAGTATGCACATGGGCGTGAATCACCATTCAACGAGGAAGAAAAGTCGTGTAGAGCACAACATCAAAGGGTGCAAGGTGCGCTCCCCAAAAATCCTCGAAGATGATCAAAAATGCAATCTGACAAGGGCTACAGGACCTAAGGCAGACAGTTGACCGAGGTCAACTATGAGTACCCCCTGGTTGGTCCACGTGGACCAACCAAGAAAAAGGTCCTGAAAAAAAATTAAAAAAATCATTTAAAAATCAAAAATGATTTTACTAATTTTAGGTTATACAATAAAAAATGATTATAATTTTATGTAGTATTTTATTCTGATTTTTAATTATTTTTATGAGATATTTTTACAAGTTACTATTTTAGGCCTTTGTAGGTACATAAACCTATATATTTAATTTATTTATTTTTACATTGTGATTTAAATTAATTTATTTTTATTTAGTATTTTAGATATTTGTAAAATACGTTTACACATATAAATATTTTTTTTATTTTATTTTTCCGATGTGTTTGTATATTAAATAAAATAAAAGTATGCAATATATAGGTTTATTTATAGGTTTGATACCTATGTATAATATATACATGTATTTTATTTTGAGTTTTATTTTGGTTTTTCTTCTGTTTTTAACATACAAATATATTATAAATTATATTTATAGAATTATAAAAATATAAAAATACAAGAATAATGAATAACTAATAAATCGAATATTTTAATCTGTACAAGTATATAATGTGGGTCCAAAAGTCAACATTCAAACTGTAGCTCCGCCAAATGCGAAACCACTGCCACTAAATAGCTTATTTTATTCTATATACAATTAAAGGTTAGTTTGCTGCATTTGGAGTTTTCATCTGTGAGATACGGGTCTGGGAAGTTGGGATTCTGGATTCTTATTCAGACCATAACTTTTTATCTGTATATTTTTTTTCAGTGAAATCTATTTTGTATTTTTCTATATTTAATTATCTACAACTTTCATGTACAAAGTTCCTTTATTTCAAGTATAAAAAGTGGAACCAAAAATAGGTCCCAAACTGAATAAAGAATGAATTAAAATAAAAAGGTTTTGAGTGTATTTTGGCCCTTATCTCCCCCTACTTTATTCCTTGTCGACCTATTCATCAAGATGCCTAGGTCTCGGGGTTTTGGGTCATAAAATATTTACAATATTTTTTTTCTTTTCTTTTATTTATTCTATAATTTTGGGTTTAATTACAGTATTTTATACACTATTTAGATGCACATGCATGGATTCTAATATGCTGGATTTAATGCTATTTACACGCATTTGCTAGGGTTTTTGATGCCAAAATGATAGAATAAAGATGATGAAATGTGGCTTCATCAAGGCGCATCGAAGAAGACAGAGATCCATGAGCAAACGATCGGGCAGCATAACGATGATGCTGCGATGATGGAGACTCCCTCTAGGGCATCCATGGTGGACAGCAATGTCAGAGGAAGAGAGAGGGCTGACGTGTAGAGAGAAAGAGAGAGATAAAGAGAATTATGTTCTCTTATTTGTAAAGAAGAGCAATGGGGTGCTTCTCCATTTATATTATATTGGGATCCATGGATCTCAATCCATGGGCAATACAAATCCAATGGCTCTCATTGATTTGCGTTTCTTTTAATGGCTAAGATTTGTGTTGGTAAAAAACAACAACAATTAATTTAATTTAGATTAAATCTACATTGATAAATAATTAGGTTCTTCTTGTGGTCCTACATCCACATTTTCCTCACTGCCTACTTGAAGATCCACCTGCCTTAGTTGCGGCGACTGAGAGCAGATTGGGGCTGTCGGAGAAGGCAGACCATACGCGCACTATCTTCCCCTCGGCTTTTCCTTTGTTAAAACTCAAAGCTTAGCTCGTATCAACGAAGTTCGCACTAGCCAATTTATTTATCGCCTTTGCCCCTTTGAGAATGCCAACCCAGTTACACAGCAGCTTCGCCACTGACCTCTCTTCAGCCTGAGACTTCCGATGAACAAGAGTGAACTCGACGACTACGCTGGGTCTCACCTTCAACACCTCACCTGGAACCCCAACTCGCTAAGCTAGCCATAAGTCCGCAGACGATTATTTGCATGGAAGCTTGTAGACTGTCGCTCACCTCTGATCTTTGATTTCTCAAATATCTATATGATCTCAGGTCTGTTGGACCTTTCCCCTTCGCGAGATCGATGGGCTCACAGCCTGCCATCACCCTTCCCCTTGACGCTCCGAGAAAAGGAGGTCAGGGACTGCCCTCTCTCTCCCCGTACCTACGAGTCGGTTGATGAGTCCATGCTATCTAACTACTTTCTTATGCTCCTCGACGGAGAAGGGGGTGGCCGGAATCGTCGACCCGCTCTATTCTACCACTACCCACACCCTTCCTCTTCCTCTATAGTAGTGCGAAAGGGGTCGATCATTTCCCCAATCCTTTGATCGCTCATAGGGTGTGCCAGAGAAATAGCTGTTAGCAATGTGAGCCCCGGGCGAACCATTTCTACAATAAATGTTATTGTAATGAATAAATTATCGATAAAAGTTATTGTTTATTTTTCACTCCCCTTCTGAGATTAATGAATGAATGCACTATAGGGTCCCTCTGTACAATAAGGGTTATGTACCATGGCCAACTTGATGATCATACAGCTGTTGATTCATTGGATGGATCATAGAGGCTGATGCTTGGATGAATATCTAAGGAGTTAGATAGAGGACTCATCAAGCATCATCAAATGATCATTAAGTGATGATCTCCAGTCTGAGTGGGAGATGGCAATCCTATCTCATAGGACTGATATCTGACTGACCTCTAGATGCAGGTCCTCTGCATGGGAATAATGATTCAGAGGTGTCAGGTTAGTTAAGTCAATGGGTTGACTTGACGAGATCGAGATAACCAAAGACCTACGTTGAATACTGTCACAACATAGGCATGCATCCTCTGACTAGAGACAGATGTATTGCTATATGTCTGAGTATGTACATTTGGCAGACCAATAGGTTGATGACCTAATCAAGGTCTATATACCGGCGAGCTGGTGTGCATGTAAGGACATATGAGTAATACGATCTCTCAAAGGGATCATACAGGTTCACTTGTGAACCGGGAGACATGAGCTCACTCATGAGGTATTGGGACTGAACAAATTCCATGCATGGTCGTCATGCTTTGGAAGCATGACATGAATTTGAAGGTAAGATATATGCTTTGTGAAAGCATATGATCTATACCAAATCCCGATGACCAAGATTGAGAAACTTAATGATCTAACCCTGAAGATGACAGTATAAAAGTGATCTTTATCTTCAGGATGATCATGAGTCTTCCAGTATGTAGGATGTGCAGGTATTAGGAATACCTGAAGGGTGATTTGATCATATACGATTGTATAACCATGACGCTTCCATTCCGAGGGAGTGATGAAACAGGATTGGATTTTAGTGACTCCTCTCATTAGAGAAGTGACCTAATCTTAGTCCATGAACTGGACATTGGTCTGAATAAGATTCAGATGCAATGAGAAGATTAAGTCTACGGTCTTGATTTGATCAAGCATCAGTGGGAGGTCCATAGGATCTGGAGTTGAGATATGATCTCAACATCCAAGTCACTATACGTGGAACAATACAATCGCCCTGTCCTTATCTCCAAGTATCTGAGGAGAAATAGCATTGTTCTTAAATGGTTTAAGAACAATTCCATAAGATCTAAGCAAAGAGAATTTGATAATTAAAAGTGTTTTAACTATCATAATGTATGAGAAATTATCCAATATGATTAAATGTGATTTAATTAGTTTGGATAAGAATAATGTGGATAGAGATATCCAATTATTCATGATATATTATAAATGTGATTTATAATGTATTAGAGAGAGTTACTTATAATTTATATGTGTTGATTAATTATGATGTGTATTGGATACACATTGTGTAATTAATTAACAATATGAATTACATGTTGTTTTGGGTTGTGAATATGATTCACAAATTATTCCATGGCTAGATTGCAATTTTCTCAAAGATAATTGTGAATTATTTTTTGAGAAATAAAACCCAAATTATTTTGTTGCAAATAAATAAGAGAGGGATTACATGGAGATTACAATCTCCATGCAATCCAAGGTGGGCGGCACACCACTCCTAATTGGAGTGGGTGTGCGCCTACATGGAAGGCACATGGAGATGAAATCTCCATGTGTCTTCTCTCCTTATTTGTTGGGTTAATTTAGGAGCAAATTATATTTGATTTTATTAAATATATTTTGACCTAAATTTGTTGTTTTTGACAACAACAATCTCAGCCATTGGATGAACATAAATCAATCTCATCCATTGATTTTATGTGTCCCATGGATTGAGATCCATGGATCCCAAAACCCTATAAATAGAGAGGCATACTTGGCTCTCTCTTTACACATGCTATTGGAGCAAAACTCTCTCTCTCTCTTTCTCATATACACGACAGCCCTCTCTCCTTCTCTTCTTGGTGGCCGTCCACCTTGGTGGAGAGAAACGTCGTCGCCCGCGCCATCGTGCTGCCGCTTCGACTCTCTGCGGTTCTTTGTCTTCTTGGAGTGCTTCACTCACGAAGGAGACGTTTGATCTCGTGCGACGAGATCAGGAGCAACCGCGCTTGGATCATCTTGGATTGCGAGGACACCGCGACTCATCTCCGCGCTCGCAAGCCGTTACTCCGACGATCGGACTTGAGACAGGAGGTCTCTTTTCGTAGAGACTCGATCAACCACGCTTCAAGAGGTATTGCATTATACTTGATGTGGTTATAGATGAAACGATTTGAGAATGGTTCTCGGATCATGTGGTTTCATCGGTTTAAAAATTTTAAAATTCCGCTGCTCCGAACAACTAGTACGACTAGTCGTTCTTCGTCGTATTCGATACGACGATCACGCTTCCGTGATGCGCTTGAGGATTTCTCCATATCCTTCAAGTGGTATCAGAGCCTTAGGTCGACGGTTTCGAATATGATTCGAAAAACCGAGGATGACTTGGGTTCGTTTAGGTCGCGAAAGTTTTCATCGCATTTGATTTCGCAGATCTGTTTAGTAAATAAATTCGGTACTGTTTAAATTGTTTAAACACGAATTTAATACTTGGTTTTTGTTCCCCATTAAATAAGGAAACCATAGGAACTGAGTTTGCGTAAATCGGATTTCGTATGCTCTAATTATGGTTGTTTTAATGGACATGTATGCACTGTTGCGGGAACAATAGATTTTAACGTGATTAAAGAGTTAATTACTGTTATCATCTGCCTCGAAATGCGTGCAAATCCACTTAGGTTCTGTTGTAAATAAAGTTAGCAATCTATGAAAATTGAGTTTGCTTAATTTGGATTTAAATTGATTGAGATATGCCAATTTCAGTGAATAGGGGTCATTACTGAAATTGCATTCCTAATCTAGAACCAAGTGATTGTCAATTAGTGAAATTAATTGTTAATTTCGTGAAATAATCTTGAATAATATTTGTGAAATATTGAGACATGATTATTTGCCTAATTGACATGGCCCCAACCAATTAATTGATTAAGATGTGATCTAAATCATAAATTGGAAACAACAATCTTCAAACTTGATGCTTGAATAGGATTTGGGAATTTGTCTAGCAAATTTCCTTATAATCAAAAATGTTTTGATTATTACTATATGGTACAATTTCGGTTGAAAAACCGATGATCATCTCAAGTACAAATTAATCAATTTGGCATTATCCTTTCCCGAGGCGGATATGGTGCCTAGTCGGAGAGCATTGGGGTTGCGGGTTGCAACGTATGTGGTCCGTCCCACTCTCGTCGGTACTGGCCATGACAGCGGGTAGGGCCGGGATAATGTCCGAGGGATTAAGATGTATTTTTTTAATTATTAAAATTCGAATTAATACGTATTTTCAGATATTACCATATATGTATTCAAGTAAAATAATCAAGTTTGATTGATTGAATTGGATTGATAATTAATTTAATATGATTAAATTGATTATGTCCAATTGAAATACTCTAATATGATTAGAGTTATTAATTCCCTTGGAAGAATTAATTATGTGAATGTGATTCACGATAATTAATTTAAATTTGAATATGAAGATGGAAGATCACATAAGTGACATCCATGGTCTCCCGTCAAGGCGAAGAGTTTCGTCGCCAGGGATTGCATATGGGAGACGCCTGTCCGAAGTGACAGCTCCCGTGTGCAAGCGCATCTGGATCGGGCTCTTTGCTTCTCGAAAGAGTAAGGCCGTATGCGTAGTGACCCCAATATCGGATCCTCATATTATTGGGGCGATATTGGATTGCGCATAGCGAGTACTATTCCTGTTGACGGTTGATTCAATTAACAACGGGTCAACATCGCCTTAGGGGTGGTGGGCTCGGGTGTTAAAGACCGAATTGGGAAATTGCAAGTTGGACTTGCAAATTGGAATGAGTTCCTGCTTTTCTTTATTGGAGTCACAGATTCTCATATTATTGGGATGTGACAATGATAAAGAGGAGATCCCAATTCTTGCTAGAGATATAGTGGTAAGTATATCTCTTACTTTGAAAGTGATTAAGGGAATGAACTTTCAAAGTCGACAATGCAAGAATAATTTGATTTAAAATACCTTAATCAAATATCATAAATTTGAATATATATTTCTATATTCTAATATAGTGCATTCTTAATTTCAGAAAATGAAGTCTTTGAACCCACTTAGTAGGCTTCTTGAGGTCAACCAATTGACCGGCCCAAATTATTCGGATTGGATCCGAAATTTGGAGCTTGTTCTCTCTGCTGAGCGCATAAGTTATGTGCTATCCGAGGACAAGCTTGAGAACCCTAAGTCCAAGGAAGAAAAAGCATTTAATGACAAGTATGATGAAGATCATGTCTTGGCTAGGTGCTATATCCTAGGTTCTCTCTCCAATGTGCTGCAGAAGCAACATGTGGAGATGAATACCTGTCAGGAAATAATGCAGAATCTTAAAGATATGTTTGGTGACATTAACCGCACTCAGCGGTACAATGTTATGAAAGACCTCATTCGTTGTAGAATGCAGGATGGGACTTCGGTCCGTGAACATGTACTCAAAATGTTTGGGTACTTGTCGGAGCTGGAGACTCTTGGGGCAACGATGGATGCAGACATGCAAGCTGACTTCATTCTGCTGTCATTGCCCAAGTCTTTTAATAACTTTGTAGTGTCATTCCACATGAACAAGTTGGAATTGACAAATGCTGCTCTCCTTGCTTCATTAAAGTCCGCAGAGGACGTAATGAAGAAGGATGGTCCCAGTGGCAGTGCAATGGTTGCACAGGTCAAAGGGAAGCGCGGTCGGAAGCATGGTTCTCGGAAGGGCCCGG
This sequence comes from Ottelia alismoides, assembly GCA_037367405.1. NCBI lineage: Eukaryota > Viridiplantae > Streptophyta > Magnoliopsida > Alismatales > Hydrocharitaceae > Ottelia > Ottelia alismoides. The sequence goes on from JAZKJV010003791.1 coordinate 235,935, forward strand.
CCCAGAAGAGAAAGAAGAAGGGACAAAGTGTTGCCTCTTCTTCCAATGCATCCACTCTCATGGCGTCGAAGAAAACCGACGTCTGTCATCACTGCAAAAAGCCGGGGCACTGGAAGCGTAACTGCCCAGATTACCTGAAGTCCTCAGACAAAGGTAAAGCCCCAGCAGGTATGAAATCTACTTTCATCATTGAAACTAGCTTTCTCGTTGGACGAGAAGGAAGTTGGGTTGTAGATTCTGGTGCTTCTGTTCATGTATGCAATTTGTTGCATTTGTTTCAGGAAACTAGGAATCTTGAGGAAGGGGAGATAGTCATCCAGATGGGATCTGATGCAAGTGTTGCAGCAGTAGCCGTCGGGACTTGTAGACTATCATTATCTAGTGGGAGAGTCCTTATACTTAAAGAATGTCTTTATGTACCCGAAGTCAGAAGGAACTTGATATCTGTATCTAAGCTTGTTAGAAGCGGATATTCTTTCCTTTTCTGTAATAAATTAGTCATAAGTCGTTATGATAAATATATTGCGGATGGTATTTTGACTTATGATGGACTCTATGAATTGTGCATTGATAAATGTATTATGAATGTGACAACCACTAATAAAAACCCTAAAAGATCCAGAGAGGATAAAAATATCTCAAATGAGATATGGCATCAAAGGCTTGGTCATTTGTCTGTTGATAGGATCAATAGATTGATTAAGGATGGACCTCTAGATTTTCTACAGGTTCAACCTCTGCCCACTTGCAAACATTGCATACAGGGCAAAATGACTAGGATGCCTTTCCGTAACAAGGTTACGAGATGCGAAGGTATTATTGACCTAATACATACCGATGTATGTGGTCCCTTCAGTACCGCGACTCGAAATGGATACCGATATTATTTGACGTTTATCGATGACCATTCGCGATACGGGTTTATCTTCCTACTACGTCATAAGTCTGAAACCTTTGAAAAGTTCAAAGAATTCAAGGCTTTGGTTGAGAACCAAACCGATAGGAAGATTAAACGGATTCGATCTGATCGAGGTGGCGAGTACCTATCAGATGAATTCAAGGAATACCTTAAGGAGAATGGAATTGTTTCCAATCTCACTCCTCCTGGAACTCCCCAACTAAATGGTGTTGCTGAAAGACGCAACAGGACCATCATGGACATGGTCCGATCAATGATGAATAAAGCAAATTTACCTCTTAGTTTCTGGGGATATGCAGTAGAGACTGCAATATATATCCTGAATAAGATTCCTAGCAAATCCGTGCCTAAGACTCCTCATGAGCTATGGTATGGAACCAAACCTAGTGTTAATCACTTGAGGGTTTGGGGTTGCTTGGTCTATGCGAAGAACGTAGACGCAAGTAAGCTAGAATCTCGCTCTCGTGAGTGCTACTTCATTGGGTATGTTAAAGATGGTATTGGATACCAACTTTATGATCCTGAGACCCAAAAGGTTTTTGTTTCTAGAGATGTGAAGTTTCTGGAGAATGATTTCCTTAAAGGTCAAGACAATAATGAAGTAGAGGAATTCTTTGAATCCCCTGAGGATTCTGAACTTCCTGGACCAGAAACGGAAGAGATAAATAAAGATGAAACACCCATACCTCTTCGAAGGAGTTCGAGGGTGGTTGCACCACCTGAAAGGTATGGATTCCATGTGTCAGGTGAAACTGACATTGATCCTACTTCATTTGATGAAGCACTCGCGGATCAAGACATGGATAGATGGATGCTAGCAATGAAGTCAGAAATTGACTCCATGCATAAGAATGGTGTATGGACCCTAGAGGATCCACCTAAAGGGGTAAAACCCATTGGGTGTAAATGGATCTTCAAGAGAAAGAGGGGACCTGATGGGAAAGTAGAGACTTTCAAGGCACGGCTCGTAGCCAAGGGCTACACACAGAGAGAAGGCATCGATTACGATGAGACATTCTCTCCTGTGGCTATGCTTAAATCAATCCGGACATTGCTAGCTATAGCTGCATATCTTGACTACGACATCTGGCAGATGGACGTCAAGACGGCTTTCCTCAATGGATACCTCGAGGAGGATATCTACATGGAGCAGCCCCAGGGCTTCATGACTGAGGATGGTAAAGTATGCAAGCTGAAGAAATCCATCTATGGGCTCAAGCAAGCTTCTCGTAGTTGGAACATCAGATTTGACGAAACCATAAAGAGTTATGATTTTGTGCAGAATCCTGATGAACCTTGTGTATACAAGAAGCTTAGTGGGAGCGCCGTTGTATTCATCGTGCTTTATGTAGATGACATCCTTATCATTGGGAATGATACAGGGATGATGACCAGTGTAAAGATTTGGTTGTCCCATACCTTTGAGATGAAAGATCTTGGAGAAGCCTCTTACATCTTAGGCCTGAAGCTGTTCAGAAACCGAGAAAAGAGGATTTTGGGATTGTCACAACATGGATACATTAAGAAGATTCTTGAACGATTCCGTATGGATAGTTCTAAGAAAGGATTCCTACCCTTAAGACATGGTATCCACCTGTCTAAAGGAATGGCTCCTCAAACTGTTGAGGAAAAGAAGGCCATGGCTGGATGTCCTTATGCATCAGCCGTAGGAAGCTTAATGTATGCCATGATGTGCACTAGGCCAGATATCTGCCATGCAGTGGGAGTGGTAAGTCGTTACCAATCCTGCTATGGAGAACAACACTGGAATGAAGTAAAGAACATATTCAAATATCTAAGACGGACGCAAGATTACATCTTGATCTATGGAGATGGTGATCTCCAAGTCTTGGGATATAAAGATTCGGACTTCCAATCGGATGTAGATGATCGAAAGTCGACATCGGGGTTCGTGTTCTTGTTGAATGGAGGTGCTGTGAGCTGGAGAAGCAAGAAGCAGGACACTACTGCAGATTCAACAACGGAAGCCGAATACATTGCCGCATCGGATGCTGCAAAGGAGGCGGTGTGGTTGCGCAAGTTCGTGCTGGAGCTTGGCGTAGTTTCCTCTGATACTCCCATCCCGTTACTCTGCGATAACACGGGAGCCATTGCCCAGGCAAAGGAACCCAGATGGCATCAAAAGAGCAAGCACGTGGAAAGGAAATACCACATCATTCGGGAGATACAAAAGCGTGGTGACATCATCATCACCAAGGTGGCCTCTGCCGACAACGTTGCTGATCCTCTTACCAAACCTCTGACACAGAAGGTTTTTGACCAGCATGTAATGAGTATGGGTTTAAAGATTGTACCTGAATGGTTCTGAGGGCTAGTGGGAGATTGTTAGCAATGTGAGCCCCGGGCGAACCATTTCTACAATAAATGTTATTGTAATGAATAAATTATCAATAAAAGTTATTGTTTATTTTTCACTCCCCTTCTGAGATTAATGAATGAATGCACTATAGGGTCCCTCTGTACAATAAGGGTTATGTACCATGGCCAACTTGATGATCATACAGCTGTTGATTCATTGGATGGATCATAGAGGCTGATGCTTGGATGAATATCTAAGGAGTTAGATAGAGGACTCATCAAGCATCATCAAATGATCATTAAGTGATGATCTCCAGTCTGAGTGGGAGATGGCAATCCTATCTCATATGACTGATATCTGACTGACCTCTAGATGCAGGTCCTCTGCATGGGAATAATGATTCAGAGGTGTCAGGTTAGTTAAGTCAATGGGTTGACTTGACGAGATCGAGATAACCAAAGACCTACGTTGAATACTGTCACAACATAGGCATGCATCCTCTGACTAGAGACAGATGTATTGCTATATGTCTGAGTATGTACATTTGGCAGACCAATAGGTTGATGACCTAATCAAGGTCTATATACCGGCGAGCTGGTGTGCATGTAAGGACATATGAGTAATACGATCTCTCAAAGGGATCATACAGGTTCACTTGTGAACCGGGAGACATGAGCTCACTCATGAGGTATTGGGACTGAACAAAATTCCATGCATGGTCGTCATGCTTTGGAAGCATGACATGAATTTGAAGGTAAGATATATGCTTTGTGAAAGCATATGATCTATACCAAATCCCGATGACCAAGATTGAGAAACTTAATGATCTAACCCTGAAGATGACAGTATAAAAGTGATCTTTATCTTCAGGATGATCATGAGTCTTCCAGTATGTAGGATGTGCAGGTATTAGGAATACCTGAAGGGTGATTTGATCATATACGATTGTATAACCATGACGCTTCCATTCCGAGGGAGTGATGAAACAGGATTGGATTTTAGTGACTCCTCTCATTAGAGAAGTGACCTAATCTTAGTCCATGAACTGGACATTGGTCTGAATAAGATTCAGATGCAATGAGAAGATTAAGTCTACGGTCTTGATTTGATCAAGCATCAGTGGGAGGTCCATAGGATCTGGAGTTGAGATATGATCTCAACATCCAAGTCACTATACGTGGAACAATACAATCGCCCTGTCCTTATCTCCAAGTATCTGAGGAGAAATAGCATTGTTCTTAAATGGTTTAAGAACAATTCCATAAGATCTAAGCAAAGAGAATTTGATAATTAAAAGTGTTTTAACTATCATAATGTATGAGAAATTATCCAATATGATTAAATGTGATTTAATTAGTTTGGATAAGAATAATGTGGATAGAGATATCCAATTATTCATGATATATTATAAATGTGATTTATAATGTATTAGAGAGAGTTACTTATAATTTATATGTGTTGATTAATTATGATGTGTATTGGATACACATTGTGTAATTAATTAAACAATATGAATTACATGTTGTTTTGGGTTGTGAATATGATTCACAAATTATTCCATGGCTAGATTGCAATTTTCTCAAAGATAATTGTGAATTATTTTTTGAGAAATAAAACCCAAATTATTTTGTTGCAAATAAATAAGAGAGGGATTACATGGAGATTACAATCTCCATGCAATCCAAGGTGGGCGGCACACCACTCCTAATTGGAGTGGGTGTGCGCCTACATGGAAGGCACATGGAGATGAAATCTCCATGTGTCTTCTCTCCTTATTTGTTGGGTTAATTTAGGAGCAAATTATATTTGATTTTTATTAAATATATTTTGACCTAAATTTGTTGTTTTTGACAACAACAATCTCAGCCATTGGATGAACATAAATCAATCTCATCCATTGATTTTATGTGTCCCATGGATTGAGATCCATGGATCCCAAAACCCTATAAATAGAGAGGCATACTTGGCTCTCTCTTTACACATGCTATTGGAGCAAAACTCTCTCTCTCTCTTTCTCATATACACGACAGCCCTCTCTCCTTCTCTTCTTGGTGGCCGTCCACCTTGGTGGAGAGAAACGTCGTCGCCCGCGCCATCGTGCTGCCGCTTCGACTCTCTGCGGTTCTTTGTCTTCTTGGAGTGCTTCACTCACGAAGGAGACGTTTGATCTCGTGCGCGAGATCAGGAGCAACCGCGCTTGGATCATCTTGGATTGCGAGGACACCGCGACTCATCTCCGCGCTCGCAAGCCGTTACTCCGACGATCGGACTTGAGACAGGAGGTCTCTTTTCGTAGAGACTGGATCAACCACGCTTCAAGAGGTATTGCATTATACTTGATGTGGTTATAGATGAAACGATTTGAGAATGGTTCTCAGATCATGTGGTTTCATCGGTTTAAAAATTTTAAAATTCCGCTGCTCCGAACAACTAGTACGACTAGTCGTTCTTCGTCGTATTCGATACGACGATCACGCTTCCGTGATGCGCTTGAGGATTTCTCCATATCCTTCAATAGCACCATGTGTTCCCACCTACTAGCAATGGGGTAGAAAACATAGCATGTCGCAACAAAGGATTCGAGGCCTTCCAAAAGCTCACCTCTGTGCCGTGGGACGGGAGTGGGGGACGGCCCTACGCGCAGGCAGCAGCACCGGCTCTACGAAGCTTATATGATAGTAGCTTCTGTTGGCTTTCCGCGGTGGACCTTTAGTATCTCCTCGATTCTGCTCCAGGCACGAAAAGTGAGATGAATGATTTTCCAATCGATTGATAGATGGCTTGATCCTGATGGTGAGAAAGAGGGAACTAGGCTAACTAGGGCTCGGGCACGCGAAAAGAAGTCGGGCATGAACACCCCGCACCAAGTGTTTGCAAACCACTTCGATTCGTAAGTGCCAGCAAGGGCGAGCTACTCTGCAAGGGCAAGCTACTCCGCAAGAGCAAGCAACTCCGTGCGCGTCAGCTATAGTGGTATGGATGAGTATTTCTCGATCAGTCAAATCCACCACCTTCTTTAGGTGGTGACGATCACGACAGTTGGTGACAATCGTGTAGGGGGTCGCACAAGAGGACGACCTATTGAAAGAGGGACTCTCATTTTCTCGTTTTACTGCATGGCATTCATCCTCTGCTTATGTCTCATCCCAAGGATGCATGGTGCCTCGCGACCTCATCTTCATAGGGCAAGATCGGCAGTCTGGTGCAATCCTGATTCGCCTCAGCCTGGTCATGCCATTTTCTTGTCCCCAAAATCCCTTTTATATAGTCTTTCTTTGAGGGACAGAAGAGGAAAAAGCTCTCATCCGAAGAGAAATACTAGGTTAGGGGAGACCTATACTAAACCGAAGGCTACACTCACACCATCTCCCAGGTCACCTATACTGCAGCAGCACTTCCCACCGTAGGCGGAGGTAGGACCCGACAAAGCGATGATTTCTTAATCCCAGTAGTCTTTAATGATCCTATACCCTCGTCACTTCTGACACTTTCCTCTCACACGTCAGGATGAGGATTGAACAGAGTGTCAGGATGGACTTTCATTCCTCTTGCACTTTCCTATTGATGACTGGGGATTGAGGGTGCGTAGCTGAAACAGGAGACTAGCCCCTTATAAGTAGCGCGTTATCTCGATTTTTTGATAACATATTTAGATAATTGCAAATATTCGCCAAAAACCAGTTCATATCTGGATCTATGATAGATCCCTCAAGAAGGATGAGGTCCGTGAAAAAGAGGCATAGCCCTCGGAGACTACCTACTGGCCGGTACTATGACGAGGGACTATTAATCTAGTAGAATTAAGGAAAAGTCGGAAGTTTGATAGATGCTTTGTAGGTGTAATTGAATAAGTCGAATAATCTAGTTCTGCATCGGGAGAGCCCCACGAACTCGATATGAGGCAGAGCCGTCAACTTATTCTCTGACATCGTCTACTCGGTAGGATCACATCGGAGGCCATGAGAGGGGCCCTTTGACTTTCCATACCAGAAGGAAAGCTCAGCAGGGATAAGTAGGCTACGTAGTAGGAGTCAAAGAACATAGTAGTAGGAGAATGCCTATAACTAGTTATTTCGGTTTACTACTGGCTACTTCAACTAGAACTGAAGCTCTATTCATTGGTTTGAACAAGACTGATTTAAAATATATGAGTTTTAAATGAACATCATCAAAAGAAGGATTTTTCCGGGATTCCAAGTATTCTATGGTTCCTTAACTAAGACTATTGAGAAGGGATCAAGGCCAATTTCCCCTTGATTCAGGGAAAAGTCTTTGCATTTTCTTTATCAAAAGAAGATCTCAATGTAAAAGAAGAAATGTGCTTCTCTTCGTCCTTTCCCGTAGTATGTTAAGGCTCTAAGCAAACAGACGTCTGTCTACTCTCTAATTCACCCGACCCAATAGTACCTATTTTGGGAACGTCCAGTGCCAAAGTCACTGAATGGGCAAGTCGCTAATCCCTAAAACAGAGAATCAATCCCAAATTAAATCGATCAAGCATGGAGATCATAGAATGAAGATGGCCTACTTCCATAATATGGGATTTGGTTGCAATCTCATGTAATCTCATGAGATCTCATGAGATTACATTATTCCATGGAAATCTCCAAGATTTAAAACAACACTTGTTGTAAATTATTCTACAAAAATAATTCATAATTATTTTGTTAATATTGCAATCTTACCATTGGAAAATTGTGAATCACATTCACAACCCAAAATAAAATTTGAATTACATTTTCAATTAATTGTCCAATGTGAATCCAATTCACATCAACATTTAATTAACAAATGTAAATTACAAATAGCTCTCTCTTATATATTATAAATCACATTTATAATATATGTGACTAATATGGATATTGCTATCCACATTATTCATATCCATGATAATTAAATCACGTTTAATCATCTTGTATCTCTATTCTCGTGTGCCCAAATAATATGAATCGCATTCACATTATTCACATCTTTGATAATGAAATCACATTTAATTATCTTAGATAACTCTCCCTATAATTTGAATCAAATTCATATTATTCATGATAATTAAATCACATTTAATTATCAATTTTCTCAATGCTCGGATACACATATCAACAATGAAATTATCCTGAACTCTTTCAAGGATAATGCGCTTGCTCCGCGGATACTTGGAGATAAGGACAGGGTGCTTGTATTGTTCCATGTATAGTGACTTGGATATTGAGATCATATCTCAAATCCAGATCGTGGGCCTCCCATAGATGCTTGATTAAATCAAGACTGCAAATCTAATCTTCTCATTGCATCTGAATCACATTCTGATCAATGTCCAACATTTGGACCAAGATAAAATTACTTCTCTACTTAGAGGAGTCACTAAAATCCAGACATGTTTCATCACTTCCTAGGAATTGAAGTTGTCATGGTTATACAATCATTTATGATCACATCACCCTCAAGTATTCCCAATACCTGTACATCCTACATACTGGAAGAATCAGAATAAACCTGAAGTATTGGATCAACTTTATACTATCTACTTCATGGTTTTATGAGTAAGTTTCTCATTCGATCATTTAGAGTTGGTGTCGATCATATACTTTCCAAAATCATATATCACACCTAGGTCTTGATCATATACTTCCAAAAGTATATATCAAACCTACAAATTCAGTCAAGCTTCCAAAATGAGACGACCGTGCACGGAATTTGATTCTTCCCAATATCTCATAAGTGAGCTTATGACTTCCGGTTTAGTAAATGAAACATTATGATCCCTTTGAGAGATTATTACTCATATGCCCTTATTTACACACCAGTGCACAGGTGTATAGACCTTGGTTAGGTCATCAACCTATTGGTCTGCCAAATGTACATAGTCAGACATATAGTAACAGATCTGTCTCCGGTCAGAGGATGCGTGCTTGTATCGTGACAATATACGATATAGGACTTTGGTTATCTCGATCTCATTAAGTCAACTCTTTGACCTAACTAATCTGACACCTCCGAATCTCTATTTCTATGCAGTGGACCTGCATCAAGAGATCGGGCAGATATCAGCCAAATTGAGAAAGGATTGCCATCTCCTATTCAGGCTGGAGATCATCTCTTAACAATCATTCGACGGTGCTTGATGAGTCCTCAATCTAACCCTTTAGATATTCATCCAAGCACCAACCTCAATGATTCAATAATTGAATCAATAGTTGTATGATCATTAAGATGTCCATGGTACATAACCCTAATTGTTCTAAGGGACCTATTGTGCAAATTATCTATTCTTCATTTCAGATCAAGGAATGATATTCGCAATAACATTTATTGGATAATGGCTCGTTGTGGGCTCGCATGTCAACAATCTCCCACTACACAAAGAGCCATTAATGGACTAATCATTGAAACCCTCACTCATGTGACAATCATATACTATCTAGAAAATAGGTAGGTAAGCTAATCAGTCACTATGTTCCTGCTAGACTACGCCAAAAATCCTTTTACGACACTTGCATATCCCCAGTAACAGTGCTCGCATCTAATGCGAATGTTGCATCTTATGCAACCAATACTCAATCTTGTTGGTTATAGTGTCCTTGACACTATAGACTAATAATTATCATAACCAGTATTTCCATAATCCTTATCAGAATACCCTTATTCTCAAAGAACACTATCTGTTAAGGTATCCACAGTTAAGACCTATTCAGATCTCTATCTATAAATTCTTAAGTTTTTGAATATAAGACTTTGAGATCACTATCTCAAAAAATCTTGTCATCTATGAAGATTTTGTTATTACTGCAATCAAGTGTTTTCTCTCCGTAGTAGGATTAGCAACTCTTTACTACTCCTACTGCATGGTAGATATCTGGATTTTGTACACATCTAGCCTACACTCAACTTCTCGTAACTGATGCACAAGTGCAAGCAGATCGAGCATTCACTTTCTCAACTCCTTGAGGAGCTATCCCTTCAGATAGGTCATTACCATATCTTAATGGAAGGAAGCCTTTCTTAGAATTTCCAAGAATGTAATATGTCCAAGGTGTACTACAAAATGTGACGGTCCTGATACCCTCTTCTCTTTTCTTCTGAACAACTTCATAACTAAGATCTAAGAGGTATCCTTGAAATCATATTTCAAGATATGGAATAGCCAGTCTATAAAACACTTATTATCATCTCTATTTCATTTTAAAATGATTAGGATATTATCTACATTTAGCATGATGAACACAATGGCACTCCCATTAAGCTTCACATGGTTTATCAAGATCCTATCTGAAATCATAACATTTATAATTTCATTATATCTGATGTTCCAACTACGAGAAGCTTATTTGAGTCCATAGATGGACTTATTTAGCTTGCACACCTTCGTTTCCTCAACCATGAAGCCCTGGGACTACTTCATGTGAATATCCTCAAAGAGGTATTCATAGAGGAATGCAATCTTGACTTACATCTCTTGAAGATCCATTTACACTTTTATGGGTCTTACCCATATAGATGGATCCTCGAGGGTCCATATACAGCATTTTGTATATGAAGTCTACTTTAGACTTTATTGCTAACATCCATCTTTCCATGTCATGATCTTCAGAAGCTTCATCACATGAAGTCCGATCATTGTCAGACTTAACTAACACATGCAGTACATCCTCAAACACATTTGAAGAGGTATTAATGTTTCATCTATTATTGTCCTTTTAGTTTCCGATTTCAGGAGCCTCATTATCATCTCAAGATTAAACGAGTTCCTACACTTCATTTTCTTCTTGATTCTCAATAGAGTCATCCTCTAATAATCATATCCTCAGTGAGATCTTTTAAGAATCTCAAGGTTATAAAGTAGTCATCCAATACCATCCTTTATTTTCCTAATGAAGTAGCACTCTCTATTGCTAGATTCCAACTTATATGCATGGAACCCTATTAATGATATACGTTGTAGTCTCTACTACACATATATACCTGGAAACTAAGGGATAATTATGCTAAAATTCATCAGTAATAAGATCATGTCACACATGATCCAATTGTATCTCCCTATAACTCTATTGATTTAAGGTGTGTTAGGAGGATTGAGATAGAAATGATATTCATATCTCCATAAGGTATTCTTTGAATTTATCTAATAGGTGCTTGCTACCTAGGCTAGATCAAATTCATTTTATCTTCCTTCAAACTTTGGTTTTAAACCAAAATTATGAAATCTTTGAACATTTCAAAGGTTTCTTAGGTGAAGAGAAGAAATCTCATATCATACATAATCGTCAATAGATATCACATATCTATAATGCTTATTATGATATAGATCATCCACATACATCAATATGTATGAGATCATGAATACCTTGACATCTTACACCTTTCGCAAGAAAAGGTGTATTGGACATATTTTACTTTTGAATACATAATTCACAAGTATGTAAGATTTGTAATTTTAGACATTCTAAAGTTTCATATCTTACTAGTTCATTGATCTCATCAACAAATATATGTCCAAATCTTGATGCCACATCATTGTCAAATGATCTTTATCCACTTATTAATCTTTAAAGGTTTAATTTCCTTATTAAAAATGTTAATGAACCAATCATTAATTTTCTAATTCAGTGGAGTCCTCTGGATGTTAGATTACTTTCTGAAATATATCCATCATAACTCTTTTATGATGGGTCCATTCCAGAATTCATGCTTATTTCCAACATATAGAAATAAACAATGAGTGTATTCTAATGTCTAGGTCATAGAGACACTCTCTAAGATCAAGGGCTCTCCCACTGAAATTATGAAGTCTATTGATCCAATGGAAATTGTTGCAATAATTGCATCAATTCGAACATGGATGATCATTAAACCTTAAGATCAAATTTCTAATCTTCTAATATTTATGCAACCAATTGCAAGTGTCATTAGAAGATTGAGATACAATTATTGGACTTTATATTATCAAATAAGAAAGTCAATTTTAATGATTTATGTAGATTATTTTGATGCTCTATTCGAGTCTTTCTCTAAGGATTCTGGACAGACTTGATAGTCAAACTATCAACACATCAATTTATTGCAGTATTGGAAATCGTCCAACTCTTTGGATGTCATATGGAAGTCACAGAAGTACAGTCAACTCTTTGACTATCCTTCTCATCTTGGGTCTGACCCATGCTTCCATTGTGCTCCCTATATCTATAAACAACCATTGCTTAAGACTAAGGATCTCTTATGTTAAATTCAAAAGAATTCAATGTAAGAGTATTTCAACATTCATACATGCTTCATTCAATTCATACAATATGGATATTATGAAGCTTCATGAATGACAAGAGCATAGACAGTAAAATGATGACACTCATCATGTCTACATCCATCTAGACTCTTAAAAACATTGGTTTAGGTAGGTATTCAAACATTTTGAATACATCATCTCTTATAAAGCCACCATTCTGCATGATGCAGTGAACCATCTCATTCATGATAAATGTCAAGAGCACATATGTATGCCAGAATATCTTCATTGATTTTATAAAGGATTATTTGGCAATTACAATCATCATCGACATGTCACTTCCAAAGTACATCCGATGAGAGATCAAGACTATAGAGACAAGCAAACCCTAGGATTGTAGTCCTATTATCTATTTAATTGTCATTCCTCATTATTATGAGGAAACATGCACATTGCAACCACATACATTATGTGTCCAACTGCAAGTACAATATATGGATCATGGGTCCAATCCATGATATTTTACTAGTTATAATTGAGTATATTATTGAGTGAGTTTAATGAAGGATTATCTTTAATAAGAAATTTGCATAAATATATAAATATATATTACTTTGATTTAGGATTTTTCATATCAAAGTTGTCTTGCCTTGTCAACACTGAAAGTTCATTCCCTTAATCACTTTCAATGTAAGAGATATACTTACCATCATATCTCAGCAAGATCTGGGATCTCCTTCCTTATCTTTGTTACATCCCAATAATATGAGAATCTGCAACTCGGATAAAAAGAAGCGGGAACACATTTCACCTTGCAAGTCCAACTTGCATCTCCCAATTCGGTCTTTAACACCCGGACCCACCATCCCTAAGGTGATGTTGACCCGTCATTAATTGAACCAACCATCAACAAGAATAGTACTCGCTATGCGCAATCCAATATCGCCCCAATAATGTGAGGATTCGATATTGGGGTCACTACGCATACGACCTTACTCTTTCAAGAAGCAAAGAGCCAGATCCAGATGCGCTTGCATACAGGAGCTGTCACTTCGAGCAGGTGTCTCCTACATACAATCCCTGGCGACGGAACCCTTCGCCTTGACGGGAGACCATGGATGTCACTTATGTGATCCACCATATTACATTCAAATTCTAATTAATCATTATGAATCATATTTATTATGATTATTTCTTCCAAGGGAATTGACACATCTATTTATTTAGAGTGTCTTAATTTTAATTGGATTCCAATTAATCTAATCATAATAAATTAATGATCCAATTAATATCCAACAAGCATTCTTAATTATTACTTGAATTATGGTATTATCTCACATACGTATTATTTAAAATTTTAATAATTAGAAATACATCATGATTTCTTAATCATGATACCAACCCTACCTGTAGTTATGGCCAATACCGATGGGAGTGGGACAAACAACACACGGTGTAACCTGCTACCCCTACGCTCCCTGACTACCCCAACACTTTGTACTTGATATGATCATTGGTTCTTCAACCTAAATTATACCATATAATAATAATCAAAATAATTTTGATTAATATTATAATGAGATTTGCTAAACAAATCCCGAATCCTATTCAAGCAACATATTTGTTGGAATGTAGATCATGTAGATCATGTAACTAATTTTGTGATATAGATCACATCTAATCAATTATTGGTTAAGGCTGTCATTTAAGTAAATAATTACCATCAAATATTTCACAAATATTTATGTACAATTATTCCAGGAAATTAAACAATTTAATTTGACTAATTGATTAAATGACAATCACTAGGTTCTTGAATAGGAAAGTATTTCCAACAGTGACCCTCACTTACTAAAAATACCATATCTCAATCAATTTAAATCCAAATTAAGCAAACTAAGTTCCTAAAGTTTTCTAATTTGATTTCCAATAGAAACTAAATGATTTGCATGCATTTCAAGTTGTCTCAAATACGCAATTAACCCTTTAATTACGTTAAGATTCGCAGTCCCTGAAACTGTGGATACATGTTAACTAAAATGAGCATAACTTGAGCAAACGGAATCAAAATCACGTAAACTCAGATCCTATGGTTTCCTTATTTAATGGGAAACAAAATACAATTATTATTTTCATGTTTAAACAATTAAAAGAGTGCTGAAAATAAACTCAAAAAAGAGATGCGAAAATGAAATGCAAGAAAACCTTCGCAACCCTAATGAATCCAAGTCGTCCTCGGTTCATGGATCGCATCAAAAACCTTCGACCTAAGGCTCTGATACCACTTGAAGGATATGGTGAGTTCCTCAACCGCATCATGGAAGCATGTGCATCGTATCGAATAGGACAAAGAACTACTAGTCGGACTAGTTGTTCTATGCAATGGAAATTAAGAATTTTTCATGCGATGAAACCACATGATCCGAGAACACTTCTCAGATCATTTTGTCTAAACCACAAACAAGTAATAGGATTACCTCTTGAAGCGTGGTTGTGATCGAGACTCTAAATGAAGAGACATCCTGTCTCAAGTCTGATCCGACGGAGGAGAAGCTTGCGAGCGTGTTGATGAAACGCGTTCTTCCCGCAATCCATGTTGATGATCCAAGCGGAGGATCTCATGATCTCGATGCACGAGATCCGACATATTCTTAACGAGCGAGGCACACCAAAGGAGATGGAGATCCACGAGCAAATAATCGGGCAGCATAACGACAACGCTGTGGCAATGGAGACTCCCTCTAGGGCATCGATGGTGGACGACCATGAGAGAGTAAGAGAGAGGGCTGACGTGTAAAGAGAAAGAGAGAGAGAGAGAGAGAGAGAGAGAGAGAGAGAGAGAGACTTATGTTCTCTTATTTGTAAAGAAGAGCAATGGGGTGCTTCTCCTTTTATAATATTTTAGGATCCATGGATCTCAATCCATGGGCAACACAAATCCAATGGTTCTCATTGATTTGTGTTTCTTTTAATGGCTAAGATTTTGTGTTGGTAAAAATCCACCAATAATTAATTTAATTTAGATTAAATCTACATTGATAAATCAATATAAATCAATCCCAAATTAAATCAACCAAGTATGGAGATTGTGGAATGAAGACTGCCTCCTTCCATAATATGGGATTCGGTTGCAATCTCATGTCATCTCATGAGATCTCATGAGATTAAATTATTCCATGGAAATCTCCAAGATTTACAAAATACTTGTTGTAAATTATTCTGCAAAAATAATTCATAAGTATTTTGTGAATATTGCAATGTTGCCATTGGAAAATTGAGAATCACATTCACAACCCAAAATAAAATGTGAATTACATTTTCAATTAATTGTCCAATGTGAATCCAATTCACATCAACATTTAATTAACAAATGTAAATTACAAATGGCTATCTCTTATATATTATAAATCACATTTATATATATGACTAAGATGGATATTTCTATCCACATTATTCATATCTATGATAGTTAAATCACATTTAATCATCTTGGATCTCTATTCTCGTGTGCCCAAATAATATGAATCGCATTCACATTATACACATCTTTGATAATTAAATCACATTTAATTATCTTAGATAATTCTCCTTATAATATGAATCAAATTCATATTATTCATGATAATTAAACACATTTAATTATCAATTTTCTCAGTGCTCGGATACACATATCAACAATGAAATTATCCTGAACTCTTTCAAGGATAATATACTTTCTCCATGGATACTTGGAGATAAGGACATGGCGATTGTATTGTTCCACGTATAGTGACTTGGATATTGAGATCATATCTCAAATCCAAATCGTGGGCCTCCCACAGATGCTTGATTAAATCAAGACCGCAAATCTAATCTTTTCATTGCATCTGAATCACATTCAGATCAATGTCCAACATTTGGGACCAAGATCATATCACTTCCTCTACTGAGAGGAGTCACTAAAATCCAGACTCGTTTCATCACTCCCTAGGAATGGGAGCGTCATGGTTATACAATTGTTTATGATCACATCACCCGCAGGTATTCCCAATACCTGGTACATCCTGCATACTGGAAGACTCAGAATAAACCCTAACTATTGGATCAACTTTATATTGTCTACTTCATGGTTTTATCAGTAAGCTTCTCATTCAATCATTGGGAGTTGGTATCGAACATATACTTTGCAAAAGCATATATCATACCTATGTTTTGATCATATACTTTCCAAAAGTATATATCAGACCTACAAATTCAGTCAAGCTTCCAAAGCGAGATGACAGTGCACGGAATTTGATTCTTCCCAATATCTCATGAGTGTGCTCATGCCTTCCGATTCAGTAAATGAACTTGTATGATCCCTTTAAGAGATCGTATTACTCATATGCCCATATATACACACCAGCGCACCGGTGTATAGACGTTGGTTAGGTCATCAACCTATTGGTCTACCAAATGTACATACTCAGACATATAGTAACACATCTGTCTCCAGCAGAGGATGCGTACTTGTATCATGACAACATATGATATAGGACTTTGGTTATCTCGATCTCGTTACGTCAATTCTTTGACCTAATTAATCTGACACCTCTGAATCTCTATTCCTATGCAGAGGACCTGCATCAAGAAGTCGGTCAGATATCAACCAAATTGAGAAAGGATTGCCATCTCTACTCAGGTTGGAGATCATCTCTTAACAATCATTTGACGGTGCTTGATGAGTCCTCAATCTAACCCTTTAGACATTCATCCAAGCACCAGCCTCTTTGATTCAATAATTGAATCAATAGCTATATAATCATTAAGATGGCCATGGTACATAACCTTAATTGTACTAAGGGACCTTTTATGCAATTTATCTATTCTTCATTTCAGATCAGGGAATGATATTCACAATAACATTTATTGTGGCTCGTCGTGGGCTCGCATGTCCAACACTCTCCACATCAGAAATGACAAAGAATGAGGCTCCTCTAACTAGGAAACTCTAATTCCTCGATCTAGCAACTCTTTCATTGAGGAGCAGGGTATTCCCTTCTAAGTTCAAGTGCAACCTACTCAAGAAGAGGGGGAAGAGAATATAATTGACTGTGACCAGTGAATCACATAGCCGTAGAGCTTAACAAATGTAGCCAAGTCTACCATTGCAGGCTTCCTTGGTATGAGACTTTAAAGCATATGCCTTGCAAATGTACACAGTCCGGTAGACATTTTATTTTCAATCAGGCATGTCAAATTTATCAGAGTTCTTTTTTTCTTTTTTTGATCTACATATAATATGAAACATGTACATCATGAATTTTTCTTCTTGAACTAGTAGACTATCCCTCTTTTGAAGCATTATTGCAACCCACAACATCTCATCATTAGACATGGAAACCACTAGACTAGGCTGAGATACACTACCCTCCCTAAAGGAGGACGATGTTTCCACCCATGTACTACTCCAAGCCAAAGGATTCTACCTCCTCACCACCTCATCAATGAAGAGCTACGTGCATGGCGCTTGTCCAAGTTAGGTCATTGTCTAAGTGTACAGAGTATTCTACTTAGACCAATCAAGATGGAATGTGAACATAAACTTACATAGTCAAATAGTTAAGTCACTCGACCTGAAAAATCTATCTCCATTTCTATAAGGTTTTTCTAAAATTAGGTAGATTAAGGTGAACATAAATCCATCCACGAAATGTATTCATAACTTGGTTCAGAACCCACTATCTTTTCACTTTGTATATGCTAGATATGCATATGAAATGCAAATGACATGCAATAGATGAAGTGTAAGACATATTTTTTTAATGCAAGGATGATATGAGAGAGTAACTAAGAAGCCTATTTTTCTTATCATTTTTAATTAGTTTTTTTCAAAAATCTAGTATACCTCTTGTTTTATAACAAAGTTTACAAAAGTATTATTTACAAGAATTTTATAAGTACCATACAAATTATACAATATACTACACATGTATTTTACAAAAAAAATCAATTTTACCCACCCATAATTATTGGGTAATATATACAAGAATACGCGAAAGTACGAGCTATGGGTAATGTATATATGTAATATATACATGCCCCCATATACATAGTGTGTGTTATATCCTCAGATCACGAGAAGCGAAGAATAAGACATAGATCGTGATAAGCATAGGAGATCTAAAATAACAAACAATATAGAAGACGATCTTCCCACCCTATACTTAGGCTCTAGCAACCTAAGGATAGAAGAAGATAAAAAAATGGGCAGTTGAGGTTTGGAGGAGAAACAGATGAATATATATAATGATGGGAATCGGTTCCCCCTATACTTAGTCTTAGTCAACCTAAGTCTAGGACAGGAGTGAGTGTGCGAACCGATGAGATTTGGAGAATATACAGAGAACAGGAAGAGACTCGGGTCACTCTCCACCCTATACTTAGGATCTGGTCATCCTAAGTATAGCCATAAAATGAAACGATATGATGCCGGGATGAGTATACGAATCACTGGGGAGGGAGGGAAATAAAGGAAAGAAAATCTATACAAGGAGGGGTGAGAATATACAATGATCAAGAAGGTTAGTGATGAACCTTCTTGCAGGATCGAGGGGGTGGGTAATATACATATGTGTTGTTGTCGAAATTGTCCTTAGATGAATAAGAGTAAGGAGTATGGATAATCCAATGAGAGTCGACACACACCTATTTGTTCAGTTATGGCTTAAGAACAACCGAACTGAGATCACTCATATAAACCACTTGATCTCTAGACCCAATGAGGATTCCTTCGAAAATTCCTTCTCCTGTATGTTTAAGGAAACTTTCTTAGTCGGTTTTTTAGAACCTGAATCATTGAGAGGGAGAGGAGAGTGTCGCGCCTTGAGAGGTTCGGGAGAACACCTCGAGGAATCAATTTTCGACTTCCTCTTACTGGATTACTGACTAGAGGAAGGAGTAACTTTGTTTTTAGGTGGGGTCAATTCATTCCTAGTTGTCTGCTTTGAAGATATGGGATGTGGTGTGATGTTGACCATGGGGTTCCTCATCAGACGAGTCACCATATCCATTGTAATATTCCTGAAGAGTCTGCATATGTCTGAGGGAGGGGCTATTGATCTTAGTAGGCTTGGTATTAGAAGTGTTTCATGTATTGGGAATCAGTGATGTATGGGGAGTCTCTGATCCAATGGTTAGTTTGATAGCTGATATCTCAAGTGTAACAAAGTGGTGTGCTTGTCTACCTCTCTATGGTCACGACTGTCAGCAACGTTGCAGGTTACCTTAGAGTATAGTGTGTTAAAGAATGGGCGAGGATGTAGTGCTCCTAATGTTGTGAAATCGATCTCCTGAGTCTCACAATATATAGTCGACTTAGTCGAGGATGAGAACATCTTCTTGAGAATAATAGGAGAGTGGGTAAACTCTCCTCGATGCTCAATGTCAATGATCGTGAAGTCTACTAGGATTAGAGCACCTTAGACAGTAATGATGACTGAAATGGTTCCTCTCAACCATTTTATAGATCAATTAGTCAGTTGAGCGATCTATCTCAACTTTCTGATTGCCTGAGTTTGAGCTTGTCAAACATAGAGGTCGAGAGGATATTTATCAGTTAGTCATCATCGATTTTTGCATGGGTAAAGGTAGTGTCTTTTATTCCACATTCAACCCTAGGTAACTACTTCACTCTGCGGCTCTTGGTCTTTCTCCCCATTACCAAGGAGGTGTCCATAGACATTAGATGTTTCTCAGTCCTTTTTGCCCAACCACTTGGGCATCAATCTACTTCTTACAAATTGTTTGAGACTAGGGAAGTGATCTATGGCCTTTATTAATGGAATCTTACAAATCAATTCCTCATCGAGTGCTTCCTTTAAGGCAGGATCCAATTTTTTTTGTCTTTTTCTTTTTTATTATTATGAATTTGTTTGATAGTTCAATGATTTTGGTCAATTTGGGATTTTCGATTTTTTGATGTTTTGAATTAGTGAAGGAGTAGAGGATGTACAGAATCTTGATGGGAAGGTAAGTGGTAAGTAGAAGAGGGAGGTAGAATGGACTCCAGTTGTACAGTGTGTGTGCATGCGCGCGTGTGTGTGTGTGTGTGTGTTTCTTTGTATCCTCTATGTTTTCAACATTGAATTTACTTATTCCATTCTCCACTTCCATACTTGAGTTGGAATAAATTTAAAAGATTCGATCGATGACATTTCTAAGTTTATCCTCAATAAATTCATATCTCTTCACAACCCTGGAAATGTTATTCTCCCAAAGACTCCTCATAGCAAATCATTGAAGCAATTTGTCTACTCAGAGGATATTTGCTGAGATCTTGAAGTCTTATACTTAACATGTCTAGACTCTGGCATGTAGTACTGGGTCGAGTATGGACTATCCAAATGGAAAATATTGGTCACAACCTCGAATAATGGAGTCAATGAACGGGGGGCTGGTATGTCGAGCTCATGAGTCTAAGAATGTGCATGTGTATGCTCTCCGAATGTGTTATATGAAGGTTGGTCGATGTGGGCTTGATTACTAGGATCAATCTAGTTAAGAAGATCGTATGATGCATGCCTCTCCATTTGGTTTGTTTGATAGAGCATGTCATGCCCTAAGGTCATGTCGGGATGTGTATATGTGAATTTTTGTCCGACCCCAACTTGAGATGAGAATGAGTCATGTGGGGTCACATAATTCTTCCAATCCTTTGTCTCGATAGTGGCTTTATCTTCGAATTATTCATTTATTCCAGCGAGTGACTGACTATAAGTTGAGTTAGCTAGGTTTGAAGTGCGACAGGGGTGTAAGAAGGTGGGGTAGGTGAGAAGTACGAATAAGTGTGGAAGTTAGTCAATGTTATGAATTCACGGTATGGATGGAGGTATGAGGAGGAATAAGAAGGTGAAGATGATCTGATTATGGCTAAAGAGGAGTGACATGGATATGATTACCAATATCCCAACATCTTCAAGAGGAATGGATAAATGTAAGTGGATCGAGGTAGAAAATGTGCAAATATACGGGATAATGCACAAAGACAGACATAAAACAAACGAAAGAGAAAACCCCAAATTCACAACTCTACACTGAGGGCTGTAAAGGTTATCTATTTTTGTTGGTGACTAATTCAAGTCTTGAAAGATTAACAAGTTGTTCGGTGCATGTACATCCCTAGACACAACCTGATTCTTACGAATAGTTGCACCCACTTTCGGCCAGTACAGGAGTAAGTGCGGACCGTATAAATACAGCTACCTGTTACTTGAGGATGAAGCCATACATGATATCCTCTAAGCCTCCCACTCTGTTAAGGAAATCCTTACCATTTACCGGCTACCCTTAGATCCTCACTGAAAAGTGGCTAATCATTTTTTGAACCAATAGTCTATATGAAAATCCAAGCTTTGGCTCTATCCTATTGTCGTCTCTCTCTCTCTCTCTCACTTGCAAGTAAATCAGACAATGACGGAGTTGCTCTCCCACAAAAAAAGGGTTAATTTTTGTCATTTTTTGGTCCAATTCAATTAGCAGCCTCAGTTTTAGAGATTAATTATCACTATAATTAATCCACATAAGCAATCACTTCTATCGTTCACTCTTAATTTTTTTATCCTTAGTTAGAAAAACTGAGAGAGGGAATCAGAAAACGCCGATGCGATCGAGAAAATCATGACGAACGCTTGCGTATGAAGACTTACAATGCCTCCATCTCTCTACATGCAAGATGAAACATGGAATTGGAATTTACACTATATGGAAATCAAACGAGAAAATCGTTCCTAAATAAGCAGTTCTATTTGTGAGTGACGAATAGTTTAATTTAGACTAGTAGATCTACGATATAAATGCATCTCATTACATGTGATGTGTGATCATAGATTTTGTGATCACAAGTAATAATATAAATGCTCTAAGAGTCGCAAGTCCAGGTCCTAATCTACATCACACAACCACGAAGGGTCCAATGTCAAGGGTCTGGGTACACACGTGAGATTCCAAATAGAATCCGTTGTAAATATGAAATTATTACAAATTAATTCACAAAAAATGAAAATATCTCTTCTCAAAACTTCTTGGCATCTCAACAGCCGACTTGATCCACGAATCGTCGGCCTTCGATGTACTTTGAGATGCGTCGACTTCAAAAAACTCACTTCAAGTCCACCGAGCCATCGCACAAAAGATAAAATTTATGTCAGAATATCAAAATATATACAAGAAATACACATATTATAATTAAAGGAAAAATGGAATGATTACAAAATGATTTGGGGGTCAGACTACCCGTATGATTGGAAAATCTAATTCTAATTTTCTAAAATGATCCTAAGCTTTTTACCTCCCTGACAACAGTGCCATCTGATGAACTCGAGAATGCCCTTAATTAATCATGTGAAATTAACATTTAAATTTGTGTTTATTCATTAAAGTCGGGTAAAGTCAGAATAATTAAAAACCACAATTTAATTATTTTTCCAAATAAAACAAGTACTCAATTTTTTTACTTGGGCACGTCCAAGATCGAACTCAAGAAGGCCACTTTCTCCTTAGGTTGGTTTAAAGTCGATCTAGAGATTAGATTTTCAGAGAGGCATTTTTTAATTTTTAAATGTGATAAATGAGCGACATGCAAAATTGGCAAAGTTCAAGGACTAAAATGAAATTTCCATTCAACTAGCGTCCAAAATTTATCAAACTTGACCAAAATTTAAAATATTATTAAATTAGACTACTTTATTTTTTAGAATTTTTGGATGAAAAATGAATTAATTATGATTTAAATATACAGACGAGGTGATTTTGAGTTAATTTTATCGAATATCAAACCAATTTATTTCATAGAAATAAAATTATCCTAGATGAATCTACTAGCAAGGAATCTAGGAAAATTATTAGATATTAAGAATAATTGATATATCACCTATTAAAAATTAATTATGCAAATCACTAATATATTTATTAAGTTCTCGTTATGCGAGCAAATGTGATAAAATTTTGGTAGTATTAAAATAGATTCACACGCATCATATCTAATGTTTTCATAATTCTTGGAGGAAATGTTAATTAAATATGAATTTAAGATTGCGAATTGGATAAAATATGTAATTTTTCACAAAACAATTTAAGTTAATTACCCAATTCACACAACAATCCAAATCAATAAAAAAGTGATAGAGAATTAAACGGTCTTCAACATGCAACTTTTTATTAAAAGAAATGATGCAATCTCGAGGTCCAAATAAAAAACTAAATGCAAGGGTGTCTTTGCAATACAGAAAATAAAAATTGAATGAACTGAAATGTGCATAGAGCACTTTGCAAATACGGAAACTTGCAGGGCTCCAATTGCAATTTCTTAAACTAGAAAAATAAACCTCTCCTTCTTCATGGAAACGTGGGTTCCAAAATTGGATCCCACTTCTCTCACACATCTTAGGGCACGCAGGTTGAAGGCGGTGTCGAGTGTGGGCGAGGCAGCACATGACCATGCGTTGTGTGTGCGATGGTTGAAGATGGCGGAGCTCAGTTCTATTGTGCATGGCCCCGCGACAGACAATGGAAGAGGCACCTGTGGTCAGTTGGCGGTGGTTGGAGGAAGGCCGTGTGGGGGCGATGCGGTTGTTAGTGCATGTGGTTACATGTTGGAAGCCTAGAGCGAGAGAGACCAAGGTGTAGCGGAGGCTAGAGGGGGCCTGGAAGCACGAGGCGACATGAGGTGCGGTTTGGAGGATGGACCAGGGCGGCCGATGTGTGGGGGTCATGAGGGGCGGCTGGGGGAGGACTCGATGCGGCAAAGGAGGGTGGCGCCTAAGTGCGGTCGTGGATGAGGAAGATGGTTGGCAGGAGCAACGCCCTTTTTTTGTTTTCTTCTTGATGTAGCTAGTGGTTGGTGGTCGGCAACAGAATGCTACACCATCCTGCAAATGGAAAAATGGATCGAGCTTAGAGCTTGACCGATTATTATGCGAAATGGAAGTGGTTGATAATGCGTGGATAGATCAATGAGCGTGATAGAGGAGATCTATAGTCACTGGAAGGTTGTGTGAAGAAGAACGAGTAACCGACGAGGATCGAAGGTGATGGTGGTGATGGCTTGAATTTAAGTTTTATTTTTAATATGAGGGTGAAAATGATAATGAAAAACATGAAAAGAAACACAATAAAAATAGTGAAAAGAAGAAAAGATACTTAACTATGGATTCACCTAGGATCGAGCGAGCACGACTAGCTCATCTCTTTCATCACCTCAATCCGATTTGGTGAAAAAATCGAGAAGTTATGCAGCTTGGATGCAGCTACGACGAGGTCGATCTCTCTACCTCAGATCTCTCCAAACACGATGGCATCGTCGCATTGAAAACTTACTTGATCGATGTCAACGTCGATCAAGCTGAGCTAGTGGTTCCTTTTCTCTCTCGATTTTGACAGATGAAGAAAAATGATGAGGACGAGGGGAACAAAAGAAGGAGGAAGATGGGGGCAAGTTGGAAAAAAGGGGGTGGAAGTTGGAGTAGTGGTGGAAGATATGGGGAGAATGGGAGTTGATGGCTTAGGTGGGAGGTTAGAGTAGGGAAGAAGTGAGAGGGAAAAATATAATATATAAAATAATATAAATAGGTTACTAAATATAATGAAGAGAAAAGAAAATAAAATTAGAAGACAAAAATTAAATTGGAAAATGGGAAAAAAATAAATTTAATTAATTAATTAATTACTAAATAAAAATAATTAAATAAGAAATAAAATAAGAAAAAAAATAAGAAATAAAATAAGAAATAAAATAAAATAACAACTTATGAAAATAATATAAAAACGGGGTGACATGTGGTATCTCCATGATCTGCCATGTACCGTACTTACAAAAATCAAAAAATAAATGTAAAAAAATAAAAAAGAAATAACAAAAAATGTAAACAAAAAGTGGTCAACACGAAAGTTGCTCGTCCTGACGAGATCTACAACTTTTGTGAAGGTTCAAAAATCAAAAGAAATCATATCCAATAAATGTTATTTGGGCGGTTTCTTATAAGTATAAAATACTACATTTTATATTTTTGCATATTATTTTAGATTTTTTAATAGGAGAAAATTAAAAATACAAATATAGAAAAATATGAAAGGAGAATTTACCACTTAATTTAACTTTTTTTTAATTTTTAATAATTATGAAAATAAAGAGATAAAATAATGGTCATTTTGGTCAATATGTACAATATACAATAGGACCCAAAACCCAACTTTCACGTATGAACACCGATTTTTATTACATTGGTCTTTTTTTGAAGAACTTAAGGGATATGGAAATTATCCTCAAGCGCATCACGGAAGCATGATCGTCGTATTGGATACGACGAAGAACGACTAGTCGCACTAGTTGTTCGGTGCAGCGGAATTTAAAAAAAAATTATTCGATGAAACCACATGATCCGAGAACCATTCTCAGATCGTTTCATCTATAACCACAACAAGTATAATGCAATACCTCTTGAAGCGTGGTTGATCAAGTCTCTAAAGAAAGAGACCTCCTGTCTCAAGTCCGATCGTCGGCGAGACCGCTTGCGGGGATGAACCGCGTTGTCCTCGCAATCCAAGAAGATGATCCAAGCATGGTTGCTCCTGATCTCGTCGCACGAGA
This sequence comes from Ottelia alismoides, assembly GCA_037367405.1. Lineage (NCBI taxonomy): Eukaryota > Viridiplantae > Streptophyta > Magnoliopsida > Alismatales > Hydrocharitaceae > Ottelia > Ottelia alismoides. The sequence continues at coordinate 261,994 of JAZKJV010003791.1, forward strand.
TCAAACGTCTCCTTCGTGAGAGGAACTATCCAAGAAGACGGAGAACCGAAGAATGTCGAAGCGGCGGCGCGGTGGCGAAGGCGACGACGGTTCTCTCCTCTAGGGTATGGTGGACGGCCACCAACAAGAGAGGGAGAGAGGGCTGGCGTGTATGAAGAAATGAGGGAGAGAGAGCTCCAATATTGCAAGTAATTAGAGAGCATAGTATGCCTCTCTATTTATAGGGTTTTGGGATCCATGGATCTCAATCCATGGGACACATAAAATCAATGGGTGATATTGATTTGTGTCAATCCAATGGCCAAGATTGTTGTTGTCAAAAGCAACAAATTTAGGTCAAAATATATTTGACAAAATCAAATATAATTTATTCCTAAATCATCCCAACAAATAAGGAGAGAATACACATGGAGATCAAATCTCCATGTGCAATCAAGAGGGGACGGCCACCCATTCCATATAGGAATTGGGTGCCGCCCACTTGTTTCCCAATGGAGAGCAATCTCATGGATTTCCATGAGATTGCATATCTCCTTGGATTTCTCTCCTATTAATTTGCAACAAATTTTGTTGGGTTTTATTCTTCAAAAATAATTCACAATTATCTTTGAGAATATTGCATTCTTGCCATGGAAAAAATTGTGAATCATATTCACAACCCATAACAACATATAATTCATATTGTTTACACAATGTGTATGCAATACACATAATAATTAATCAACACATTAAATTATAATTAGCTCTCTCTAATACATTATAAATCACATTTATAATATATTATGAATAATTGGATATTTCTATCCACATTATTCTTATCCATAATAATTAAATCACATTTAATTACATTGGATAATTTCTTCACACATCAATATGATTAAATCACATTTAATCATCATTTCTTCATTGCTTAGATCTTATGGAATTATTCTCGAACCATTCAAGAATAATGCAATCTCTCCGCAGATACTTGGAGATAAGGACAGGGCGATTGTATTGTTCCACGTATAGTGACATGGATATTGAGATCATATCTCAAATCCAGATCGCGGGCCTCTCATAGATGCTTGATTAAATCAAGACCGTAAATCTAATCTTCTCATTGTATCTGAATCACATTCAGATCAATGTCCAACACTTGGACCAAGATTAGATCACTTCTCTACTGAGAGGAGTCACTAAAATCCAGACCCGTTTCATCACTCCCTAGGAATGGAAGCGTCATGGTTATACAACCGTTTATGATCAAATCACCCTCAGGTATTCACAATACCTGTACATCCTGCATACTGGAAGACTCAGACTAAACCCGAAGTATCGGATCAACTTTATACTGTCTACTTCATGGTTTTATCAGTAAGTTTCTCATTCGATCATTGGGAGTTGGTATCGATCATACACTTTCCAAAAGCGTATATCATACCTAGGTCTTGATCATATACTAAAAGTATATATCAAACCTACAAATTTAGTCAAGCTTCCAAAGCGAGACGACCATGCGCATGGAATTTGATTCTTCCCAATATCTCATGAGTGAGCTCATGTCTTCCGGTTCAGTAACTGAACCTGTATGATCCCTTTGAGAGATTGTATTACTCATATGCCCTTATATGCACACCAGCGCGCCGGTGTATAGACCTTGATTATGTCATCAACCTATTGGTCTGCCAAATGTACATACTTTGACATATAGCAACACATCTGTCTCCGGTCAGAGGATGCGTGCCTATATCATGACAACATATGATATAGGACTTTGGTTATCTCGATCTCGTTAAGTCAACTCTTTGACCTAACTAATCTGACACCTCCGAATCTCTATTCCTATGCAGAGGACCTGCATCAAGAGGTCGGTCAGATATCAGCCTAAAGAGATAAGGATTGCTATCTCCAACTCAGGCTGGAGATCATCTCTTAACAATCATTTGACGGTGCTTGATGAGTCCTCAATCTAACTCTTTATATATTCATCCAAGCACCAGCCTCTATGATTCAATAGTTGAATCAACAGCTGTATGATCATCAAGATGGCCATGGTACATAACCCTAATTGTACTAAGGGACTTATTATACAAATTATTCATTCTTCATTTAAGATCAGGGAATGATATTTGCAATAACAATTATTGCATAATGGCTCGCCGTGGGCTCGCATTTCCAACAATCTCCCACTAGCCCAAAGAGCCATTAATGGGCTAATCATTTAAACCCGCACTCATGTGACAATCATAGACTATTTGGAAAATAGCTAGGTAAGCTGATCAGTCACTCTGTTCCCGCGAGACTACGCCAAGTCCTTTTGCGGCACTTGCATATCCCCAGTAACAGTGCTCGCATCCAATGCGAATGTTGCATCTTATGCAACTAATACTCAATCTTGTTAGTTATAGTGTCCTTGACACTACAGCTTAACAATTATCATAACAAGTATTTCCATAATCCTTATAAGAATATCCTTATTTCTGGAGATCTCTATCTCCTAAGGTATCTTTAGTTAAGACCTTTTAGATCACTATCTATAAAGTCTTAAACTTTTGAAGATAAGACTTTGTGATCACTATCTCAAAAAATCTTGTCATCTATGAAGATTTTGTTATTACTGTAACCAAGTGTTTTATTTCCATAGTAGGACTAGTAACAGTTTACTACTCCCACTGCATGGAAGCCATCTGGTTTTTGTACACCTCTAGCATACATCCGGCTTCTCAGAACTGATGCCCAAAGGCAAGTAGTTCTAGCATTCACTTCCTCAACTCTTTGAGGTGCAATCCCTTTAGATAGGTCAGTACCATATCTTAAGGGATGGAAGCCATTACTGGAATTTCCATAAAATGGAATATGTCCAAGATGTACTATAAATGTGACAGTCCCATTATCCTCTTCTCTTTGCTTCTAAACAACTTTGATCTGAGAGGTATCTTTGAAATCATATTTCAAGTTATGGAACAACCAGATTATAAAACACTAATTATTATCCTTATATCATTTTTAAATGATTAGGATATCATCTACATTTAGCACGATGAACACAAAAGCACTCCCACTAAGCTTCATATGGTTCATCAAGATTCTATCTGAAATCATAACATTTATAACTCATCAAATCTTATGATCCAACTTCAAGAAGCTTATTTGAGTCCATAGATGGATTCCTTAGCTTGCACACCTTGCTTTCCTCAACCATGAAGCCCTGGGCTACTTCATATGAATATCCTCAAAGGGGCATTCGTAGAGGAATGCAATATTGACTTACATCTTGAAGATGCAATAATCAAGTTATGTAGCTAAGGTTAGCAATATTCTGATGGTTTTAAGCATGGTCACCGAAGAGCAAGTCTCATTGCAAGCAATGTCTTCTCTTCCAGTGTGTAGCTTATGGCTACGAACCATGCTTTGAAGATCTCTACCTTCTCATCAGGTTCCCTGTCTCTTGAAGATCCATTTACACCTTTACAGGTCTTACTCATATAGGTGGATCCTCGAGGGTCCATGTACAACACTTGTATATGAAGTCTACGTTAGACTTTTATTGCTATCCATCTATTCATGCTATGATCTTTAGAAGCTTCATCACATGAAGTTCGATCATTGTCAGATTTCTCTAACACATGGAATCCATCCTCAAACTCATTTGAAGAGGTATTAGTGTTTCATCTTTAATTGTCCTTTTAGTTTCCAATTTCAGGAGTCTCATTATAAATGAGTTCCTACACTTCATTTTCATCTTGATTCTCAAGAATCTCAACCTCTAAGAATCACATTCTTAGAGATGAGATACTTTAAGAATCTCAAGGTTATAAAGTAGGTATCCAATACCATCCTTTATTTTCCTAATGAAGCAGCACTCTCAAGTGCTAGATTCCAACATACATGGAACCTTATTAAGGATATACATTGTAGTCTCTACTACACATATATACCTGGAAACTAAGGGATAATTATGCTAAAATTCAACATTGATAAGGTCATGTCACACATGATCCAATTGTATCTACCTATAACTCTATTGAGTTAAGGTGTGTTAGGAGGATTGAGATAGAAATGATATTCATATCTCTATAAGGTATTCTCTGAATTTATCTAGCAGGTACTTGCTACCTAGATTAGATCAAATTCATATTATCTTCCTTCAAACCTTGGTTGTAAACCAAAATAATGAAATCTTTGAACATTTCAAAGGTTTTTAAGTGAAGAGAAGAAATCTCATATCATACACAATCATCAGTAGATATCACATATCCATAATGATTACTATGATATAGATGATCTGCATACATCAATATGTATGAGATCCTGAATACCTTGGCATCTTACACCATTCCCGAAGAAGGGTGTATTGGACATTTTTACTTTGAATACAATATTCATAAGTATGTAACTTTTGAAATTTTAGACATTCTCAAGTTTCATCTCTTACTATTCTATTGATCAAATCAATAGACAAATGTCCAAGGCTTGATGCTAGATCATTGTCAAATGATCTTCATCCTCCTATTGATCTTAAGGTTTAATTTCAGTATTTAGAAATGTTAGTGAACCATTCATTAATTTTTCTAATTTATGTAGAGTCCACTAGATTTTAGATTACTATCTGAAATATCTTCATCATAACTCTTTATGATAGTTCTATCTCAGAATTCATGTTTATTTCCAACATTTAGAAACAAACAATGAGTGTATTCTTATATCTAGGTCATAGAGACATTCTCTACGACTAAGGGCTCTCCCACTGAAATTAACAAGTCTATTAATCCGACAGAGATTGTTGCAACAATTGCATCAATATTCATGTGGACAACTATAAACCTTTAAGATCAAATTTTCCAGTCTTCTAAAATATGCAACCCTTTGCAAATGTCATCAGAAGATTGAGATACAATTATTTGACTTTATCTTATTCAATAAGTAAGTCAATATCAATGATTTATGTAGATTATTCTGATGCTCCATCCGAGTCCTTTTCTAAGGATTCTAGACAGACTTGATAGTCATACTATCAACACATCAACTTATTACAGTATTGGCATTCATCCAACTCTTTGGATGTCATATGGAAGTTATAGAAGTCCAGTCAACTCTTTGACTTTCCTTCTTTCTTGGGTCATACCCATGCTTCCATTGCGCTCCCTTTATCTATAAGCAACCATTGCTCAAGACAGAGGATCTCTTATTTTAAATTCAAAAGAATTCAAAAATAAGAGTTTTTCAACATTTATACATGCTTCATTAAATTCATACAATATGAATATTATGAAGCTTCATGAATGACTAGAGTATAGATAGTAGAATAATGACACTCATCATCTACATCCATCTAAACTCTTAAAATATAGGTTTAGGTAGGTACTCAAACAATTTGAATACATCATCTCTTATAGAGCTACCATTCTGCATGATGCAGTGAACCATCTCATTCATGATAAATGTCAAGAGCACATATGTATGCCAGAATATCTTCATTAATTTTATAAGGATTATTTGACAATTATGATCATCATCAACATGTCACTTCCAAAGTACATTTGATGATACCAAGACTATAGAGACATACAAACCCTAGGGTTGTAGTCCTACTATCTATTTAATTGTCATTTCTCAATATTATGAGGAAATTTGCACATTGCAACCACATACATTATGTGTTCAATTGCAAGTACAATATCTGGATCATTGAGTCCAATCCAAGATATTTCACTGGTTATTATTGAGTATATCATTGAGTGGGTTTTAATGAAGGATTATCTGAAATAAGAAATTTGCATAAATATATAAATATATATATTTTTTACTTTGATTTAGGAATTTTTATATCAAAGTTGTCTTGCCTTGTCAACACTGAAAGTTCATTCCCTTAATCATTTTCAATGTAAGAGATATACTTACCATTATATTTCAACAAGATCTGGGATCTCCTTCCTTATCTTTGTTGCATCCCAATAATATGAGAACCTACAACTCGGATAAAAAGAAGCGGGAACACATTCCGCCTTGCAAGTCCAACTTGTATCTCCCAATTCGGTCTTTAATACCCGGGCCCACAACCCCTAAGGCGATGTTAACCCGTCATTAATTGAATCAACCGTCAACAGGAATACAACTCGCTATGCGCAATCCAATATCGCCCCAATAATATGAGGACCCGATATTGGGGTCACTACGCATACGTCCTTACTCTTTCGAGAAGCGACGAGCCCGATCCAGATGCGCTTGCATACAGGAGCTGTCACTTCGGACAGGCGTATCCCACATGCAAACCCATGGCGACGGAACCCTCCGCCTTGACGGGAGACCATGGATGTCACTTATGTGATCCTCCACCTCATATTCAAATTTTAATTAATTATCGTGAATCACATTCACATAATTAATTCTTCCAAGGGAATTATTAACTCTAATCATATTAGAGTATTTCAATGGGACATAATCAACTTAATCATATTAAATTAATTATCAATCCAATTCAATCAATCAGACTTGATTATTTTACTTGAATACATATATGGTAATATCTCAAAATACGTATTAATTCGAATTTTAATAATTAGAAAAATACATCTTAATCCCTCGGACATTATCCCGGCCCTACCCGCTGTCATGGCCAGTACCGACGAGAGTGGGACGGACCACGTACGTTGCAACCCGCAACCCCAATGCTCTCCGACTAGGCACCATATCCGCCTCAGGAAAGGATAATGCCAAATTGATTAATTTGTACTTGAGATGATCATCGGTTCTTCAACCGAAATTGTACCATATAGTAATAATCAAAACATTTTTTTGATTATAAGGAAATTTGCTAAACAAATTCCCAAATCCTATTCAAGCATCAAGTTTGAAAGATTGTGGTTTCCAATTATGATTTAGATCACATCTTAATCAATTATTGGTTAAGGCAATGCCATTTAAGGGAATAATTATCATCAAATATTTCACAAATATTTATGCACAATTATTCTAGGAAATTAAATAATTTAATTTCACTAAATGATTAAATGACAATCACCAATCAAACATTAAGTTTGATGAATGTGTTTCCAATTAAGATTTAGATCAAATCTAATCAATTAATTGGTTGGGGACAAGTCAATTATGTAAATAATCATATTCAAATATTTCACAAATATTTTTCATGATTATTTCACGAAATTAACAATTAATTTCACTAATTAACAATCATTTGGTTCTAGATTAGGACTGTAATTTCAGCAGTGACCCCTACTTACTAAAATTAGCATATCTCAATCATACTAAATCCAAATTAGACAAAATCAATTTTCATAGATTGCTAATTTGATTTAGGAAAGAATCCAAGTGATGTTATACGCATTTATAGGCAATTCTAAAAAGTAATTAACATTTTAAACACGTTCAGATCTACAGTTCCCGCAACAGTGCATACATGTTCATTAAAACAACCATATCTAGAGCATACGAAATCCGATTTACATAAAGTCAGATCCTATGGTTTCCTTATTTAATGGGGAACAAAATCCAAGTATTAAATTCGTGTTTAAACAATTTAAACAGTACCGAATTTATTTACTAAACAGATCTGCGAAATCAAATGCGATGAAAACTTTCGCGACCTAAACGAACCCAAGTCGTCCTCGGTTTTTCGAATCATATTCGAAACCTTCGACCTAAGGCTCTGATACCACTTGAAGGATATGGAAATTATCCTCAAGCGCATCACGGAAGCGTGATCGTCGTATTGGATACGACGAAGAACGACTAGTCGCACTAGTTGTTCGGTGCAGCGGAATTTAAAAAAAATTTATTCGATAAAACCACATGATCCGAGAACCATTCTCAGATCGTTTCATCTATAACCACAACAAGTATAATGCAATACCTCTTGAAGCGTGGTTGATCAAGTCTCTAAAGAAAGAGACCTCCTGTCTCAAGTCCGATCGTCGGCAAGACCGCTTGCGACCGTGGGGATGAACCGCGTTGTCCTCGCAATCCAAGAAGATGATCCAAGCGTGGTTGCTCCTGATCTCGTCGCACGAGATAAAACGTCTCCTTCGTGAGAGGAACTCTCCAAGAAGACGGAGAACCGAAGAATGTCGAAGCGGCGGCGCGGTGGCGAAGGCGACGGCGGTTCTCTCCTCTAGGGTATGGTGGACGGCCACCAACAAGAGAGGGAGAGAGGGCTGGCGTGTATGAAGAAATGAGGGAGAGAGAGCTCCAATATTGCAAGTAATTAGAGAGCATAGTATGCCTCTCTATTTATAGGGTTTTGGGATCCATGGATCTCAATCCATGGGACACATAAAATAAATGGGTGAGATTGATTTGTGTCAATCCAATGGCCAAGATTGTTGTCGTCAAAAGCAACAAATTTAGGTCAAAATATATTTGACAAAATCAAATATAATTTATTCCTAAATCATCCCAACAAATAAGGAGAGAATACACATGGAGATCAAATCTCCATGTGCAATCAAGAGGGGACGGCCACCCATTCCATATAGGAATTGGGTGCCGCCCACTTGTTTCCCAATGGAGAGCAATCTCATGGATTTCCATGAGATTGCATATCTCCTTGGATTTCTCTCCTATTAATTTGCAACAAATTTTGTTGGGTTTTATTCTTCAAATATAATTCACAATTATCTTTGAGAATATTGCATTCTTGCCATGGAAAAAATTGTGAATCATATTCACAACCCAAAACAACATATAATTCATATTGTTAATTAATTACACAATGTGTATCCAATACACATAATAATTAATCAACACATTAAATTATAATTAGCCCTCTCTAATACATTATAAATCACATTTATAATATATTATGAATAATTGGATATTTCTATCCACATTATTCTTATCCATAATAATTAAATCACATTTAATTACATTGGATAATTTCTTCACACATCAATATGATTAAATCACATTTAATCATCATTTCTTCATTTCTTAGATATTATGGAATTATTCTCAAACCATTAAAGAATAATGCAATCTCTCTGCAGATACTTGGAGATAAGGACAGGGCGATTGTATTGTTCCACGTATAGTGACATGGATATTGAGATCATATCTCAAATCCAGATCGCGGGCCTCTCATAGATGCTTGATTAAATCAAGACCGTAAATCTAATCTTCTCATTGTATCTGAATCACATTCAGATCAATGTCCAACACTTGGACCAAGATTAGATCACTTCTCTACTGAGAGGAGTCACTAAAATCCAGACCCGTTTCATCACTCCCTAGGAATGGAAGCGTCATGGTTATACAACCGTTTATGATCAAATCACCCTCGGGTATTCCCAATACCTGTACATCCTGCATACTGGAAGACTCAGACTAAACCCGAAGTATCGGATCAACTTTATACTGTCTACTTCATGGTTTTATTAGTAAGTTTCTCATTCGATCATTGGGAGTTGGTATCGATCATACACTTTCCAAAAGCGTATATCATACCTAGGTCTTGATCATATACTAAAAGTATATATCAAACCTACAAATTCAGTCAAGCTTCCAAAGCGAGACGACCATGTGCATGGAATTTGATTCTTCCCAATATCTCATGAGTGAGCTCATGTCTTCCGGTTCAGTAACTGAACCTGTATGATCCCTTTGAGAGATCGTATTACTCATATGCCCTTATATGCACACCAGCGTGCCGGTGTATAGACCTTGATTAGGTCATCAACCTATTGGTCTGCCAAATGTACATACTTAGACACATAGCAACACATCTGTCTCCGGTCAGAGGATGCGTGCCTATATCATGACAGCATATGATATAGGACTTTGTTATCTCAATCTCGTTAAGTCAACTCTTTGACCTAACTAATCTGACACCTCCGAATCTCTATTCCTTTGCAGAGGACCTGCATCAAGAGGTCGGTCAGATATCAGCCTAAAGAGATAAGGATTACCATCTCCTACTCAGGCTGGAGATCATCTCTTAACAATCATTTGACGGTGCTTGATGAGTCCTCAATCTAACTCTTTAGATATTCATCCAAGCACCAGCCTCTATGATTCAATAGTTGAATCAACAGTTGTATGATCATCAAGATGGCCATGGTACATAAGCCTAATTGTACTAAGGGACCTATTATACAAATTATTCATTCTTCATTTCAGATCAGGGAATGATATTTGCAATAACAATTATTGCATAATGGCTCGCCGTGGGCTCGCATTTCCAACAGAACTTTGAGGGTATATTACTTTAAAAGTGAGTAAACCTAAATCGGATATCGTATGAGAGAGATATGTGCATCTTAAGGTTCTTAGTCTCGAACTAGGGCTCAGATTTGATTGGACAATTTTATAGGTTAGTATTTTTTTTGATATTTCTACTTTATTAATGCTAGTAATAAGTATACTATAGAGTTAATTTTATTGGATTTAGAGCTGGTGTAAAATAAATACCAATAGGTGAATTTGGCTAATATACAAGTTAATATTTACAAGTGAATTTGGCTCCTTATTTAATGCAAATAAGTATGCTAAATGTGATCATTAATTCTAGTTGAATGAATGTAAATAATACATAATAAACGGAGATATGAATCTAATTACTCATAAACAAAGCTTTATTTTTGACTTTTAGAGTGATGAATTACATATTCGTCTCTTATATAATGGTAAATTGTTACTGATGTCAAGTTGAAAGTTACTTGTCATGAACTTTTTTATTAATTCATCATCGCTCTTTATGATATGATTTTCTAACGATCCAAATCCATACAGGAAGCATTGTTTATCATTGCTTCTGAGAAATTGTGATCAAATTCTTGATTATCATCCATCAAAGATAAGAAGCGGTCGAACATCGTGCATAAATGAAATAAAAGATGAATTAGTAAACCACTAGTTGTGAACTGTAAGAAATAAAGAGGAAGTGGTAATAAGTTACATAAATAATAAAGGGAATATAATTGATTAAACAGAAATAATAGAAAGAAAAGTAGCACTTAACATTGTCTGTAACATAGGCAAATGGCATCAGTGATTTGGCATAAATAAAAATATATGTATGACAAGTAACTTTCACGTTTGTCTCAGTAATATATTGCGAAAAATAAGCAATTTTTTAGTTTCAAAACAATATAATTCGAATATGATTTTTCTAAAATAATGTTCTCATAGTCCAAATCTAATTGCATGTAATCCATCGTTGCTCCTTCTCATTTGATGTTCTCACGATCTAAATCCAACCTAGAATCATCGTTCATCATTGCTTCTAAAATATCATGATCCAAATCATCCATTGCATTTGAAATTGATATCGAAAACACAAAAATAAATTATCAGATTCTACGAATAACATGAAGTAAATGGCTAATCTTCAAATACAGTACCTTGCATTAGACAAAATGGATCGCAAGATCGATCTCCTCACATTGCAAATTTCTAGATCAATCACCTGTCATTGTAATAAAATATGTTTCCATAAACGTGTACTATTTTTATAATTTCTTATATTTATAATTTAGTTTTCTTTCTATTATGGTTACGGTTCCTATTATTTGGGTTTTGAAGAAAGTATCTTTAAAAAGGAAAGACATGCGTCATACGATGCTTATTGGATTAAGATCAAAGTGCTGAAAAGAGGGGCTCATCTCTAATAGGTATAGGGCATATTGGATAAAAATCACATATATAGGGAAAAATGGGGCTACCCCCTACGGGGAGCTAGCCCCCCCTCCCCCCACCCCATTTTTCCCATTTTTTAATTTTTATCTTTGAAAAATGCTTCCATTTATTTTCATAACTATGTCCCTCTATTATGTCATTCAAGTTTCATACGAAATAGAAACTCCTAATGCCTCCATCAAGACGATGTCGATTTCAACAATTCTACGACCATTAAAAGATGATTATCTGGATGGAGGTTGTATGAGTCTCTATTTCACACGAAATATCATAATGTATATGCATATACATATCCCTAAAATATGTCATTCAAAATTCATCAGAAACAAAGATTCACATGCCCTCCGTTTAGAACAAATAATTTCAACGGTCTAAGCATTGTTGTAATCGACATTTCTAGATGGAAGACATAGGAATCTCTGTTCTGATGAAATTTGAATGACACATTGGTGGGATATATAGATGAATATACGTTGTGGTTTTTTATCAAAAAATAAAAAATAATTTGCGGACAAATGGCCATGGGGTATGGGAAAAAAGGATGCCCCCTAGGGGGAGCTAACTTAGCTTCCTCGCACAAATTTTCCTATTTTTTTGAAAATTTCTTCAGTGAATATTCGTCACTATATCCCTATAGTATGTCATTCAAATTTCATGCAAAACAGAGACTTCTACATTATCCATCCAAATAGGGTTTATATCAACAATTCTTCTACCATTAAAAATGAATGTCTAGATGGAGGTCGTAGGAGTCACTATTTCGTACAAAATTTGAATGGAAAAATATCGGGATATAATGTTGAATTTTTACATAAGAAATTTTCAAAAAAAAATGGGAAGAAAGGGGTGGGAGAGCCATGTTAGCTCCCGCTAAGGGGCAACCCAATTTCTCTCTCTCTCTCTCTCTCATATATATATATATATATATATATATATATATATATATAGAGAGAGAGAGAGAGAGAGAGAGAGAGAGAGGGAGGGAGAGGGGGGCGAGAGAGAAGCTACACCATGATTAGCTAATCTTAGCTACACAAGGGGGCATTTTCATCTCTTCTTTTATTTTTTTTTTGAAAATACCATGATGGATTTTCATAACTATGTCTCTCTAATATGTCATTTAAATTTAGTCAAAAACATAGTCTACTACAACATCCATCCAGACAATCATTTTTTTACCACAGATTTGTTGTATTTTACCTATTCTATATGGAGGGCATAAGAGTCTCTATTTTTGACAAAATTTGAATGACAAATTAGAGGTATATAGATATAAAAATCTATCGATGTATTATCTAAAAAATAAAAAAAAGACGAAAACACCTCTAGTGTAGCTAAGGTCAGCTACACTATGATGTAGCTTCCCTTTCCTTATATATATATATATATATACATATATATATATATGTCGGCTTGTTTTTACAGAAAAATTATTATTTTTATTTATACTTATAAACTTAGATGTATAGAGTAAAAGTACGGGTGTGTCGAACTAAGGGAGAAAAACTGTTTAGAAATTGGAGTAAAAATATAGAAAACTAAGGTAAAATGGGTCTCCCAATTTTTAGGTTAGGTAATTTTCTATATTTTTATTTAATTTTCTGAATTTTATATTCTTTTGTGGTTTTAATATACTTATATGTGAAGAAATAAATGTATTTGATTTCATATTTTTTAATTTTTAAATTTTGTAATTTTTATTTCCTTTTTTAAGGACTTTTATTGATTTTTTTATTATTTTTAAGGTGTTTTAATGAATTATTAAAAATAGAAGATGATTTAAATTTTCAAAACTGATTTAATACGATAAATAGTATAATACTATGTATTTTTGTGTATTTTATTATATTTTTTTTTGTATTTTATTTAATGTGTATTATAATACTTGTAAGATTTATATATAGTGTTTAGGGTGATGTATGTACTTTTCTGGAAAATATTCGGTTGCATGCGAAATAAATAGAAACTAAAGGGATTGAGCGCAAAAGTCACAATCTACATCTGCAATGCCATGTGACTGCAGCTGTAGCTGAACTTGCTTGGGATATCGAGAAATATCAAGGGCGTTTGTGCAATAGTGACCAAAACATACGTGATGTCACGTGATCTCCTGCAGGCGAGGATATATTAATAAATCTCAAAATGTAGAGGGGAATAATCGTAAAAATGCCTGAAGATAATATGGGAGATACCACGTGAGTGGTACGTGATGCCCGTATGCGATGGGGCAGCGGGCCTTTAGGGCTCATTTGGTTGTTGAGTAGGAGTGGGTTGGGGTAACCTGATTGGAATAGTAGTTGTTTGGGATGGTTATGAGGGATGGAGAGGGTTGGAATAAAGAATGTGATGTGATGTCATTATGATTTGTGATATAATACATCCCATCAAAAGAGGGGGGTAACCCGGGTTACCTCGGGATAACCCGAGGGTAACCCGGTTAACAAACGAGCCCTTAGCATGTGACGTGTGGCGAGGCCTTGTTCGTGTGATCGGTGAGAAGTTGATCAGCTGTTTCTGGGTGTTCGGACTGATCAAATGGTCCTACTTCAATCTAGACTGCTATTCGATGTTTCCCCAATCTAATTTTCATGGCGATAGAGCTTCTAGTGTTCAACTTTTAGAATTCCTCTACGTATTAGAGGTTGGAAGCAAGTCTCCAGATGGAAATTGATCTGCAAATGGATTGACTCGAAGGATATGCTACGAAACTCGAGTGAGTTTATTCATGTGATACTCGTCATGAATCGATTAGTTGTTCTTTCGTGCTCCTGATAAACTTTCAGATGTTCACAGAGATCCAGTAGATCGCAATGAAGATGTTTCAGATATCCTCCGATGCAACTCGTCTCACTGTGGTGGTGATCTATTTCAGGTAGCTTAATGGGGTGCTTAATCTCTTCGCAACTAGAAAAATGGCTGTCGTGTGTGTGTAATTACTTAGAAGGCCCGAGACTAAATCAAGAGGCGAAAGATCTTGCGGTGCTCCTCCAGATGAAGCTTCATGTTATGACGATTGGATTTAAGATGATGTGATTCATCTTCTATCAGACCAATGCTCTTGAGACTGGCAATGGTTGCCTATATATACCTACAAGTGTGTCAATGGCTCGAGATCTGATATTTCGGCTAAAAGTTAAGTGCGAAAAGTTGAATGAATGATGGTTGATCCTCGGACGGAAGTGTAAGATGAGGATCGGAACTCAGATCCTAAGGATCTGAGATGAACAGTAGTGGAAGGTAGAACTGCAGCAAAGAGGTATGGAAAATGACGATGCTCAGGGATTGGAGATGGCGATTCGTATAAAAATTGAGATGAATAGGAGGATTGTGAGGATGACGAGGAGATAATGAAGAAGGAAAAGAATATGATGAGAAGCTTTCCTGGATAACGGAAGGGTGGAAGATGTATATAATTTGCCAGTGGATCTAGATCAGAAGCTCCAAAGGTCTGTGGCTCTACGTGTGGCGTCACAGGGGCTGATCTCTCGCTAGTAGAGCACGGTGGGTAGGATCATGCCAGACCTTCACGCAGTCCCTCGCTACGATGAGGATCGGAGAAGCAGGAGCGGTTGTCACCCAGATCCCCCCTCGTTCGGAGCTCACCGAGAAGGTGGAAGAATAATGGCGGATAACGGAGGTGAGGGAGTTCAGTACCTATATATAGGGAAGAAACCTTGGTGGGCACGAAAGAGTGTTCAATCACCGGAGGAGGAGTCTGGTGACCATGAGATCGTTGGGCCACCAGCCAAACGTCTGGTTAGTTGAGGAAGTCGGGGGTCGGAGAAGGAGAGGAGGCAGCGGTGTGGAGCAGACGAAAGGAAGAAGAAAGGTTGTGACTTCAGCAAGCAAGGAAAAGAAGTAAAAAATAACATTAATTAATGGTAAATTAAATACTTAACGATTAATTAGGTGGATAATTAAGTTAAAAAAATAAATTAAAAAAATTAATTATATATTTAGATACATAATGAAGTAATTAAATAACTAAATAGTTAACTATTTAGATAAATAGCTTACATAATAATATTAATTATTAATAAATAGATAAATAGATAAATTATTAAATAAATTACTAAATAAATATATATTGTTTAATTTATGTAAATAATAGAATATTAATAAAGGGTATTGATGACCGAAAAATCACGAGGATCTCCTTATCAGGCAAAGATAAAAATATTCGATGTCATTGCGACCCGAATAGAGAGACTCGGTCAACAAGAAAAATAAGAAACCACCAAATCAAAGAATAAATCAATAAAAACATGATAGCGGTCCTTGCTACTTTTATTAACCTGGTATAGCGACCAGGGTCGGACTCAAGGAGCACGTGATAGCCTTGCGGCCTTCGAAGTAGTCAAAGTCAAAATAAAGACTAAAATATTTTTTTGGTGGATTTTAATGATTTTTAATTTTTTTGTATTTTAATAATGAGGAAAAAATAAGAAAATGCAAAAGCAAGCAACAACAACAAATTATTTAATCACTCAAAAATGCTCCAAAAATTCAAATAAAATTGTTTTTGTGTTTTTACTGTTTTTAAGTGTTTTTGGTAATTTTCTGGAGATTTTCTAATTTTTGTATAATAATCTAAAAATCAAGAAAGGTGAGAACAGGAGATAGCTGTACAACCAGACTTTAAAGGTCCATTAAAAATATAAAATGGACTATAAAAGTCTGGAGGCAATTTTTATGAAAAGTATAAACAACAACTAAGATTAAGAAAAAGAGTTTGTATTTTTTGATTTTTCTAGAATTTTTTAGAATTTTTATGAGGTTTTTAGAGTTTCTTTAATTTTTAGGGTTTTTATAAATCCAAAAAGTACAAAAACTGCATAGAAAGTAACATACAAAACTAACTAACCCTAATTTTTTTAGAATTTTTAGACAAATTGTTATATTTTTCTTTGTTTTCTAAGTCAGACAATAGCAAAAACAACTGTTTTTTAATTTTTAAAAATACCAAAAAGCCTAAAAATGTACCAAAAATTTAGGGAAATTTTTACACAGTGGCAGGAGCCACGTGTCCAAATTTCACCTAATTTGGATTTAATTTGCTATTTTATTCAATTAAAACAAGACATACAGTACACAAGGACCTAAATGTAAGAAAACATGTTTTAAGTGCTAAACAATAACAAAAACCAAAAGTCCAAGGGCCCTTGTGCAAAAAGTCCACAAAATCACGCGCAAGGCACGTGGATCAGGCACGGAGTGGCATAAATGTAATTCCCATTCATAAAATATCAAACAATAAAGCACATGAAACACAGGATAGATATTGCAAATAACTCAAACCCTCACGTGTCGATGCACGTGATCCACATATACAGGGACTCGATTGCAACTAAAATAAACATGAAGGTCCACTATGCAATTTAACCTAATTAAAAACAACGTACGAAACTATTTACAAGACTAACTAATAAATGCTAAAAGAGGAGGGGCCTAAGTACAAATTATCCCTTTATTATTGGATGGATGAGGAGGCGCTACGTGTTGATCTGACGACTGAGAAGAGAGGGCACCTCTTCGTTAGAGCGAACGGTCCAGATCGAGCCCGAGAAGAAATCGACGGTGGTTGAAGCTCCTCAAATATACGGCGGTGATCGAATCTGGAGCGTCGGGGTTGATCGGACGACAGAGGAGGATCCTCCAAGAACTCAACGCCGGTGAACTTTGCCGGCCCAATGTGCACGCCGAGGACCTCCTCTGGAGCTGCTGAGGTAGGGAAACACTTCGTCGAGGTGCTCCGCAGCTGATGGACTCCTCCGACGAGGCTGGGGACCACCGGAGCGGCCCGGCGACGGTGTAGGAGGTAGGTTCCTGTGAGAGAACTCTTGGACCCTCAGATGGGTCTCCTTCGACCTGCAAAACAACACAGGAGAGCTCCTGGGTCGAGGGCAAATTGCCTCGACCTGTCAGGGGGTGGAATGGGTGGTCGGGTGCGTCGAATGGATGACCTCCGGCGAGGCGACGGTGGAGGAGGTCGACTCTTGGTTCCGGGGCGAACCAAGTTGAGTGAGTGGGTGCAGAAGGTGGGGAGAAGTCTCACGAGGGTGATGGGATGGTTCGATGATCGAGTAGGTGAGCGGGATGGTGTGAATTATCCGGCGACTGTCGGCAGCGCGATATGGGCGAAAATAGAAATTGGGCGAAACTAAGGTGATTCGAGGTTACCTGATGAATGGAGTTGACTGGGGACGAGCTGGAGAAGCTCTAGGGGTCTTGTCCTCAAGGAATCGTCGGGTTCTGAGGCTAAGTGCACCTCGCGGCAGCGCACAGCGACGAAGGTCGCTGGATCGATGGCTGGAAGCACCTCCTCCTCTCTTCGACACTCTCCTCGCACAGCTATCACTCTGGGGAAAAAATGTAGGTCCTGGGACGAAGGAGCGGAGCCAAAGATGGTGGGAAATGTGCGGCAGAGGTTGAGCTAAATAGCGGTACAAGTCCGAGAAGATGGGATCGGGCAAGGTTCCGTGAAGCACGGATCCCTAGACGGATGCTCTGGCGAGGATCTCGGATGTACAATGATCAAATGGATCCTGGTGTTTGGATATTTGGAGCTCAGATCGCGTCAGTAAAATTCGGAGAAATCGGGTCGGACACAGTATCCACGGGCAAAAGTGGTCCAGGGAGGAAGTTGACCGGAGGTCAACATTCCCCAATGGACCAATGGGAGGCTGCCAATTATTAGTTCTTCAGAAATTCAATTAAAATTACTAAATGAATTTATTTCAAAAAACTTAAAACATGGAACATGTTTATTTATTTTCATTTTTTTGTGATTTTTATTTATTTTTTTGAAAAATATATAATGTATTTACAAGAAATTATTATTATATATAGGTAAAAACATATATGTATTTTTTATTTTTATTTTTATTTTTAGTTATTTATTTTTGTACATTTATTCCAATTTTATATTTTATTTATATACAACATAAAATTTGGAATAATAAGGTATTTTTATTTTATTTTTATGATGTATTTACAGGGAGTAAATAAATAGGGTTATATACATATGTACATGGTATATACAAAAGTTGGAAAATGGTTTTTATTTTTTTTCTTTTTATTTTATTTTTATTTTCCTGATTTTTATTTTATTTATTTACACCATAAAATCTGGAATATAAAGATATTTTTATGATATTTTTATTAATTTTTTACAAGAACGAAAATAAATAGGGATGTTATTTTATATACATGGTCTATATACACTGATGAGAGGTATTTTGTTTATTTTTATTTTTCTTTGTTTTTCCCATTTTTATTTTAGTTTTATTTTTAAAATATGTACAAAAACACGTTTTTATTTTTATCAAGAGGAAAATAATATTAATTATTTACATGGAGGTATGTACATGTATAATGACCTTATCTCTCTCTACTTGGGTTCTTTTGAGGTCAGACCCATGATGAGCCCTCCCTTGGGATTAGGTCACTCAATATTTATTCTAAATATTTCCCTCTTTTTCTTGTATTCTTTATTCCTTTATTTTGGCACAAAAACATGCTAATTATGCATATTTACAAGATGCATATGTTTTGGCAATTTATGATATTTACACATATTTACATGGTGTTTTACTCAAGTTTCTAGCTAAAATAAAGGAATAAAGAGTGATGAATTGGAATTCATCACCCCCCTATACTTTACTTTTTTTAGTCCCTTAGCAAACACTTATTTGAAAAAGAAGTGCAAAAGAGAAAGAAAAAGAAAAAGAGGAGAAATCTAGGTTGACTATTAAACTTTCCTTCATTAATTTGAATTATGGAGCTCGGTCAGACCTATGGATTATTAATTTGTCGGAACCTTATTTGAACTTAAGCTTAAAACTTAACAGTCTCTAAGTTCCACCAAGCAATGGTCAAGACTCCACAATAAACCAGATCAGAACAAGTCTACATACACAAACTCTAATGACCATGAATCTTTCCTTGTACGGTGTAAGTGACATGTAGCTCCCCACCTCAGAAGTAACAAAGAAACAACCTCCCCCAAC
This sequence comes from Ottelia alismoides, assembly GCA_037367405.1. Classification (NCBI taxonomy): domain Eukaryota; kingdom Viridiplantae; phylum Streptophyta; class Magnoliopsida; order Alismatales; family Hydrocharitaceae; genus Ottelia; species Ottelia alismoides. The sequence goes on from JAZKJV010003791.1 coordinate 281,634, forward strand.
CTGGTAACTCTAATGCCTTGGTCTAGCAACTCTTTCCTCGAGAAGCGGGGTATTCCCTTCTAAGTTCAAGTGCAACCAGCTCAAGAAGAGGGGGAGGAAGAGAATGGACCATGGCCAGTGTAGCCATGTATCCTTGGGAGCTCTAACCAGTGTAGATGAGTCTCCCGCTGCAAGCTTCATGAGATGGAACATGGACATCATAAGCTTTTGCTTTATTTGACTATATACACTCTGGTTGGATTATTAAATTTTCAATCCGACCCACCACTTTTTTGGAGTTCTTTTCTTTTTGCACTTTTTTTATGTGCATCTGTACAACATATCTACATGGTGCAGCATATATACAAGGAGTTTTTCCTCTTGACACAGTAGACTGTCCCTCTTTTGAAGCTTTATTGCAACCCACAGCTTCTGTCTTTAGACTTCATAACCACCAGACCAAGTTGAGACGCACTTCCTTCACTATAAGAAGAAGAGAGGTTCCGCCTATAAGTACTACCCTCATATGCTACCCCAAGCCAAAGGAAACTGCCTCCTCACCACCTCATCTGTGGAGAGCTATGTGTAAAGTGCTGGTCAAGTAAAGCCATTGTCTCTGAGAGTCATGCGTGTTTTTTTAAGTGCTCTACATAGGCTCATCAAGATGACATAAGCTCATAGCCTAGTGGACTCAAAGAATTAAGTCCCAATGGACCTGAAAAAGTCTCAATCCTAAGCCCTATATAATTCCTCTTATTATTAGGTGGATTAAGGTTTTAACCAAGCTCCATTCGTCAATTTAATTCCAGGCCAGTTTAAATGTCAACTATGATTTGGAAGAATTGTACAAGTATTTACAAAGATATTATTTTACAAAGATGCAATTTACAAATATTTACAATTTTGCAAAATTTTGGAAAATGTTTGAAAACATGGATGTATGCATGAATGCGAGGTTTTGCAAAATATTTACAAAACTTTTACACAAGGTTTTGCAAACTTTTTGTTTTCAAAACATTTTACAAAAATTTTGTACTATATACATAATTTTTTATATGAAAATATTTACAAATTATTTACACAAATCATTTTTGCAATCATTTATACAAAAATATTTTTTATACATAAATAGGTATGTGCAAGAAGAATTTTATGTACAAGGGAAATTTTTAAATTTTTATGGATTTTTTAGCCATTTTTTTATTTATTAACACCCTCACACAAAGTACGAGTTATGGCTAAAGTATATATGAAATATATACAGACCCCCTATGCTTAGCTCGAACGATGTCCTCAGAGTGATCAAGAGAGATGAAGATGACATAACTCATGCTTAGTATAGGGAAGTGAAAAGGAATGGTATATACAAAGACGAATCAAAGAATAGAATGAAGAGGACTCGGTGTTTCCCCAGATACTTAGGATCAAGTAATCCTAAGTATAGCAAGTTGTACATGAAGGCAAATCCGAGCGGAAGGATGTACAGGGTCTACCCCCCCTAAACTTAGGGTGAAATATCCCTAAGTATAGGCAGCAAAACAAGGGTAGAAAGAATCAAGAGAATACCCAGGAGTCCTACATACCCCCTATACTTAGGGTAAAGTACACCCTAAGTATAGCATAATCATAAGATGAGAAAAGGGATGTGGGACTAAAGAATAGAGTGATATTGACAACTGGATCTACACAAGTCGGAAGAATAGTGATAACCAGGCGTGAGATGCAATAGATGTGAGTCAATAGACCACATCTCACGCAAAGTGAATAAGTGCAACATCAACGACCTGCGGCTCATGATCTAGATATGGCTTGAGCCGCTGGCCGTTCACTCGAAAGGTAGCATCAGAAGACAACTCAGATATATCAATACTCACATTGTCATGCACCTTTCTAACCAGATAAGGTCCCTTCCATTTGCTCTGTAGCTTCCCTGGAAATAGACGAAGCCTAGCATCACACAGCCATACTCTCTGTCCTACCTCAAACTGCTTGTGGCTGATATGAGAATCATGCCACTCCTTCACTCTCTCCTTATAATGTAGGCTGTTTGAGAAGGCGGTATCATGAAGCTCCTCCAGGGCTGCTAACTCTGCCCTCCTCTGATCTCCTACACTCTCTGGATCCAAAAGTATATCAGTTACTTCCCAAAGTGACCTATATCTCAGCTCAACAGGTAAATGGCATGGCTTGCCATAAACGAGGCGAAAGGGAGATGTACCCAAAGGAGTCTTGAAAGACGTCCGATATGCTCACAAGAACGAGTCCAAAAGTTGTGACCAATCCTTTCGGTCAGGGCGGACGACTTTCTACAATATAGTCTTAATCTCCCTGTTCGACACTTCAGCAATACCATTCGTCTGAGGATGGTATGGAGTGGCAACTCGATGGTCTATGCTGAACTCGCTAGCAATGGCCTTTACCTTGTCGTTGACGAAATGAGACCCCCCGTCAGATATCAACACTCGAGGTACCCCGAACCGTGAAATGATATTCTTCCTCAAAAATCTGCAAACATTCCTAGCATCTGCGGTTCGGGCGGGGATGGCCTCAACCCAACGACTCACATAATCCACGGCCAACAGAATGTACTCAAATCCCTAACTCCTAGGGAATGGACCCATGAAATCGATGCCCCATGCGTCAAAAACCTCACAAAAGTGTATGAGCTACATCGACATCATGTCACGCTGTCCACAAGTGCCCATCCTCTGACAGTCAGTACATCTCTTCACGAACTCATCAGAGTCCTTGAAGTGAGTAGGCCACCATAGGCCGGATTGGAGCACTTTCTATGTTGTTCTCCTCCCTGAGTGATGTCCTCCTGCTTTAAGCTTGTGGTAGTAAGTAAGGACACTGTGGTGCTCCTCCTGAGGAATGCACCTACGCCAGATATTGTCCCCTCCCTCATGGTAAAGGATGGGATCCTCCCAATGGTAAAACTTGGCCTTCGCGAGGAAGGTCTCAAGTTTCTGTCTAGGCCAATCTTGTGGAACTTTCTTGGAGACAAGATAGTTCACAATATCGGCATACCATGGGAGCGAGGCGATAGCAAGGATCGCCTCAAATAGGGTCAATCTGCTCAGAATCCTCAAGATACTCCAATCGGGAGAGATGATCTGCCACCACATTCTTGACTCCAGGCTTATCCTTAATCTCTATATCAAACTCCTGGAGTAGAAGGATCCATCTGTTCAATCTAGATTTGGCATCCTTCTTTGCCATGAGGTACCTGATGGTGGTAGGATCAGTGTATATGGTCACTCTAGATCCAATGATGTAAGATCTAAACTTATCTAGGGCGAAGACTACGGCTAGCATGTCCTTCTCTGTGACGGTATAGTTCCGCTGTGCGGCATCCAATGTACGGCTAGTGTAGTGAATGGAAAATGGGGCTCCATCCCTCCTCTGTCCCAGCACGGCCCCCACGGCAAAATCGGAGGCGTCCATCATGATCTCGAATGGGAGAGACCAATTGGGTGGCTGGAGAACAGGAGCCTCTATAACACAGCTCTTGAGAGTCTCAAAAGATGATAGACACTTATCATCTACAAGGAACTCGGTGTCTTTCACCAACAGATAAGTCAACGGTCAAGCAATCCTGCTGAAATCATGAATGAAACGTCGGTACAAACCGACGTGCCCAAAAAAAGACCGTAACTGCCACAAGTTGGACGGTGGATCGAGTTTTCTAATGACATCCACCTTGGCCGGATCAACCTCTATGCCCCTTTTGGAGATGATGTGTCCAAGCACCGTCCCTTGAGTCACCATGAAGTGACTCTTCTCCCAAGACAACACTTGGTGAACCTCTATGCATCGCTGAAGGACTCGGTCTAGGCAGTCAAGACAAGAATCGAATCCGTCGCCGTAAATCGAGAAATCATCCATGAAGACCTCCAAGCACTCCTCGACCATGTCCGAAAAGATGGACAGCATGCATCTCTGGAATGTCGCTGGAGCGTTGCACAATCCAAATGGCATGCGTATGAAATCATATGTCCCGAAGGGACAGGTGAAGGTGGTCTTGTCCTTGTCCTCGGGCGCGATGGCCACCTGGTTATAACTGGAGTACCCATCCAAGAAACAATAATGGCTCTTCCCTGCCATCTTCTCAATAATCTGATCAATAAAGGGCAGGGGAAATGATCCTTCTTGGTGGCCTGATTCAGTCGTCTGTAATCCAGATAGACCCGCCATGAAGTGGGTACCCAGGTAGCGATCTCCTCTCCAGACTCCGTGACAACTGTAGTGATGCCTGTCTTCTTTGGCACCACATGCAACGGACTGACCCACTTGGAGTCGGAGATGAGGTAGATAAAATCGGCGCTCTACCACTTCCAGATCTCCTTCATGACAACCTCTCTAAGATTCGGGTCCAGCCGTCGCTGGAACTCACGTGATGGCTTTGCCTCATCCTTGATATAGATGTGGTGGGAGCAAAGAGTCGGACTGATCCCCTGGAGATTGGCTACACTCCATCTTATCGCCTTGCGGTTCTTTTCAAGGACCCTCATCAGACGTGATTCTTGCTCTCCAGTCAAATCAGCAGAGATAATGACTGGGTACATCTCATGCTCACTTGCAAGGAATCTATACTGCAGCGACACTAGTAGCGGCTTCAGCTCTAGACAAGTCGATGCTAGCAAATCTGGCTTCTGAAGAATCCGAGTGTCTGCTGCCAAATCTGCACAGGAGAGTGAGAGCTCTCGCTCACAAACTGGATCTGGAGAAGGCCGCTCAACTGGTCTGTCTCTGCTCTGCTCAGATCATCCTCCTCTCTCGCTGTAGGCTCAGTGGAAGTCAGACACGGTGTCAAATCATCAAACTCTGCCCAATCGATATCTGATTCCGAGGGATCACACTCACAAAAATCTGTATCATGATCAAGAACCAAATCTGCGGCCTGAAATGTTTCCTGGACTAGGAATGCACTCTCCAAGCTCTCCTCTGCTGGTGTCTCTGCATTAGCGAACTTTGAAGGTGAGTGGATGGCCTGTGCGACTGGATCTGCCCAAAATGCCTCATCATCTGTAATCACGAAGTCACAGTCCTGGTGGATGTCTCACCCTGCCTTTATCATCTGCTCTGAATCTGTGGTCGGCTTTGAGCAATCTGAAGCTCTAGCTCTAGTCTCCTAGACCGTCTCTATTTGTATACTCTCACCCTCAATGCGAAAGTACACCTTCCCGCTATCATGGTCGTACACTTCCTTGGTTGTGGCCAAGAACGGGCGTCCTAAAAAGATGGGGGCATCGGTCACAGACTGAAGGATCGCCATGTCCAACACACCGAAGTCCACGGGATATTTCAGGCCCTGAATCGTGACAACAACGTCCTTCAGCAACCCCTTCAGGCCTCTTGATTTATCGATCAGCAAACTGAAGGACCGTCCTGCTCTGTCGGAGAGTGCCCAGCTCGAAGCGGTCGAGAAGGGCTGCCGGAAGTAGGTTGATCAAAGAACCGTTGTCAAATAGAATGTGGTCGAACCTCTGCTCATTAATGTGGCATCTGACATACGGGGCTCCTGCATCTGGCCTCTTGGCTGGACGACGGTTCTGTATCGCGAAACAAGTGGCTCTGGTAAGCACATGGATCTCAGACTGATGGTTCCTCCTCTTCCTCCTAAATGTGTTCCTATCTCTAAGTGATCTCTGGAGTAGAGGGATGTGCTCCGAGGCCTCTTATAGAGTCGGCTGAATATGGAATCGATCTATCATCTGCTGGTTGAACTCTATCTGATGAGTCTTTTTGGTATTTTCTATTTTCTTCCCCTTTGCCATATGAAGTGCTCGTGGAAAGGGGATCACAGGGTCCTTCTCAGATGAAGGACTAGGAGAGGGTCCGACATGCTCATGAACAGCAGAATCCACACAAACATCATCAATCAACACATGTGGATCCAAAAATAACATACCCTTTCCTTTATTTCCAGAAACGTCCTGAGATACATGTACAAATGGAAAGACAATAGGACTAGCAGAAGTAATGGTGGCCTCAGTACCACCCTCGGCATGTCTCGCGGCATCAGTACCGCGCTCTGGCTCAGCAACTGTGGTGGCGTCAGTACCACCTCCTCGAACTGGTGAAGAGATGGCCTCAATACTGTCAGCTGGATCAACGTCCATGGTGGCATCAGTGCCACTGTCATCATCTCTCGCGGCGTCAGTACCGCGCTCCTCCTTGTCTGGCGCTTCTGGTGTAGCGTGGGATCGTCGCTCAGATGATACACCGCCTGCTGGCATCCTACCGCTCCTAAGTGTGACAAAATTAGCATCAAACATGTATGCAGACAAATCACCAAAAGAATCACTAGGAGTGGTAATCTCTATAAACTCTACCTGCTCATATTCCTCTTCAGGTTGTTCGGGTTCGGCTCTATCTGTGTAGGAATGGCGGCCTTCCCTCTCACTATCTCCCGCATCTCCTGGCGAAAATCATCTATCTCCCATCTGAATGTAGACTGTTGCTTTGTCATGAGGCGGGCTAGGTCGTCTCGGGCGGAGTTCTCATGGGCTGGCTCATGAGAATCTGACGGGTAGCCTCGCTGGTAGTGAGGCTGCTGTTGTGGCTGGTGCGGGTGAGAAGGGTACTGTTGTGGGTGATGTTGCGGTTGGTGAGGCTAATCATGCCTCCAAGATCATCCATGCTGATAGGGACGAGGACCATACTGTTGCGGGGGATGGGATGACTGCTGCTTTACTGGGGGCTGGGGCTGCTCGTGCTGCTCTCGCTGATGGCCGTACTGGCCACCCTGAACTGGAGGTCGCTGTTGGGAACAGGCACCTCCGGCTGACCAACGGAATCCAGGATGGTCTCGTCGGATACCGGGCTAGGGTCGGTCGTACCAAATACCGTTGACATCCATCAACGGCTCCGGCTCGTAAGGGGGTGGCGGAAGTACTGCTAGAGGCTGATCCGGCTCGTAGACCACCATCTCAGTGTCTGGAGATGGTGGTGGCTGGTAGTACTGTTGCGGCTGCTGGTACGGCTCCGCCTGTACAAGTTGAACCTCTCTAGTCTGAGTGGAGCACTGGGACGAGCTGCTGCTGCTACTCGGATCTCCTCGTGCCTGAAGACGGGGCTGAGAATCCGTCTGTGCCTCCTGGAGACACATGACATGTGTCTTCAGGTCACTCAACAACTGTGCCATCTGCTCCATCTGCGCTATGCTCTGGCATTGCTTCTTCTCGATCAGCTCCATCCGGTCCAGCTTCTCGCTGATAATGCCCATGTCAGCGGCTGTGGACTCGGCCTGTGCGGCAGCAGCTGACGAAGTGGAAGGACCGGCATCGACCTGTGCTATCCTCTGAAACTGCATGGTCTGTGGCTGAGGGCGTCCTTGGGTGTAGAGTCGGGTCTGGGACATCAATGTATAGTTCTCGTCCATCTCCTCATAGATGGCCCAGACCTGATCCTCATCCTTGGTGAAGTAGGAACCACCACAAGAAGTGTTAACCAGACCCTGCAGCTTTGGTGTCAACCCGCAGAAGAAGCTCTGAACTAGGTTCGGCTTTGTGATGTCGTGGTGCGGGCATCTGTCAGTCAGCTCTGTGAACCACTCCCATGCCTCGTGAAGGTGCTCGCCCCGGAGCATGGAGAAGTTGCTAATCAGGGCCCTCGCTGCATTCGTCCGCCCGAGTGGATAGTACCTGTTCAAGTACTCGGTGTGGAGCTGCTCCCATGTATAAATAGATCTCCCCAAATGCTTCATCCAGTTGGCTGCTCTGTCGGCCAGGGAGAAAGGAAAAGCAATCATCCGAATAGTGTCCTCGTCCATCTAACGATCGTGGACGGTGCTGCAGATCATCTCAAACTCCTGGAGATGAAGATGAGGCTCCTCAGTGGTGATCCCGTGGAAGCGGTGTAGAAGCTGAAGCGTGTTCGGGGGAACTTGAAGTCCCCCACGATCGTCGGAAGAACCACCCACCGGTGCGTCAGTGTCGATCCGGGGTTGTGCAACTCCCGCATCGGTCAAGGCTCTACTGCTGCTGCTGCTACCGGCTGGTCTGGCAGATCGGGCTGATCTGGCATGCGTCCATCAGCTTGCAGCTGGTCTGTTGCAGCTCTCAATCTCTCCATCTCTCTCCTCATGTCCACCATGAAAGCCCCCTGGTCCCGTATTTATCTCTACATCGTCTTAAGGGAGGCTAGCATGGTGGTGTTGATCGCACCCTGGTCCAGTACGTAGGTGGTCGTCTCTGGCATCTGACCCTCGGTGCGATCCTCGCTGCTAGCCATGGTCTCTACAAAGGCAAAAGACCCAAACTCATGTGTCGAAAGATCAGCAGACTGTTGTCTCGCATCTAGCACTTGCATCTCAGGTAGAGAAGAAGGGTGGTCAAGGGGGAACAGGGCGGAATCGAACTCGGGTTCAGAGATGAACGGGCTGGAGTGCTAAAAAGTGGTGCATCCAGAGGCTGCCTAAGGGACCTCCAACCCATCATCTCGATCTGGAGAGTCTGGCAGATGATATCTGGAAACAAAAAGATGAGCAAACAAAGCCCGAACTCACCTACTCCATGCTGAGCTGAAGACTGTAAGAGTTCGGTTAATTATCTTGTCAATTTTATTTAGGTGATAATGTCAGGATATCAGAGTGGTTACATGACCTGATAGGAATCCAATCCGCCAACCAGACTGTTTCGTATAAAAGGTCGGTAGTCTGATCAAGGCTTAGATGTGGCTCTAGCCTAGTGTGCGGGTCACTCTCTCGCGCAATCAAACCAGACAATGAGGGGGTTGCTCTCCCCAAGACAGATTTTTAGGTGAAGTGTCTTTTAGGGTCAAGTTTGTTTAACAGTCCCAATTTTATAGTTTTTCTTTTTTAAGTATTTTTCAAAGCAAACAACGCCTAACGAATTTTTCGGTTTTCCTGATTATTTTTAGTCCAAAAATCGAGGGGAGAAGACAAAAATTTCGATGCGTGGAAATCAATGATGCATGCAGAGTAAGAGATGCGTACCTGACTCCAGCAGTCAACATGCAGGGTGATCCGCACATAAATTAAAGACTGAATATAAACTACCTATATGATGCACGAGGAAAATCGTCCTTAGTAAAGAAATTTCTACACGAGAGAACAGTAGCCGGTACTCGAGCCTAGGTCCGGAATCCTATCTTCAGAGCCACTCGGTGTCTGCCACAACAGATCTTTGTACATGCTGTATGTGACTCGTCAAGGCACGTGGACCAGAGCTCTAATAATCTGTTGTTTTCTTGTGAATTAATTAATTAGGTCCAATTATTCGAACTATATGTACAGGCAGATAATTAGGTGTTTGGATCCTAATTAATTACGTCACAATCAATAACAATCCTAAGCTAAGGCTGAAAACCGTGTAAATCAAGCAAGTAGTAAATAAACGGTCAAAAGCTGCAAAAACCGCAAAGAACTCAGTAAGGTCCCCCGAGCACATCGGTACTCGGTCAAACAGACCCCGAAATGTCAAGTGTCTGAGTCTCTGTCCAGGTCCCTGTATTATTACAACAAAATAATGCTGAAAAATAAACTAAGCTAAATCTAATCTACGGCTAATCCATGGTTATTTCTCACAGCTATTCCGCGGCTCCCGAACTTTGGCTTTTCCTCCCCGCGTCCTCCTGCGGCTTCGTAGAGAAAGAAGCCACCTCCGACTCCCGCGGTTGCTTCGGCTTCCGAGAAAGCCGCCTCGATCCTCGGGCTCTCGCAATAAAGAGAAACCAAAGTGTCAGTCTTGAAAAATATGTAAATAAAGCAGAGAAAATATATCTACAAAAATATCCACAAAAAGCTGCGAAAAAGAAAAGCTGCGGAAAAATCGAAATCGACTACTAAGCTGTGCTCCCCGGCAACGGCGCCATTCTGATGACCGAAAAATCACGAGGATCTCTCTATCAGGCCAATGTAAAAATATTCGATGTCGTTGCGACCCGAATAGAGAGACTCAGTCAACAAGAAAAATAAAGAACCGCCAAATCAAAGAATAAATCAATCAAAACACGATAGCGGTCCTCGCTACTTTTATTAACCTGGTATAGCGACCAGGGTCGGACTCAGGGAGCACGTGATGGCCTTGCGACCTTCGAAGTAGTCAAAGTCAAAATAAAGACTAAAATATTTTTTTGGTGGATTTTAATGATTTTTAAATTTTTTTTGTATTTTTAATAATGAATAAAAAATTAGAAAATGCAAAAGCAAGCAACAACAACAAATTATTTAATCACTCAAAAATGCTCCAAAAATTCAAACAAAATTGTTTTTGTGTTTTTACTGTTTTTAAGTGTTTTGGTAATTTTCTGGAGACATTTTCTAATTTTTATATAATTTTCTAAAAATCAAGAAAGGTGAGAACAAGAGATCACTGTACAGCCAGAATTGAAACGTCCATTAAAAATATAAAATGGACCTGTAAAAGTTTGGAGGTAATTTTTATGAAAAGTATAAACAACAACTAAGATTTAGAAAAAGAGTTTGTAATTTTTTTATTTTTCTATAATTTTTTAGAATTTTTATGAGGTTTTTAGAGTTTTCATGTTTTAGGGTTTTTATAAATCCAAAAAGCTCAAAAATTAGATAGAAATTTAAATATACTAAAACTAACTAATCCTAATTTCTTTAGAATTTTTAGATGAATTGTTATATTTTTCTTTGATTTTCTAAGTCAGACAGTAGCAAAAACAACTGTTTTTAAATTTTTAAAAATATCAAAAAGCCTAAAAAATGTACCAAAAATTTAGGGAAATTTTTACACAGTGGCAAGAGCCATGTTTCCAAATTTCACCTAATTTTGATTCAATTTGTTATTTCATTCAATCAAAACAAGGTACGTAGTACACAGGGACCTAAATGTAAGAAAACAATTTTAAAACAGTAACAAAAACCAAAAGTCCAAGGACCCTTTACAAAAAGTCCTCAAAATCACGCGCAAGGCACGTGGATCAGGCACGGAGGGGCATAATTATAATTCCCATTCATAAAATATCAATTAATAATGCACAGGAAATACAGGATAGATATTGCAAATAACCCAAACCCTCACGTGTCGACACACGTGATCCACATATACAGGGACTAGATTGCAAATTAAATTAACATGAAGGTCCACTATGCAATTTAACCAAATTAAAAACAACGTACGAAACTATTTACAAGACTAACTAATAAATGCTAAAAGAGGAGGGGCCTAAGTACAAATTACCCTTTTATTATTGGACGGACGAGGAGGTGCCACGTGTTGATCTGACGGCTGAGAAGCGAGGGCACCTCTTCGTTGGAGCGAATGGTCCAGATCGAGCCCGAGAAGAAATCGACGATGCCTGAAGATCCTTAAATATACGGCGGTGATCGAATCTAGACCGTCGGGGCTGATCGGATGACGGAGGAGGATCCTCTAAGAAATCGACGCCGACGAACTTCGCCGGCCCAATGCGCACGCCGAGGACCTCCTCTGGAGCTGCTGAGGTAGGGAAATGCTTCGCCGAGGTGCTCCGCAGCTGATGGACTCCTCCGATGAGGCCGGGGACCACCGGAGAGACCCGGCGATGGCGGAGGAGGTAGGATCCTGTGCGAGAACTCTTGGACCTCAGATGGGTCTCCTTCGACCTGTAAAACAGCACAGAAATTCTCCTTGGTCGAGGGCAAATTGCCTCGACCTGTCAGGGGGCGAAATGGGTTGTGGGGTGCGTCGAATGGATGACCTCCGGCGAGGCGACGACAGAGGAGGTCGACTCTTGGTTCCGGGGCGAACCAAGTTGAGTGAGTGGGTGCAGAAGGTGGGGAGAAGTCTCACAAGGGTGATGGGATGGTCCGATGATCGAGTAGGTGAGCGGGATGGTGTGAATTAGCCGGCGACTGTCGGCGGCGCGATTTGGGCGAAAACAGAAATTGGGCGAAACTAAGGTGATTCGAGGTTACCTGATGAATGGAGTCGACTGGGAACGAGCTGGAGAAGCTCTGGTGGTCTTGGCCTCTAGGAATCGTCGGGTTCCGAGGCTAAGCGCCCCTCGCGGCGGCACACGGCGACGAAGGTCGCCGGATCGACGGCTGGAAGCACCTCCTCCTCTCTTCGACACTCTCCTCGCACAACTGTCACTCTGGGGAAAAAATGGAGGTCCTGGGCTGAAGGAGCGGAGCCAAAGATGGTGGGGAATGTGCGGCAGAGGTTGAACTAAATAGCGGCATAGGTCCGAGAAGATGGGATCGGGCAGGGTTCCGTGAAGCACGGATCCCTAGACGGATGCTCTGGCGAGGGTCTCGGATGTACAAAGATCAAATGGAGCCCGAGGTTTGGATACTTGGAGCTCAAATCACGTCAGCAAAATTCAGAGAAATCAGGTCAGACGCAGGATCCGTGGGCAAAAGGGGTCCGGGAGGAAGTTGACCGGAGGTCAACATTCCCCTGTGGACCAATGGGAGGCCACCAATTATTATTTTTTTAGAAATACAATTAAATTTATTAAATGATTTTATTTCGAAAAACTTCAAACATGAAAAATGTTTATTTGTTTTCAAATTATTTTTTTGTGATTTTTATTTAATTTTTTGAAAAATATATAACGTATTTATAAAATATTATTATTATATATAGGTATATACATATATGTATTTTTTATTTTTATATTTAATTGCTTATTTTTGTACATTTATTCCAATTTTATATTTTATTTATTTACAACATAAAATTTGGAATTATAAGGTATTTTTATTTTATTTTTATGATGTATTTACATGGAGTAAATAAATAGGGTAATATACATATGTACATGGTATATACACAAGGTGGAAAATGGTTTTTATTTTCTTCTTTTTATTTTATTTTTATTTTTCAGATTTTTATTTTATTTATACACCATAAAATCTAGAATATGAATATATTTTTATGAGATTTTTATTAGTTATTTACAAGAACAAAAATAAATAGGGATGTTATTTTATATACATGGTCTATATACACTGATGAGAGCTATTTTGTTTATTTTTATTTTTCTTTGTTTTTCCCATTTTTATTTTAGTTTTATTTTTACAAATATGTACAAAAACACATTTTTATTTTTATCAAGATGAAAATAATATTATTTATTTACATGGAGGTATGTACATGTATGAATGACCTTATCTCTCTCTACTTGGGTTCTTTTGCGGTCAGGCCCATGCTGATCCCTCCCTTGGGATTAGGTCACTCAATGTTTATTCTAAATATTTTCCTCTTTTTCTTGTGTTTCTTTATTCCTTTATTTTGGCACAAAAACATGCTAATTATGCATATTTACAAGATGCATGTGTTTTCGCAATTGATGATATTTACACATATTTACATGGTGTTTTGCTCAAGTTTCTAGCTAAAATAAAGGAATAAAGAGTTATGAATTGGAATTCATCAGGTATAAATTTAATAAATAACATATATTAAATATTAAAAATTAAGGTACATTATACATCGTATACCAATATGGTCCCAAAACCCACTTTTTGCATATTAATTTCGATTTTTATCGAAATCAGTGTCATTTGGTATATAACTCTATAAAACAAACTTTAAAGTGACTACGCTTAGTTTGGAGTCCATATGGCCGAGGTCTGGAAAATTTAGGTCACTACTTCCTGGCTTTGGGATTCATTGACGTTTTGACTTAAGTTGTATTTTTATATTTTTCTATTGATTTTTTGTAACAATTTAGAAAAAATTAAGTGAAACGTGGTTAAGAGTAATTAACTAAAAAATAAGGAAGTTTCTACATATAGTTTATATAGACGACGGGGTCCAAACACCAAAAATCACCTGTTTTATTCTAATATTGTTTTGATATTTTTAATAAATAGTATTAGTTACAAAACAAAACTTAAAAGTGAGTGTTTGGCCAATTTGGAGTTTTATATAAATAGTTATGAACCTTGAAAGTCATCTTTTACGGATTTTAAGGTTCATTAAAATTATTTTCTATACTGAATAAATTTTCCAACTTTTTTATAAATTTCTTTATATTTTTATAAACAACTTTTGTGAAGAAAAGATTTTTGTTTGAGGTTTTCTTAGTGATAAATAAAATATGAGAAATATTCACAATGTGAAAATTCAATAGATATATTTTTGTGATCTTGATTTTCTGACATTAGAATCCTTATCTCCCCCTATTTATTTATTTATTGACCACATCAATATTGATCCGGTCTCGGGATTAGGATCAGTCTATATATTTTATATACATCCTTCTCTTTTTTTATTTTTCTATTTTCTGCTTATTATTTTATTTTTGATTAAATATATTATATTAATAAATGCAGTTCGAATGTAAATTAATGGGAATTAGTGAGTATCTACATGTATTTTACCAAGAAATTAAGCCAAAATGAAAGAATAAAGGCGATGAATCATCGATTCATTACTACCCCACCTCGTTTTCTATGTTTTTTATTTATTCAAAAATATCACCATGTATATTAATATATATATCCCTCCTATTTGTCACTTAAATTCCATCAGAAGCAGATAGTCATATGCCCTCCATCTACAATAGGTCGATTACAGTTTAGATCGTTAAAATTACATGTTCTAGGTGGAGGGCACATGAGTTTCAATTTTTAACGAAATTCAAACAACATGTAAGATGGAATATATATGCATATAAATAGTGATATTTTTTTTTAAAAAAATATTTGCAGAAAAATAGGGGTGGGGCCAACCACCTAGGGGTAGTAACATTTTTTCCTATATATATATATATATGGGTTCGGAATTTTTTAATTTTTTAAAATATCACCATGTATATTCATATATATATATATATATCACTCCTATATGTCATTCGATTTCGGCATAAATAGTGACTCTTATGCCCCCCGTCTAGAACAAGTTGATTACGACAATATTTAGACCGTTAAAATTACATGTTCTAGATGGAGGGCATATGAGTCTCTGATTCTGGCAAAATTTGAATGGCATGTAGGAGGAATATATATATGAATAAGCATGATGATATTTTTCCAAAAAAATAAAAAATAAGGGCAGGGGCAGCCCCATTTTTTCATATATATGAAACAGTGGCGTTGCACTCTCCCTTATTTTCCGTAAATTTTTTATTTTTCTGAAAAATATCATAAAGTATATTCAACTATATATCCCTCCAATAGGTCTTTCGAATTTCATCATAAACAGAGACTCTTGTGCTCTCCATCTTAAACATGTAATTTAACAGTCTAGACATTGACGTAACCGACATGTTCTAGATGGAGAGCATCTGAGTCTCTGTTTCTGACAAAATTTGAATGAAATATAGGTGGATATAGATTAATATACATGGTGATAATTTTTAAATAAAAACATAAAAAATGAAGGGCTAGGCATGTTGTCTACCCCATGGATGTAGCCCCATTGAACCCATATAGGGAAAAATGGGGTTGTCCCAACATGGTTGCCCCACCCTATTTTCTAACTTTTTTATTTTTTTTCAAAAATAAAGCCACATCTTTTCATCATTATATCCCTCTAATATCTCATTCCAATTTCGTTAGAAACGGAGACTCCTATGTCTTCCATCTAGAACAAGTAATTTTAATGGTCTTAGATTTGTTGTAATCGACATGTTCTAGATGAAGGGCATAGGAGTTTCTGTTTCTGAATAAATGGGAATGACATATTATAGGGATATAGTGATGAAAGAACATGGCTTTATTTTGGACAAAAAAGTCGGAATGTGTGTGTGTGTAAGAGAGCATCAGAGCGGTGAGTTTGGACCATTAGATTCCACTCATCAGAATCTAATGGTCCAGACTCACTGCTCTCATACTCTCATAGTTTTTTGGCTCTCATAAGATAATCTCTCTCTCTCTCCATCTCTATCTCTCTCTTTCTACATATATATACATAGGGGCCCTTCCATAGGATATGGTCCTTCCATCTCTAAGGAAGGCCAAACAATTTGGTCATTAGATCTACTTCCAATGGACGTGATCAAAACCACCTCATTATACAAAATCTGATTTTCAATAGCCATTCATTCCTAATTTTTAGGGAGGTTGAATACTGAAATTTTGAGGAAAAAAGAAAAATACAATCATGTAAAAATTTTATATCCTCAATGGGTTTTTATGTACAAAAGAAGGTACATAGTATAAAACTCAAGAAACTAAAATACATAACAAATATTAATTTCCAGTTAATTAGTATTGTTTTATACAAATATAAATATTCACATATCTCTCCGCACATGTTTATAGGGAGGGTTGCTCTAGAATATTCAATCGAACATATTATACAAATATAAATTATTCGCATATCTCTCCATTGCAAATTTGCAATAACCATCCCTTCCTAATTTTTAGGGATGTCAAATACGAAATTTTGATTTCACGAAGAATGTTTTTATTTTAAAAAGCTGAAAATTTAAAGTGATTTTAGCATACAAAAAACAAACACAAAATACAAATCCTTGGCATCTGAAATATAAAAGAGCATTAGATTTCAACGGAATCCAAAATTGTATAAGAATAATTATTTAGTGATGCCACCGTGCTTAAATGGAAAGAAAATAGATCTCATGCATTGTGTTTCATAATTTGGTTTTTTAAGGAAAAAATGGAATAACAAAGAATGTGTAATTAGAAAATTAATGAGACACGTCATAAATGAGAATATGTTTATTCCATTTCGATTGCTTCCTTTTTAGTAGAGATTTTGTTTGGTTGATAAGTGGTTTTGAGAAAAACAAGCAGTTTTCATGACAATCGTGGATAAAAACAAGAGATGATCCAACGAACCATAATATTGGCCTTCCTTAGAAATGGAAGGAACATGTCCCATTGGAAGTGTATATATAGGAAAAACTTGAATTGAGATGGAACCTTTCCACATTCGTCGTGCGATACCACAACTCAGCCATCATCCCATGATCATCTATGGTGTATAGCAAAACCACCATATGTATACAAAACCACCATTCGATAAAATATTATAATCCTATTTTTAGAAACTTCTCTATCACTATTGTGTTAATCCTCTCTCTTATAACAAGTTAATCTCCGTTTCCGCAGATCAATTATTATCGATTCAATATTCTCTCTCTTACCTTAACAATATGTTTCCATGTTGACATACTCATTCTTTATTTCTTTTTCAAACTTTCTGGATGTATGCTTCCTTGCAATTTCTCATGTATTCGAACATGTGTTCTTCAAGAAACTCTAATGAGAGAGAGGACTCTTCTAACGATATTGACATGTGTCATGTAACTCAATTTTTTACATTTAGTTCTTTTATTACTATTTTTATTACAGCTACAGATATCCAACAAAGTTGAATAAGTTGGTGGATCCCATGAAGCAACCAATACAACTTCCCATCTATCATGTTTTCACATTTTATTCATAATAGTGTCTATATTTATGAGAAGTTATATATTTTTCGTTTTTTCAACAAGTTTCATGTTTAAATCTTACGACTACTAGACGGTTTTCAACAAACAACTTCTCCTTTTTACGATCGTTTTCTCTGTTTACATATCATATTCTTTGTTCATTTTATTCCCTATGGTTCCTTTTCTATAAATAGACATGAAGAACTGAGGTATTAATAATTGATAAACTTATGCACCATCGCTTTTATTCTATCATTTTTTACTAAAATCCTTGATAAAATGCATGAAAATACTCACTAATTCTTAGTAATTAACATTCTAATCACATTTATTAATAATATACATTTAACACTTATTATATCAGAAATAAAATAAAAAAAGAAAAAGAAAAGAAAAGAAGGATGTATATAAAATATATACACACTGATCCTAACCCCGAGACCAGGACAATATAATTTGCTAGACAACATAAATAAGTAGGGAGAGATAAGGATTGTAATATATAAAAATGATAAAAAACATAGACCATTAAATATATATTTACACATTTTTCATAGTATAAATATTTCACCTATTTTATTTATCATCCAATCATCTCAAACAAAAATCATTTCTTCAGAAAAGTTGTTTATAAAAATATACACTATTTTATAAAAATACCAGAAAATTATTAATAAATAAATAATTAATTATGATGAACCACAAAAGCTAACTTCCAATGTTCATAACTTTTTATAAAAAACTCCAAGTTGTCTAAAATCACTTTTAAACTTATTTTAAGACTAATACTATTTATTAAAAATATGAGTAACGGGTGAGTTTTGGCATTTGAGCCCCATTGTCTATATGTACTATATGTATAACTTCACGATTTTCGAATTAATTTAAATCCATTTAACTTAATAAATTCTCTAATATGTTTCATAAAATTAATAGAAAAATATAAAAATATAACTGAAGTCAAAATGCTAATTAATAATGAAGCCACGAAGCCCGTGACCTAAATTTTCCAGACCTCAAAACTCGGCCATATGAATCCAAATTGGGCATAATAACTTTTAAATTTATTTTATAGAATTATCAATCAAATGACACTGATTTCTCAAAAATCAGAGTTAATATGCGAAAGTGGGTTTTATGACCTGATTGGCTTATTTATAATGTATCTTAAATTTATCTTATTAATGTATGTCATCTCATTTTATTTATATACTTTAATAATTTTATATTACTAATTAAAATAAATAAATTTTATTTATTTAGTTATTCATTTTTTTATTTATTAATTATTATTTAATTCTTTATTACGTTATTTATTTATTTAAATATTTGATTATTTAATTACTTAATTACTTAATTACTAATTTTTTTCTTAATTACTTTATTTAATCTAATTTTATTTTATTTAACCTTTAATCATTTACTTTATTTAACTATTTAATTAAATATTTTATTTTTTTAAAAAGTTGTTTTTTCCACATGTGCACGTGCCCTTCTTGTGTACGTGCCCTTCTTGCCCATCGTGCCTGCCTCCACTTACCGTCCCACCTCTTCCTCGGACCAACGAGAAAACGGTTGGTCGTTGGCCGTTAGGTCATTATCCCAATCGCTCTGGCGTGTTGCCCACACCATCTACCTATTTATACCCTTGAGCTCCCCCTAGAGAAGCCCATCTGCCTTTGTCAATTTTGCCTCCAGTGAGCTCTACCTCAGAGAGTTGTGACAGGACTTATGAGAGGGTGTTGCAGTGAGCAAAGCCCGGCATGATCGTCGCTGGCATGGGCATCGCTCCTCTGTGAAGAGCCTTCGCATTTCTGTCATTACATCGAGGCAAACACCTGAGCTCTACGAGTTCTATTCGCGTTTCATCTAGTAGACTCCAGGTTAGTTTTCTTCCTCCTCTCTCGGACTTCTCTCCCTTATCTTCTCATCCTCTCTCTTCTCCTCTCAATTCCTCTCTTCTCCATCACTTATCTACAACCATTTTTCACCCTACCAAATCATCACATTCATCTTCATGATCCCTCTGTGCCCCTTCTACCTTACACACATACACAACTCCGGTCACCCAAGGTGACCGGAGATCGGGAGCTTTATCCTCCACCGCCATTAGCTCCATCGTCCATCAATTCCGTTTGCATTTGGAACGACGATTCAAACTTCTAGTTGTAACATCTATTGTTCGCATTAGAACCATGATACACAAGACAGGGCACATGATTTAATGACGATAAATTATTTCCTTCGAACAATATTATCTGGAGATCAGATCGCAGAGCAACCTTCATCATTGAAAGGAGAACCTGATCGTCGAGCATCTTCATTACAAAGCATATGAGAACTAGGAGCTTCATCGACCACTGACGACCCGTCGCCTGCACTGATCCACATCCACTATGAAACATATTCATCATTCATATGGATCAACCTCTCCTCTGAGCTTGATTTGAACACACTCGCAGCTTCTGATGGACATAATCCTCTCTGGTCAAGAAGGTCGCTTGTCGCCATTGGTGTCCAAATCGTATCTCAATCGATGCACCTACAAATTCATCGAACTTTCGCACAGGTGAATCCCTTCTGCTTCCTTTTCAAGTTTGCGGCTTTTCATAAAAGTCGCTACATTGATCCGATTGAACGAGTGAAGATGAGCCACACGTCACCAGTATAACAGCCAGACCGACCCACCGCCCACCACTGAACCTTTAAGCTGTGCATCATGTGCACCTTATGAGAGGCGGAGTCATGTGCATCGTATGCGCACGGGAATAAATAGATGGACAAAGTTGCAGATATACCCTTGGAATATTTTGAATTTGCGAATGGGTCATTACTAAGCTACCTCACATGACTAATCACGTGTTTACTATCGCATTTACAAAAATGTCTCTGTTGCTTTTACTTTTCATATCTAGGTCCTACTACTATTGAGTTCTTGTTCCCAGCATGTGGACTTTGGGAACTTTTAGAGGGATGCCCTCGGGGTTTCTTCATAGTACAAACAGGGACAGATAGGTGGAGATCACGTGAAGCATCACGTGCTACTAGGATAATTGCATGGAATATCCCTTAAATTTATTCTATTGACGCACATGTCCCTAGATTTTCAAAAAGTAGAAAAAGGCTGTTTATATAGTACATTAACCATATACATATTATTTACAAATTAAATAAAAATACTAAATATAATTTTACAATAAAAATACATATAAATTCCATATTTTACACTATATACAGTATTGAATAGTATTGTAAAAATAAAAATATTTTGTATTGTAAATAAATCATTTAAAATTATAAAAAATTAAACAAACTAACAAATACATAAAAAATATAAAAAACACCTTTAACAATTCTATAAAAATTACCTTAGTATAGTTTACTATATTTTAAATAATAAATTAAAAATTAAATAAAAATTCTATAATAAAACCAATAAAAATATAAAATACTAAAAACTTTCTAGATCATAACTAATTCAACAAAATTGTATAAAAATGTACGATGGATCATTTTCAAGGTATTTTCACCTACTTTCTAATAAAAATAGAACAAAAATATTTGCTCAATATTTGTTATATTTATAATAAAATTAAAATTCTATTTTCAAGTAAAAATTAGTTTTCAGCTTTAAATACTGAACAAAATTACAAAATATTTACCAAAAATAGCAAAAAATCATAAAATACTTAAAACTCGTAAAATTTACAAATTGAAAACCAAAGATAAAAATATAAAATTAATTCATATATCTCTACATCAGTATATTAAAATCAAAATAATAATATGAAATTCATAAAAATCAAATTCAAATACAGAAAATTCACCTATAAATAAATTAAAATTAGGAAAACTGTATGCCATAGTTTTCTAATATTTTACTATACTTTCTAAATAATTTACCTCCTTTAGTTCAACACTCACGTGATACACTTGAGTTTAGGAGTATAAATAAAAATAAAGAAATTTTCTGTAAAAATTACCCAACTGACACAACGAAACTATTCTTTTTGTAGAATATGAGGTTTGCTTTGGTTTTTCACATGGCATCGTTGCCAGAGAGGCATCGCTAGGGTAGACCTTAGAGAACTTTGGTTTAGGGTTTCCGAGATACTTTTTGCCATCTTATTTTTCTTATTTCACAACTTTTCACTTCAGATTTGAACATCACAGTTTGAGCAGCTCGAGAAAGAACCAAAGAGCTGACTTTTTTTGTATTTCCTTTGTAAAAAGATAAAGGGTACTTGCTTGTTTTTCTATTTTGAAGAAGGATACCCTTAAGGGCATCTCGACTTTTACCTCACTCTCATTCTCTCAGGGTCAGTTGTATCAGGTGTCATACACATGGGGGAATAGAGCACCCACCTCAATTTTCTCACATCAAGGTTTCCTCGACATTTTTCTCAGAATTTTTCGAGGCTACGTACTTATTTAGGGTTTTCATTTTTTACTTGTATGCACTTCCGTAATTAGAACTCAAGACACGCAAACTAGTTGTTTCTTCACTTAGGTCAAAAAACACAAAGACAAAAATATGTTAGTTGTTTTTATGAAAATATCGAAGAAAAAGTGATAACTAAAAATAAAAAAGGGACTATTAATTACATCTAACTTTAAAATTAAATGTAGTGGACTCCACTTGATTTGGGAGAGCAATCCCCAATGAATGAATTTCAAGTACTCTCCAAATATGAGTGAGGGACGACCCATAAGGCTAGAGACAAAGCTCAAATTTTTCTCAAGAATACTGATCTGAAACCGTTAGCTACTCTTCAGTGGGGACACTCGGGTAGCCATAAATGGTCTGGATTTCCTTAGCAGAGTGGGTGGTTTAGAGGACACTGCGTAAAGCTCCATTCTCAAGTAAAACTAGTAGCCAAAACTAGTACATTACTTACTCCCATACTTGTTGAAAATAGCTGCAACTAGCCATACGAACTTAGGACAATCATCTGGGAAGTTCAGGTACCTATCAACTCACGTAATTTCTGAAAAAAGTTGCATTGTCATCTAACTTTAAAATTGAAAAGACTAACGATCGAACTTTCATCACCGAGTGAGTTGGTGAAACCGGGGGTATAGATTTGTGTTTGATTTTGTGGTGTGTGTTCCAAATCTCTCATATCTCTTGTCAATCATACCATCTATCTTATCAAGATGACGGGTAGGTGATGGCTTTAGTCGACCTGGGGTGATCCTCTCTTACACACACCTGCCCACTCATCGAGGTAGGTTCGGGATGTCCCTCTTACCAAACCAAAGTTTAATTGTGTCTCATATTCCAAGCATGACTCCAACCCTGGAAGATCTTCTTCCACTCCATCTTCTTCTCCATTATCATCATCACCTTCTATTCGAGAGAACCATGATCTACATCAGCAGTTTCATGTTGACCTATCAGAACATGATCTGAACTCTTTTTCCTTTCCAAACGACATGGCTGGCAAAGTACTGCAGCACCCAGAGACTACATCTGTAGTGATTGATGAGGGAGCAATCAATAGAGGTCTCCTTGCATTCCTCGAGTCGATGCAAAACCATATTAGGGAGTAGGGTACACTAATGAATGATGTCAGGGTTGAGCTGACACAACTGAGAGCACAAAGAGGGACTCCTGATGCTGAGATTCCAGGAGCTGAGGGGGTTGGAAGGTCGAATGAAGAGGAGAAACCACCACTTGGTCCAGATTGCCCAATGAAGAAGCTCTACGACCATGGAGCTACTACCACTCATAAGTGGATCCGTCTTCCTCCATTCACGGCAACTTTGAGCTCCGACTGCAGACAATACAATGCTACTACCACTCTCTGATCGAAGAGGTCCCTTGTCGCCACTGGTGTCTGAATCATATCTCAATCGATGCACCTACAGATTCATCTAACTTCCGCACAAATGAATCCCTTCTGCTTCCTTTTCGAGTTTGGGGCTTTTGATAGAAGTCGTTCCATTGATTCGATTGAACGACTGAAGATGAGCCACACGTCACCAGTATAACAGCCAGACCAACCCACCGCCCACCGCTGAACCTTTAAGTTGTGCATCACGTGCACCTTATGTGAGGCGGAGTCACGTGCACCGCATGTGCACAGGCCTAAATAGATGGACAAAGTTGCACAAATACCCTTGCAATATTTTGAATTTACGAATAGGTCATTACTAAGCTACCTCACATGACTAATCACGTGTTTACTATCGCATTTACAAAAAGGTCTCTCTTGCTTTTACTTTTCATATCCAGATCCTACTACAACTGAGTTCTTGTTCCCAGCATGTGGACTTTGGGAACTTTTAGAGGGATGCCCTCGGGGTTTCATCATAGTACAAACAGGGACAAATAGGTGGAGATCACGTGAAGCATCACGTGCTACTAGGATAATTGCATGCAATATTCTTTAAATTTATTCTATTAACGCACGTGTCCCTAGCTTTTAAGAATGTAGAAAAAGGCTGTTTATATAGTACATTAACCATATACATATTATATACAAATTAACTACAAATACTAAATCTAAATTTAAAATACATACAAATACCATATTTTACACTATAAACATTATTGAATAGTATTGTAAAAATAAAAATATTTTGTATTGTTAATAAATCATTTAAAACTATAAAAAAATAAAAAAACTAACAAATACATAAAAAATATAATAAACACCTTTAAAAATTCTATAAAATTTACCCTTAGTATAGTATACTATATTTTAAATAATAAATCAAAAATGAAATAAAAATTGTATAATAAAACCAATAAAAATATAAAATACTAAAAACTTTCTAAATCATAACTAATTCAACAAAAATCGTATAAAAATGTACGATGGATCATTTTCAAGTTATTTTCACCTACTTTCTATTAAAAATAGAACAAAAATATTTTCTCAATATTTGCTATATTTGAAATCAAATTAAAATTCTATTTTCAAGTAAAATTAGTTTTCAACTTTAAAAACTAAACAAAATTACAAAATATTTTCTAAAGATAGAAAAAAATCATAAAATACTTAAAATTCATAAAATTTACAAATTTAAAACCAAAGATAAAAATATAAAATTAATTCATATATTTATACATCAGTATATTAAAACCACAAAAAATATAAAATTCATAAAAATCAAACTGAAATACAGAAAATTCACCTATAAATAAATAAAAATTAGGAAACCAGTATGTCATAGTTTTCTAATATTTTACTATAGTTTCTAAATAGTTTACCTCCTTGAGTTCGGCACTCCCGTGCTTAACGCTATGCACTTGAGTTTAGGAGTATAAATAAAATAAAGAAATTTTCTGTAAAAATTACCCAACTGACACAACGACAATATTCTTTTATAAATAGGAGGTTTGCGGTGGTTTTTCAGATGGCGTCGTTGCCAGAGAGGCATCGCTAGGGTAGACCTTAGAGAACTTAGGTTTAGGGTTTCCGAAATCCTTTTTGCCATCTTATTTTTCTTATTACACAATGTTTAATTTCAGATTTGAACATCACAGTTTGAGCAGCTCGAGAAAGAACCAGAGAGCTGTTTTTTTTGTATTTCCTTTGTAAAAAGATAAAGGGTACTTGCCCGTTTTTCTATTTTGTAGAAGGATACCCTTAAGGGCATCTCGACTTTTATCTCACTCTCATTCTCTCATGGTCTGTTTTATCATGTGTTGTACATGTGGGGGAACAGAGCACCCACCGTAATTTTCTCGCATCAAGGTTTTCTCAATGTTTTTCTCAGGATTTTTCGAGGCTACGTACTTGTTTAGGGTTTTCATTTTTACTTGTATGCACTTCCGTAATTAGAACTCAAGACACGCAACCTAGTTGTTTCTTCATTTAGGTCAAAAAACACAAAGATAAAAATATGTTAGTTGTTTTTATGAAAATGTCGAAGAAAAAATGATAACTAAAAATAAAATAGGGACTGCTAATTATATCTAACTTTAAATTAAAATGTAGTGGACTCCACTTGATTTGGGAGAGCAATCCCCAATGAATGAATTGCAAGTACTCTCCAAATATGTGAGTGAGGGACGACCCATAAGGCTAGAGCCAAAGCTCAAATTTTTATCAAGAATACTGATCTGAAACCGTTAGCTACTCTTCAATGGGGACACTCGGGTAGCCATAAATGGTCCGGGTTTCATTAGCAGAGTGGGAGGTTTAGATGACACTACGTAAAGCTCCATATCAAGTAAAACTAGTAGCCGAAAATAGTCCATTACTTACTCCCATACCGGTTGAAAGTAGCTGCAACTAGCCATACGAACTCAGGACAATTTTCTGGGAAGTTCAGGCACCTATAAACTCACGTAATCTCTGAAAAAATTGCATTGCCATCTAACGTTAAAATTGAAAAGACTGACGACCGAATTTTCATCACCGAGTGAGTTGGTGAAATCGGGGGTATTGATTTGTGTTTGATTTTGTGGTGTGAGTTTCATATCTCTCATATCTCTTGTCAATCATATCATCTATCTTATCAAGATGATTGGTAGGTGATGGCTTCAGTCGACCTGGGCTGATCCTCTCTCACACACACCTGCCCACTCATCGAGGTAGGTTCGGGATGTCCCTCTTCCCAAACCAAAGTTTAATTGTGTATCGTATTCCAAGCATGACTCCAACCCTGGAAGCTCTTCTTCCACTCCATCATCTTCTCCATTATCATCATCACCTTCGGTTCGAGAGAATCATGATCTACATCAGCAGTTGCATGTTAACCTATCAGAACATGATCTGAACTCTTTTTCCTTTCCAAACGATGGCTGCCAAAGGACTGCAGCACCCACAGACTACATCTGTAGTGATTGATGAGGGAGAAATCAATAGCGGTCTCCTTGCATCCCTCGAGTTGATGCAAAACCATATTAGGGAGTAGGGTACACTAATGAACGATGTCAGGGTTGAGTGACACAACTGTGAGCAGAAAGAGGGACTCCTGATGCTGAGATCCCAGGAGCTGAGGGGGTTGGAAGGTCGAATGAAGAGGAGAAACCACCACTTGGTCCAGATTGCCTAATGAAGAATCTCTATGACAATGGAGCTACTACCACTCATAAGTGGATCCGTGTTCCTACCATTCACGACAACTTTGAGCTCCGACTGTAGACAATCTAATTGCTTCCCATGTTCCATGGGCTATCTACTGAGGAGTCGCACTTGCACCTATAGGAGTTTGAGCTTATATGTAGTACAGTGCATGACTTGCATGTCAATGAGGATATGATCAAGTCGATCATCTTTCCATTCTCCCTTGTGGATAGAGCAGTCTACTAGCTGAAACATTTTGAAACATTTGGGGATATATGTTTCTATGTGGGATCATCTACGAATAGAATATCTGAACAAATACTACCCACTTGGTCGTACAAATGTTGCAAAAGATATGATCAGTAATTTCACCATGCTAGGGAACGAGCAGTTCCACGAAGTGTGGGATCGTTTCAGAGAGCTCATAAATAGGTCTCCCCACCATGAAATCTCGAAGTCGGACCTAGTTCAAAGCTTCTTTTGTGGGCTAACACCGGAGTTACAAGGAGTGATGAATGCATCTTGTCGTGGTTCTTATTTCTACAAGCACGAGGACCAGGTATGGGCTATCTATGAGAAGATGGTCGAAAATTATACCACGATGTCCCAGACCAGGTTCTACACTCAGATCAAGCCACCTTCTTATAACCAACATTCTCAGTGACACAAATTGAAGGGACTCCTTCTGCAACTTATACTCATTTTGATTCCTCATCAGCTGACATGGGTATCATTTGTCATAAGTTGGATCGCATGGAAATCAATTAAAAGAAGTGCCAAGCTCGATAAGGTTGATGAGCTTGAAAGATGTTTGAGTGATATGAAGACTCAAATCATGTGCCCTCAAGAGATTTATACAGATTCTACGAACTCTTCCAGATCACATGTTGATTCAGTAAATAAAGACCGAGGAATCCTTCCACGACTACTTGTTCAACACATCCATCATGTACATTCTAAGCTCTCATTAACCTCCGATTTATCTACAGAACCCATGGACACCATCATCCGACACTCAAGTTGCAGTGTATTAGAGTGATCAGTCGCTTGCTTCTATGCCCCTGGATTATTCTGAGATGCCCGAGCCATTGATTGAGGTCAATGGGATATGGTACAACTAGTTGTAGCAACCAGTAATCTGTTGTGATTATCCCGATTTATGTTGGTCTTCCAGAGGTACTTTTTCCTTGCAGCCACCACCAACAGAGATGGGGTAGACCAGAGAGCAGCAAGGGTCAGGTACTCATCAATATAAGCTAGCTCAGTGGAGGCAGAATGCGTATAATGCTCAGTATCCTTAGTCTCATCCTCTACCACAACAATAGTCAGCCCAACAACAGTCTCGCTATCATCGAGGCAACTCATTCGGGTCTCATGGTCCTTTTCATGAGAACCATGCCTTATAATATCTCTTTAGTCTGATAGACGACCAATAGGTCGCATTTAGGTGAGAAATGGATGAATTTAAAAATCATGTCACGGAGCATGTCAAAGGGAAGTCTACCATTTTTGCTCTAATTGAATTGAATCCGAATAATCTGAAGAGGAAGTAAAAGCAGGTACATTTGACATAACCCACCCTCCGGTCACAATATTCTCAAATGATTCCCATTATTGTGATGACACTAATTTCATTTCTCTTAGGAGCAGTAGGATTCTTGCAGGCAGAGACTTAACTAGGCTCAATGATGATATACCTGATGACACAAGTGATCTTGTTGATCCTGATGATGGTGGTGATGATGCCACTTCTCCCTTTGATGATGTTGATCGTGGTACTGATGCAACCGAGATCAACAAGAAGTATCCAGAGTCTTTTGAGGATGCAGCTGCTTTGCCATTCTTTTTTATAATAATGATGATAGAAAAATACAAAAATAATGTAAAAAAGATAAAAATCAAAAAGAGGAATAAAGATAAGACAGTTGATACAACTAGATATCATGAGTCTTCTCTTGATGATTTACATTGAGCTAGTCCCCGTTTTCTAAAAATATTTTCTTCTTCTTTCTCTGATCCTCCTAGTGTATAGATTGATAAGGAGGATGTACAGATTCCTTTTCCCCAAGCGCTCCTCTTAGAAAAAAGGAGATAAAAGGAACATCAAAAAGAATTAGATGATCGATTTGGCGAAAAATATGCTACACAAATTCACTATCCGGGTCACTCTTTCAGAATCCTTGGCACACATCCCTCTTCTGTAGAAAGGTCTCAAAGAGCGTACTACGATCAGAAGAAAGAAGAGGTAGCATAATTACTATACAGAAATTCATGTGTTAACCAAGGAAAAATGTCATACTATCCAGAATCATCTCCCAGCCAAGAGATCAGATAAGGGAGCACCATATATCAGATGCGAGATTCTAAATCAGATTTTTGATTGTACTCTCTTAGACATCGAATCATCAATTAGTCTCCTTCCTTCTTCCTTACTCGACAAGTTCGAGTTTGGACCTCTTCGACCAAGCAGGACAGTCTTACCGTTTGCTGATAAATAAGTTAAGAAGCTTAAGGGATTAATTGAGTACGTTATCATCCTCAATCAAGGTTTGCATTTCTCCGTGGACTTCATCCTGTTGGACATGACAATCCCTGAACGGGTGACTAATACCCTGATCATATGTTGACGACATTTTCTTGCAACAGCTAAGGTCATTTTCGATTATGTTTTTAGGAAGGTGTACTTTCACATCTAGGGCAAGAGTATACATATAGAGACGATCCAGGACCTAAAAGCTAGATCAGCTGAGTCAGAGCGAGCATCTATTGACAGTGAGCCCTATAGTCATCAGGAATGTGATCTCGTACATGCAGATGATGAGTCAGTTTGGGTTGAACCTAGTACACAATCTTTCATCATACCTTCAAGAAAATCTAAAATCCAGATATTAGATGATGGGAGATTGGATAGCACTGTCTTGGAGCCAATTAGAGATATGGCTTTGCAGAAATGATTTTGGTACTTTACAGATTTTTATGATATTTTTGATCCCTCTGAGTCAGAAGTGAATGATCAGTTATGTCACTCATCTAATGATAGGTCTTTAGTACAGTCAGATTCAGAGGATATCAATTGGCAATGTTTTGCCAAGTTCCTTTCACTTCAAACTTCATCTACAAAGCCTACAAATAGCCTGGAGAAAGAGCTAGGTCAGTCAAGTCAGCTATCATATGGGCAATCTCCAAATCATTCAGAGTCATAACAGGATGACATTATACACACTGACCTAGTATCCTATACCCATGCCATAGACAAACCAGCTCTCCATGTTCCTTCTCCCCCTAAGCTTAAATTGTTTCCTCAAAGCATGAAATATTGATTCCTTACTAGAGATCCTAAAATGTTTGTAAGAATCATTACATTCGATCTGACCGAAGATCAAGAATCTCATCAAATAGAAATTCATGAAAAGAATCACAACCCAATCAGATGGTTAGTAGCGGATCTCCAAGGGATTAGTTCAGCCATGTGCTCCCACCACATCTTTTTATAGGATGATTCCAAACCATCTTGTGAGTTTCAATTCATGCTGAACCTGAATCTTCGAGAGGTGGTTATGAAGGAAATATCCAAGTGGTGGAAAGTTTATTTTATCAATCCCATCTGCGACTCTATCAGTCCATTACATGTGGTACTCAAAAGACGAGTATCACTACAGTGATTAATGAGAACGAAGA
Organism: Ottelia alismoides; assembly: GCA_037367405.1. Lineage (NCBI taxonomy): Eukaryota > Viridiplantae > Streptophyta > Magnoliopsida > Alismatales > Hydrocharitaceae > Ottelia > Ottelia alismoides. The sequence continues at coordinate 311,642 of JAZKJV010003791.1, forward strand.
GGAGATCACTACCCAAGTACTGTTGGACATGCGAGCCCACAACGAGCAATTATGCAATAAATGTTATTGCATATCACCCCTCAATCTAAAATGAAGAATAACTAATTTGAATAATAAGTCTCTTAGTACAATCAGGGTTATGTATCATGGCCATCTTAATGATCATACATCTGTTGATTCAATTATTGTATCATAAAGGTTGGTGCTTGGATAAATATCTAAGGAGTTAAATTTAGGACTCATCAAGCACTGTTAAATGATTGTTAAGATGTGATCTGCAACCTAAGTTGGATACAGCAATACTTATCTCTAAAGGCTGATATCTGACCAACCTCTTCATGGAAGTCCTCTACATAGGAATAGAGATTCGGAGGTGTCAGATTAATTAGGTCAAAGACTTGACTTAACGAGATTGAGATAACCAAAGACCTATGTCGTATGCTGTCATGGTATAGGCACACATCCTTTAACCGGAGACAGATGTGTTACTATATGTCTAAATATATATATATACATTTATTAGATCGATAGGTTGATGACTTAATTAAGGTTTATATACCGACTAGCTGGTGTGCATATAAGGGCATATGAGTAATATGATCTTTCAAAAGTATCATATAGGTTTATTTACTGAACCGGGAGACATTAGCTCACTTATGAGATATTGGCGATATTGCAGTATCCTTGAAAGAGTTCATTATAAGAAAAGGTGCTTTTGGCGAGCACAAATGTCCTCCCCATATGTTCTCAAGTCATTTGTCAAGCACATATGCTCACCAAGCTTGTGCTTGTTAAAGCCCTAGTCGCTAGCTCATATTGGCGAGGACATGTGCTCACTATTAAAAGTGCTCTCTAAGTCCTATATTAGCTAGCACTTTATTACGACTAGCACAAGTGCTCGCCAACTATGGACAACATGAAAAAATATATAGGTTCTTTGGGGTTATGAAGCCTCGTTGAACCAATATCACCTACTATAAAGTCATTTTAAAACTCTTATACTATATAAACATATTTTATGCCATGTTGGAGACTCATACTTCAATTTCATTGCTTTCTTCTCTTCTAGTGTTACACCCTCATTTCTCATACACATTCTCTCTCTCTCATTCAAAACATTATAGTGTACAAGCATACATAGTAACATGCACTCACAGTTAGTAACACACATAAGTATACTAACACAAACACCATACTAACATAAAAGCACTTCATATCTTGAACCAAAACACTATACTTACACACTCTGCACTCTCTAACAAACATACACACACTATATCTCTTGCATTCACATGCTAAAATACATACATACATACTAATACGCACTAGTATTCACATAAGCACACACAAACACAAATGAACTTAAGACAAACATGCACATCCTCTCTTTCACGGTGTAACACATACGAACTATAGCACAAACTAACATAATGTAACACACACACATAAACACACTAGCATATACATATGAGCACTCTAACACACACATAAATACGCATGAACCTAGATAATACACATATGAACATGTAAGTACTCAAAAAATCATCTTGCAAAAACATGAAAATAATACATGAAGAAAGAGTATGAATCATAATACAAAAGTAAAACATCATCATATGTACTAGCCTCATACATCTAGTGAAGTGCTTCCTCGTTATCATCTTCCTATTATATTTTATATAGATCATGCCTTGTACCTAGTCAACTCAAAGTAAAATTAAATTAATAGTTTGAAGCTTGAATATACATGTATAAAAGAAATATGATAAAATTTAATCAAGCATACCTATTGATGTAGGATTTGTCCTTCTGCATCCTCAAGATAATGTTCATACTCTTTCAAAAAACAATCATGTTCATACTCACGATCATGTTCAAATCTAAGTGCTTGAAATCCTACAATTCTGAAAAATTGGAAGTGAATACCCTTTTCAGGAATAAAAAGAATAACACCTCTAGACATGCATGCTCAATAAATCATCTTGCAAAATCATGAATGTAAATACATGAAGACAAAGTGTGAATGGTGATACAATAGAATTGCAAGTATGTGAAATTTAGAAAGGCATGTGCATGACTCTATACTTACAAATAACATGATCATTTTATCGTAAATAATTATTCATACTAGATCCCATCATAATTTATATGGATACTAACATTTCTTAATAACTTAATTATAAACTTTAGTTCAAAGTTTGAAACTTGGATATACATGGATAAAAGTAGGAGGACAATATTTAATTGAGCATACCTAATGATAAAGGAGTTGATGTCTGGAAAACGAATCGACATTATGTGTGTAAGCCAGCATTCAATTGTAAATGATAATCTCAAAAGAAATCTAAATAAATTAAAGATAGAGAGGTCTTTACTGGAAGATAAAATGTTACCAATAATACCGTGAGCTTCCTCCTACTATATTCAAAATAGGAACAAATAAGATAATATATGGTCACCCTCACAATCATATTCATCTACAAAGTAATAAAAAATGTAGAATATAAAACTTGGTTAACACGTATATCCATGGTAGACTTCTACATGTAGAAACTTTAGGTATTTCTTCAATAACATTAAAATTAAAGATCATTTTATCAAAACTTTACAAAAAAATATTACACACTAAAATAAATCTAACATATTAAGAAGTATGTCCTCACTCTCATAAGCTTGTGCTCCATGCATATTAAACTAATACACTCTCTAACACATACTAATACATACTCTAATATGCAAGCACACTCTCCCCGATACACAATATACTAACACACTCCATAAGATACATGCACATGCATGCACACATAACACACATATATAAATAGCTCACACAAATAATTTCCCCACCCCCCTTCAACACTGTATTAATATACTCTACATTCTCTAACACATACATCACACCCAATAGCATACTAACACACACATGTATACATGTACTAACACATGCACAAACATACACACATACTTAAATACCACACGAACATATAAAATAAACCATTACTTTATAATTCTAAAAATGTAGGAAAATATGGGTATTTCGTCTATGTATATGTTATCACTGTTAGAAATGTGAGCCCCGGGTGAACCATTCCTACAATAAAAGTTATTGTAATAAATAAATTATCAATGAAAGTTATTGATTATTTTTCACTCCCTTTCTGAGATTGAATGAATGAATGCACTATAAGGTCCCTCTGTACAATAATGGTTATGTACCCTGGCCAACTTGATGATCATACAGTTGTTGATTCATTAAATGAATCATAGAGGTTGATGCTTGGATGAATGTCTAAGGAGTTAGATAGAGGACTTATCAAGCATCGTCAAATGATTGTTAAGTGATGATCTCCAACCTGAGTAGGAGATGGAAATCCTTTGTCAAATGGATGATATCTGACTGACCTCTTGATGCAGGTCCTCTGCATGGGAATAGTGATTCGGAGGTGTCAAGTTAGTTGAGTCAATGGGTTGACTTAACGAGATCGAGATAATCAAAGACCTATGTTGAATGCTGTCACATCATAGGCATGCATCCTTTGACCGGAGACAGATGTGTTACTATATGTTTGAGCGTGTACATTTGGCAGACCAATAGGCTGATGACCTAACCAATCTCTATACACCGGCGAGATGGTGTGCATGTAAGGACATAAGAGTAATACGATCTCTCAAAGGGATCATACAGCTTCACTTATGAACTGGGAGACATGAACTCACTCATGAGGTATTGGGACTGATCAAATTCCATGCATGCTCGTCATTCTTTGAAAGCATGACATAAATTTGAAGGTAAGATATATGCTTTGTGAAAGCATATGATCTATACCAAATTCCAGTGACCAAGATTGAGAAACGTAATGATCAAACCCTGAAGATGACAGTGTAAAAGTGATCTTTATCTTCAGAATGATCATAGGTCTTCCAGTATGTAGGATGTACACGTATTGGGAATATCTAAGGGTGATGTGATCATAAATGATTATATAACCACGACGCTTCCATTCCGAGGCAGCGATGAAACAGGTTTGGATTTTAGTGACTCCTCTCATTAGAGAAGTGACCTAATCTAGTCCATGAGCTAGACATTTATCTCAATGAGATTCAGATGCAATGACAAGATTAGGTCTACGGTCTTGATTTGATCAAGCATCAGTGGGAGGTCCATGGGATCTGGATTTGAGATATGATCTCAACATCCAAGTGACTATACGTGGAACAATACAATCGCCCTGTCCTTATCTCCAAGTATCTGCGGAGAAATTGCATTATTCTTGAAGGGTTCAAGAATAATTCCATAAGATCTAAGAAATGAAGAAACAATGATTAAATGTGATTTAATCATCTTGGTGTGTGTAGAAATTATCCAATATAATTAAATGTGAGTTAATTATTTTGGATAAGAATAATGTGGATAGAGATATCTGATTATTCATAATATATTGTAAATGTGATTTATATTGTATTAGAGAGAGCCAATTATAATTTATATTTGTTAATTTATTATTATGTGTAATGGATACACATTGTGTAATTAATTGATAATGTAAATTATACGTTGTTTTGGGTTGTGAATATGATTCACAATTTTTCAATATCAAGATTGCAATATTCTCAAATATAATTGTTAATTATTTTTGAAGAATATATCACAACAAATTTGTTGGAAATAAATAATGAGACATTTCCATGCAGATATGCAATCTCATGAGATTGCCTCCATTAGGAAACAAGTGGATGGCACCTATGTCCTATTTGGAATGGGTGGCCATCCACCATGTATATACATGGGAGATGTAATCTCCATGTATATTGCCTACTTATTTGTTTGTATGATTTAGGATTGATTTATATTTGATTTTGTCAAATATATTCTAATCTAACTTAGATCATGATTTGTTTGTTTCGCTAACAATAATCTTGACCATTGGATTAGATATAAATCAATCTCATCCATTGATTTTATATGTCCCATAGATTGAGATCCATGGATCCCAAAACCCTATAAATAGAGAGGCATACCATGCTCTCTAAGGCTATGCAATATTGAAGCTTTCTCTCTCTCTCTCTCTTTCTACATACACGTCAACCCTCTCTCCCTCTACATGGTGGCCGACCACCAAACCCTAGGGGTGGTTCTTGTCGACGCTCTCGCCACCGCACCGCCGCTTCGACGTTCTTCGATTCTCCGTCTTCTTGGAGTGCTACGCTCATGAAGGAGACATTCGATCTTGTACGACGAGATCAGGAGCAACCGTGCTTGGATCATTTTCTTGGATTGCGAGAACTATGCGGTTCATCCCCGCGCTCGCAAGCGATCTCACCAACGATCGGACTTGAGACAGGATGTCTCTTTCTTTAGAGACTTGATCAACCCCGCTTTATACTTGTTGTGTTATAGATGAAACGATCCAAGAATCATTCTTGGATCATGTTGTTTCATCACATGATTTTTTTTAATTCCGCTGCACAGAACAACTAGTACGACTAGTCGTTCTGCATCGTATCCAATACGACGATCACGCTTCTGTGATGCGCTTGAGGATAAATTCCATATCTTTCAAGTGGTATCAGAGCTTTAGGTCGACGGTTTCGAATATGATTCCCAAACCGAGGACGACTTGGGTTCGTTAAAGTCGCGAAAGTTTTTGTCGCGTTTGATTTCGCAGATCTGTTTAGTAAAGAATTTCGACCATGTTTAAAATGTTTAAGCATGAATTACTTATTGTATTTTATTCCCCATTAAATAAGGAAACTATAGGATCTGAGTTTGTGTAATTCGGATTCCGTATGCTCGAGATATGGTTGTTTTAATGAATATGTATGCACTGTTGCGGGTACTGTAGATCTTAACGTGATTAAAGAGTTAATTACTGTTTTGATCCGCCTCGAAATGCGTGAAACATCACTTGATTTATGTACTAAATCAAGTTAGCAATCTTCGAAAATTGAGTTTGTATAATTTGGATTTAAATTGATTGAGATATGTTAATTGTAGTGAGTAGGGGTCACTACTGAAATTGCAGTCCTAATCATGAACCATGTGATTGTCAATTAGAGAAATTAATTGTTATTTTCATGAAATAATTATGGAAAATACTTGTGAAATATTGGAAGATGATTATTTCCTTGATTGACTTGGCCTCAACTAATTAATTGATTAGATTTGATCTAGATCATAATTGGAAACACAATCATCAAACTTGATACTTGAATAGGATTAGGAATTTGTGTAGCAAATTTCCTTATAATCAAAAATGTTTTGATTATTACTATATGGTATAATTTAGGTTTAAGAACCGATGACCATCTCAAGTACAAATTGATATATTTGGCATTATCCTTTCCTTAGGTGGATATGGTGTCTAGTCGGAGAGCATTGAGGTTGCAGGTTGCAACGTATGTGGTCCGTCCCACTCTCGTCGGTACTGGCCATGACAGCGGGTAGGGACTCGATAATGGCAGAGAAAATCAAGTTGCATTTTCTAATTATTAAAATTCCAATTAATACGTACTTTGAGATATTACCATATATATTCAAGTAAAGTAATCAATGTTTGTTGATTGAATTGGATTGATAATTAATTTAATATGATTAAATTGATTATGTCCAATTAAAACACTATATTATGAATAGAGTTGTTATTTTCCTTGGAAGAATTAATTATATGAATGTGATTCATGATAATTAATTAAAAATTGAATATGAGGTGGAGGATCACATAAGTGACATCCATGGTCTCCCGTCAATGCAAAGAGTTCTGTCGCCATGGATTGCATGTGAGAGACGCGTGTCCGAAGTGACAGCTCCTGTATGCAAGTGCATCTGGATCGGGCTCTTTACTTCTCGAAAGAGTAAGGTCGTATGCGTAGTGACCACAAAATCGGATCTTCATATTATTGGGGCGATATTGGATTGCACATAGCAAGAACTATTCCTATTGATGGTTGGTTCAATTAACAACGGGTCAACATCGCCTTAGGGGTGGTGGGCCCAGGTGTTAAAGACCGAATTGGGAAATGCAAGTTGGACTTGCAAGGCGGAATGTGTTCCCGCGTCTTTTTATTGGAGTCGCAGATTCTCATATTATTGGAATGTGACAAAGATAAAGAGGAGATCCCAATTCATACTAGAGATATAGCGGTATGTATATCTCTTACTTTGAAAGTAATTAAGGGAATAAACTTTCATAGTCGACAATGGAAGAATAATCTGATTTAAAATACATTAATTAAATATAATAAATTTGAATATATGTTTATATGTTCTAATATAGTGCATTCTTAATTTTAGAAAATGAAGTGCTTGAACCCACTTAGTAGGCTTCTTGAGGTCAACCAATTGACCAGCCCAAATTACTCGAATTGGATCCGTAATTTGGAGCGTGTTCTCTCTGCAAAGCGCAAAAGTTATGTGCTCTCCGAGGACAAGCATGAGAGCCCTAAATCCAAGGAAGAAAAAGCATACAATGACAAGTATGGTGAAGATCTTGTCTTGGCTAGATGTTATATCCAAGGTTCTCTCTCCAATGTTCTGCAGAAGCAACATGTGGAGATGAGCACATGCCAGGAAATTATGCAAAATCTGAAATATATGTTTGGTGACATTAACCGCACCCAGCGTTACAATATTATGAAAGATCTCGTTCGCTGCAAGATGTAGGAAGGAACTTCGATTCGAGAGCACGTACTCAAAATGTTTGGGTACTTGTCTGAACTGGAGACTCTTGGGGCCAACATATATGCAGACATGCAAGTTGACTTCATTCTACTGTCCTTGCCCATGTCCTTCAATAATTTTGTGTTTTCATTCCACATGAACAAGTTGGACTTGTCGAACACTGGTCTTCTTGCTGCATTAAAGTCTGCAGATGACATAATGAAGAAAGATGGTCCCGCTAGCAGTGCAATGGTTGCACAGGTCAGAGGAAAGCGCGGTCGGAAGCAAGGTTCTCAGAAGGGCTCGACGCAGAAGAGAAAGAAGAAGAGTCAAGGCGTTGGCTCATCTTCTAGTGCCTCCATACTTATAGCGTCGAAGAAATCTGATGCTTGTCACCACTGCAAAAAGCCGAGGCACTGGAGGCGTAATTGCCCGGATTACCTGGAGTCGTCAGACAAAGGTAAAGCCCCATCAGGTATGAAATCTACTTTTATCATTGAAACTAGATTTCTCATTGGACAAGAAGGAAGTTGGGTTGTAGATTCTGGTGCTTCTGTTCATGTATGCAATTTGTTGCATGTGTTTCAGGAAACTAGAATCTAGAGGAAGGGGAGATAGTCATCCAGATGGGATCTGATGCAAGTGTTGCAGCAGTAGCCGTCGGGACTTATCGAGTATCATTATCTAGTGGTAGAGTCCTTATACATAAAGAGTGTCTTTATGTACCCGAAGTTAGAAGGAACTTGATATATGTATCTAAGCTTGTTACAAGCGGATATTCATTCCTTTTCTGTAATAAATTAGTCACAAATTATTATGACAAATATATTGCGGATGGTATTTTGACTTCTAGTAGACTCTATGAGTTGTGCATTGATAAATGTATCATGAATGTTACAACCACTAATAAAAACCCTAAAGGATCAAGGGAAGATAAAAACATCTCAAATGAGATTTGGCATCAAAGGCTTGGTCATTTATCTGTTGATAGGATCAATAGATTGATAAAGAATGGACCTTTAATTTTTCTACAGGTTCAACCTTTTCCCACTTGCAAACATTGCGTTCAGGGTAAGCTGACTAGGACGCCTTTCCGTAACAAGGTTACGAGTTGCGAAGTTATTATTGACCTAATACATACCGATGTATGTGGTCCCTTCAGTACTGCGACTCGAAATGGATATTGATATTATTTGACATTTATTGATGACCATTCGCGATACGGGTTTGTCTTCTTATTACGTCATAAGTCTGAAATCTTTAAAAAGTTCAAAGAATTCAAGGCTTTGGTTGAAAACCAAACTGATAGGAAGATTAAGCTGATTCGATCTGATCGAGGTGGTGAGTATCTCTCGTATGAATTCACGGAATACCTTGAGGAGGATGAAATTGTTTCCAATCTCACTCATCTTGGAACTCCACAACTTAATGGTGTTACTGAAAGACGCAACAGGACCATCATGGACATGGTTCGTTCAATGATGAGAAAAGCACATTTACCTCTTAGTTTCTGGGGATATGCAGTAGAGACTACAATTTATATCTTGAATAAGATTCCTAGCAAATCCGTACCTAAGACTCCTCATGAGCTATGGTATGGAACCAAACCTAGTGTTAATCACTAGAGGGTTTGGGGTTGCTTGGTCCATGCGAAGAACGTGGACGCAAGTAAGCTAGAATCTCGCTCTCATGAGTGTTACTTCATTGGGTATGTTAAAGATGGTATTGGATACCAACTTTATGACCCTGAGACCCAAAAGTTTCTAGAGACGTAAAGTTTCTGGAGAATGATTTCCTTAAAGGTCAAGACAAAGATGAAGTAGAGGAACTCATCGAATCCCCTAAGGATTCTGAGCTTCCTAGACCAGAAACTGAAGAGATAAATAAAGATGAAACATACATACCTCTTCGAAGGAGTGCGAGGGTTGTTGCACCACCTGAAAGGTATGGATTCCATGTGTCATGTGAGACTGACACTGATCCTACTTCATTTGATGAAACATTTGGGGATCAAGACATGGATAGATGGATACTGGCAATGAAGTCAGAAATTGACTCCATGCATAAGAATGGTGTATGGACCCTAGAGGATCCACCTAAAGGGGTAAAACCCATTGGGTGTAAATGGATCTTCAAGAGAAAGAGGGGACCTGATGGGAAAGTAGAGACTTTCAAGGCAAGACTCGTAGCCAAGGGTTACACACAGAGAGAATGCATCGATTACGATGAGACATTCTCTCCTGTGGCTATTCTTAAATCCATCAGATCACTGCTAGCTATAGATGCATATCTTGACTACGACATCTGGCAGATGGACGTCAAGACGGCTTTCCTCAATGGATACCTCGCGGAGGATATCTACATGGGGCAGCCCCAGGGCTTCATAACGGAGGATGGCAAAGTATGTAAGCTGAAGAAATCCATCTATGGGCTCAAGCAAGCTTCTCGCAACTGGAACATCAGATTTGACGAAACCATAAAGAGTTGTGATTTTGTGCAGAATCCTGATGAACCTTGTGTATACAAGAAGACTAGTGGGAGCGCCATTGTGTTCATCGTGCTTTACGTAGATGACATCCTTGTCATTGGGAATGATACAGGGATGATAAATAGTGTAAAGATTTGGCTATCACATACCTTTGAGATGAAAGATCTTGGAGAAGCCTCTTATATCTTAGGCCTGAAGTTGTTCATAAACTGAGAAAAGAGGATTTTGGGATTGTCACAACATGGATACATTAAGAAGATTCTTGAACGATTCCGTATGGATAGTTCTAAGAAAGGATTCATACCCTTAAGACATGATATTCACCTGTCTAAAGGAATGGCTCCTCAAATTGTTGAGGAAAAGAAGGCCATGGCTGGATGTCCTTATGCATCAGCTGTAGGAAGCTTAATGTATGCCATGATGTGTACTAGGCCAGATATCTGCCATGTAGTGGGAGTGGTAAGTCATTACCAATCCTGCTATGGAGAACAAAACTGGAATGCAGTAAAGAACATATTCAAATATCTATGACGGACGCAAGATTACATCTTGGTCTATGGAGATGGTGACCTCCAAGTCTTGGTTTACAGATTCTGACTTCCAATTGGATGTAGATGATCGAAAGTCAACATCAGGGATTGTGTTCTTGTTAAATGGTGGTGTTGTGAGCTAGAGAAGGAAGAAGCAGGACGCTACTACAGATTCAACAACAGAAGCCGAGTACATCGCCGCATCGGATGCTGGAAAGGAGGTGGTGTGGTTGCACAAGATCGTCCTGGAGCTTGGCGTAGTTTCCTCTGATACTCCCATCCCGTTACTTTGCGATAACACGGGAGCCATTTCCCAGGCAAAGGAACCTAGATGGCATCAGAAGAGCAAGCACGTGGAAAGGAAATACGACATCATTCGATAGATACAAAAGCGCGGTGACATCATCATCACCAAGGTGGCCTCTACCGACGACGTTGTTGATCCTCTTACCAAACCTCTGACATAGAAGGTCTTCGACCAGCATGTAATGATTATGGGTTTAAGGATTGTACCTGAATGGTTCTGAGGGCTAGTGGGAGATTGTTAGCAATGTGAGCCCCGAGCGAACCATTCCTATAATAAATGTTATTGTAATAAATAAATTATCAATGAAAGTTATTGATTATTTTTCACTCCCTTTCTAAGATTAAATGAATGAATGCACTATAAGGTCCCTCTGTACAATAAGGGTTATGTACCATGGACAACCTAATGATCATACAGTTGTTGATTCATTAAATGAATCATAGAGGTTGATGCTTGGATGAATGTCTAACGAGTTAGATAGAGGACTTATCAAGCATCGTCAAATGATTGTTAAGTGATGATCTCCAGACTGAGTAGGAGATGGCAATCTTTTCTCAAATGGCTGATATCTGACAGACCTCTTGATGCAGGTCCTCTACATGGGAATAGTGATTTGGAGGTGTCAGGTTCGTTGAGTCAATGGGTTGACTTAACGAGATCGAGATAACCAAAGACCTATGTTGAATGCTGTCACAGCATAAGCATGCATCCTCTGACCAGAGACAGATGTGTTACTATTTCTGAGTGTGTACATTTGGCAGACCAATAGGTTGATGACCTAACCAAGGTCTATACACCGGCGAGCTGGTGTGCATATAAGAACATATGAGTAATACGATCTCTCAAAGGGATCATACAGGTTCACTTATGAATCGGGAGACATGAGCTCACTCATGAGGTACTGGGACTAATAAAATTCCATGCATGGTTGTCAATCTTTGAAAGCATGACATGAATTTGAAGGTAAGATATATGCTTTGTAAAAGCATATGATCTATACCAAATCCCAGTGACCAAGATTGAGAACCTTAATGATCAAACCCTGAAGATGACAGTGTAAAAGTGATCTTTATCTTCAGAATGATCATAGGTCTTCCAGTATGTAGGATGTATACGTATTGGGAATACCTGAGGGTGATATGATCATAAACGATTGTATAACCATGATGTTTCCATTCCGAGGGAGTGATGAAACAGGTTTGGATTTTAGTGACTCCTCTCATTAGAGAAGTGACCTAATCTTAGTCCATGAACTGGACATTGATCTGAATGAGATTCAGATGCAATGAGAAGATTAGGTCTATGGTCTTGATTTGATCAAGCATCAGTGGGAGGTCCTTGGGATCTGGATTTGAGATATGATCTCAACATCCAAGTCACTATACGTGGAACAATACAACCACCCTATCCTTATCTCCAAGTATCTGCGGAGAAATTGCATTATTCTTAAAGAGTTCAAGAATAATTCCATAAGATCTAAGAAATGAAGAAACAATGATTAAATGTGATTTAATCATCTTGATGTGTGTAGAAATTATACAATATAATTAAATGTGATTTAATCATTTTGGATAAGAATAATGTGGATAGAGATATTCAATTATTCATAATATATTATAAATGTGATTTATAATGTATTATAGAGAGCCAACTATCATTTATATTTGTTTATTAATTATTATGTGTATTGGATACACATTGTGTAATTTATTGATAATGTAAATTATATGTTGTTTTGGGTTGTGAATATGATTCACAATTTTTCAATGTCAAGATTGCAATATTCTCAAATATAATTGTGAATTATTTTTGAAGAATATATCACAACAAATTTGTTGGAAATAAATAATGAGAGATTTCCATGGAGATTTGCAATCTCATGAAATCTCATGAGATTGCCTCCATTAGGAAACAAGTGGACGTCATCCATGTCCTATTTTAAATGGGTGGCCGTCCACCATGTATATACATGGGAGATATAATCTCCATATATATTCTCTCTTTATTTGTTGGTATAATTTAGGAATTATTTATATTTGATTTTTTCAAATATATTTTAATATAAATTAGATCATGATTTGTTGGTTTCACCAACAACAATCTTGACCATTGGATTAGACATAAATCAATCTCATCCATTGATTTTATATATCCCGTGGATTGAGATCCATGGATCCCAAAACCCTATAAATAGAGAGGCATACCATTCTCTCTAAGGCTATGCAATATTGAAGCTCTCTCTCTCTCTCTCTTTCTACATACATGTCAACCCTCTCTCCCTCTACTTGGTGGCTGACCACCAAACCCTAGGGGAGGTTCTCGCCGACGCTCTCACCACCGCGCCACTGCTTCGACGTTCTTCGGTTCTCCGTCTTCTTGGAGTACTACGCTCATGAAGGAGACTTTCGATCTCGTACGACGAGATCAGGAGCAACCGTGCTTGGATCATCTTCTTGGATTGCGAGGACTACGCGGTTCATCTCCGCGCTCGCAAGCGATCTCACCGACGATCGAACTTGAGACAGGAGGTCTCTTTCTTTAGAGATTTGATCAACCACGCTTCAAGAGGTATTCCTTTATACTTGTTGTGGTTATAGATGAAATGATCTGAGAATCGTTCTTGGATCATGTGGTTTTATCGCATGAATTTTTTTTAAATTCCGCTGCACAGAACAACTAGTACGACTAGTCATTTTGCGTCGTATCCGATACGACGATCACGCTTCTGTGATGCGCTTGAGGATAAATTCCATATCCTTCAATCACATCACATATAACAATGGAAATTCTCAGTTTTTCATTAGCATGTCATACACCTTGCATACATGTTGATTTGCATATACAAAATTTGTTCTAAATATAATCTATGGTAATATAATGGTATAATGTTCAACATACAAGTAAACAAATTTGACCAATATGGTTGTTTTGTAATATTAATGGTTTAGACATTTCATATACACCTTCCATACATGTTAATTTGCATATAGAATTAGCTAACAAAATCTATTCTAACATCTAATATACATCAATATAATCGTGCTATGTATAATAAACAAGTTAACAGATTCTAAAAAAAATGGTATGATGTTCTACTCTAAAAAAATTGCAAACCCTAAAGCATTGAATATATCCATACTATGCAACCAAAATAAAAATAAGCAAGAGAGGAGTGCTCCAAATATCTTATGGAAGAAAAAGTAGCGTATAGTGAAGGTAAATGATGGTCGATGGAGGTGGGAGATGCCGTTCAAATATCGTCGCAGGAGGGTTTTTGGGGTTTGGTTTCATTTGTAATGAAGGACAGGGAGCCCACTAGCATTCTGTTTAGAGACGTGGGCGAGCACATGTGCTTGACAATGTGCTCTCTAAGTACTCTCCCCCAAATTTTCACGCACCATTTAAAATCGCACATTGAAATTTAAATCGACGAGGCACGTGGGCGAGCACTAGAGCTCGTCAATGTGCTCTCCAAGTGCTCTACCCCAAATTTTCATGCGCCATTTAAAATCACACATTGAAATTTAAATGGGTGAGGCCGTGGGCGAGGACAAGTGCTTGCAAGGTGCTCGCCCAAAGGGGGCCAGCACATGTGATCTCCCTACCCTAGCTCTTTTGTGCTCGCTAAATCATGTTTTTCTTGTAGTGGTTCAAGAATGATTCCATTGTTGATTTATATAAATCCAAGCATTGAGATATGGATGATTAAATGTGATTTAATCGTAAAATATAATATGAATTTGATTCGTATTATTTATTTATATAAAAAGAACTATCTAAGATAATTAAATGTGATTTAATTATCAAAGATGCGAATAATGTGAATGTGATTCATGTTATTTGGACACATGAGAAAAGAGAACCAAGATGATTAAATGTGATTTAATTATCATGGATATGAATAATGTGGACAACACTATCTATATTAATCATATATATCATAAATGTGATTTATAATATATTAGATAGAGCATATTGTGATTTATATTTGTTAATTAATTACTGATGTGAATTTAACTCACAATGAAAGATTAATTAAAATATAATTTACATTTTATTTTGGGATGTGATTGTGATTCACATTTTTCCAATGGCATGATTGTAATATTTCAAGAGATATTTATGAATTATTTTTGTAAAATAATTTACAACAATTTTCGTTGTAAATCCTTAATATATCATGAGATAATGACATCTCATGAGATAATGAGATCTCATTAGATAATGAGATCTCATGAGATGTTGGTAGCCATCCTCCCTTTTAGGGTATATGGTTTATCTCCTCATTATCTCCAAAGATAATTAATTGATTTGATTTGAATTTAAATATATTGATTCGTTGATATATATTAATTTAAAATAAATTAATAATTGTTTTGTTTTCATAATAAAATCATGGCCATTGAAAGAAACACAAACCAATCTCATCCATTGATTTTGTGTTGTCCATGGATTGAGATCCATGGATCTCTAAAACACTATTTAAGAAGAGGAACCCCTTTCTCTTCATGATATATGATCAATCAATAAGCTCTATCTCTCTCTCTACACTCCAAAGGTGCTCTCCCTCTCTCCCTTTGTGGTCATCCACAATGGAACCCAAGAGAGAGTCGGTATCGCCGCAACATCGTCTTTATGTTGCCGGATCATCTCTCATGGATCTCCATCTCCTTCGGTGCACCTCACTCGTGATGAAGATGTTGTATCTCGTGTAATGAGATCAGGAGATTCGCTTCTTGGATCATCAACATGGATTGCGAGGAGTACGCATCTCATCAATGTGCTCCCAAGCGTCTCCTACGTTGAATCAGACTTGAGACAGGAGGTCTCTTAGTTTAGAGACTCTGTCGCAACCACACTTCAAGTTTTTCAAGTGGTATCAGGGCCAGGTTATCGATGGTTTTGGATGAGATACATGAACCTACGAAGATTTGGATTTGCTGGGGTTCGTGAAATTTTTTGTCACATTTTAATTTTCGCATGCATGTTTTGTGATAATTGTTTGGCCCTATTTAAAATGTTTAAACATGAATTTATCGCATGGATAATGTTTCCCATTAAACAAGTAAAATTTAGAATTTGAATTTGCATAATTTGGATTTCGTTTGCTTAAGATATGATCGTTTTAATGACCATATGTCCATTGTTTCGGGGATGGCGGTTAGTGATGTAATTAAGATGTTAATTATTGTTTTAAAATACTTGGAAATACATGCTAAACCAACCATCTTTTTAAATTAAAGTATCAAACTATGGAAATTGAATTTTCTTAATTTGATTTTAAATAAATGAGATGTATTAATTTTAGTGAGTAGGGGTCACTGCTGAAAATTACATACTCAACCATGAAACTTGTAATTGTCATTTAAGAATCTTGTGAAATTAATGTTTAATTTCCTAGAATAATTACGTATAATATTTTGGAAATATTAGAATAATAATTACTCCCTTAAATGGCATTACCTCAACCAATAAATGATTAGATTTGATCTAGATCACCAATTGGTTACTAGATACACTTTCAACAAAGTTGCTACTTGAATAGGTTTGGGAATTTGTCTCACGAATTTTCTCAAAATCAAAATGGTTTTGATTATTACTATATGGTATAACTTCAGTTGAAAAATCAATGAACATCTCAAGTACAAAGTGATTGACTCGGCATTCTTCTTTCCTGAGGTGGATATGGTGCCTAGTCGGGGAGCGTTGGAGTAGCAGGTTGCACCATGTGTGGTATGTCCCACTCCCGTCGGTAGTGGCCATGACAGCGGGTAGGGAACAAATGATGCTTGAGAGATCATGATGTATTTTCTAGTTATTAAAATTTGAATAATGCATACTTTGAGATAATACCACTATTTCAAGTAACAATCAAGTTTGTTAATTGAATTGGATTGATAATTGATTTAGTGAGATTAAATTAATTATATCCAATTAAAACACTCTATTATGAATAGAGTTATATTTTCCTTGGAGGAATTAGTTATATGAATGTGATTCATGGTAATTAATTAAAATTTTAATATGATATGGAAGATCACATAAGTGACAACCATGGTCTCCCAGCAAGGAAAAGGGTTCCGTCGCCCGAGATTGTGTGTGGGAGATGCATGTCTGAAGTGAGAACTCTTGCATGCAAGCGCATCTAGATCCGGATATTTGCTTCTTGAAAGAGTAAGGCCTTATGCATAGTGACTCTAGTATCGGTTCCTCATATTATTAGGACGATATTGGATTGCGCATAGCGAGTTCCATTCCTGTTGACGGTTGGTTCAATTAACAACAGGTCAACATCATCTTATGGGGTGGTGGGCTCAGGTGTTAAAGGCCGAATTGGGAAATGCAAGTTGGACTTGCAAGGCGGAATGAGTTCCCATTTCTTTTTATCTGAGTTGTAGTTTCTCATATTATTGGTATGCAACAAAGATAGGAATGGAGATCCCATATCTTGCTAGAGATATAATGGTAAGAATATCTCTTACAAAGAAAGTGATTAAGAGAATAAACTTTCATTGTTGACAAGGCAAGACAAATTTGATATAAAAACTCCTGAATCAAAGTAAAAAAATATGGATATATAAAATATATACACTTATGCAAATATCTTATTTTAAATAATCCTCATTAAACCCACTCAAAGCTATACTCAATAATAACCTGTGTAATATCATGAATTGAATTCATGATAAAGATATCATCCTTGCAATTGGACACATAATGTACGTGGTTATAATATGAAAGTTTCCTCATGAAAATAAGGAATGACAATTAAATAAGACAATTAGACATTACCTAAGGGTTTGTATGTCTCTATAGTCTTAAGCCCTCATCGAATGTACTTTGAAAGTAACATGTCGATGATGATCGCAATTGTCAAATAATCCTTATAAAATCTAATAAGATGAATTGACATACATATTTTCTCTCGACATTTAATCATGAATGACATGGTTAGCTGCATTATGCAGAATGGTGGCTTTATAAGAGACGATGTATTTAAAATATTGAATACCTACCTGAACCAATGATTTTAAGAGTTAAGATGTTTGTAGATACGATGAGTGTCATCATTCTACTATCTATACTCTAGTCATTCATGAAGCTTCATGATATTCATAATCTATGAATTAAATAAAGCATGTATAAATGTTGATATACTCTTATATTGAAATCTTTAGAATTCAATAAGAGAGATCCTTCATCCTAAGCAATCACTGTTTGTAGATGAAGAGAGCGCATTGGAAGCACGGGTTGGACCCAAGTTAGAAGGAAAGTCAAAGAGTTGACTGTACTTCTATGATTTCTATACATATGACATCCAAAGAGTTGGATGAATGCCAATACTGCAATAAGCCGATGTATTGATAGTGTGACTATCTAGTCTATCTAGGATCCTTAGAGAAGGACTTGGATAGTGCATCGAAATAATCTACATTTAATCATTGAAATTGACTTTCTTAAAAGATAAGATTATAGTCTAATAATGTATCTCATTCTTCTAATGACACTTGCAATTGTTGCATATGTTGTAGAAATTAGTAAATTTGATCTTAAGGATTAATAGTCATTTATATGGAAATTGATATAATTGTCACAAAAGTCTCCATAGGATAGATAGACTTAATAATTTAAATGGGAGAGCCCTTGGTCTTTGAGAATGTCTTTATGACCTAGATATTAGAATACAATCATTGTTGGAGATGAACATGTATTCTGGAATAGACCTATCATAAAGAGTTATGATGGTGGACTCTAGTGAATTAGAATATTAATGAAAGGTTCATTAACATTTCTAATACTGAAAATTAAACCTTAATAAATAAATAGGAGGATGAAGATCATTTGAAATGATCTGGCATTGAGTGTTGGAGATATGTCTATCGATATAATCCATAAACTAGTGAGATATTGAACTTTACATCGTATAAAGGTTCAAATCTTAAATACTTGTGAATATTGTAGTCAAAGTGAATATGTCCAATACACTCTTCTTTGAGAATCATGTAAGATGCCAATGTATTCAATATCTTATACATATTGATGTATGTGGATCATCTGTATCATAAAAAACACTGATGATATGTGACATCATTCAATGATTATTTGTGATATAAGATTCCTTCATTTCACCTTAGAAACCTTTGAAATGTTAAAAGATGTCACAATTTTGGTTTAGAATCAAAGTTTGAAGGAAGATGCAATGAATTTTATCTAACCTATATAGCAAGTACCTATTAGATGAATTGAAGGAATATCTTATGGAGATAAGAATATCATTCCTATCTCACTTCTCCTAATACACCTAAACTCAATGGAGTTGTAGGGAGATACAATTATATCATCTGTGACATGATTTGATAAATGACTAATCTTAGCATAGTTATCTCTTAGTTTTTGATGTATATATGTAGTAGAGATTACAATATATATCCTTAATAAGGTTCCATTCAAGTAAGCTGGAATCTAGCACCAGAGAGTGATACTTCATTAGGAAAATAAAGAATGGTATTGGATGCCTACTTTATGACTTTGAGATTCTTAAAGAATTTCATATCTAAGAATATGATTCTAAGATGATGTCTTTCTTGAGAATCAAGATGAAAATGAAGTGAAGGATCTCATTGAATCTTGAGAAGATAATGAGGCTCCTTAAGTCGGAAACTAAAAGGACAACTAAACATGAAACACTAATACCTCTTCAAATGAGTTTGAAGATGAATTTCATGTGCCAGATAAGTCTGACAATGATCTGACTTCATATGATGAAGCTTCTGAAGATCATGACATAGAGAGATGGATGTGAGCGGTAAAGTCTAAATGTAGACTTCATATACAAGTGTTGTATATAGACCCTCGAGGATCCACCTATAAGGGTAAGACTCATTAAGATGTAAATGGATCTTCAAGAGAAAGAGGGAACCTGATGAGAACGTAAAGACCTTTAAAGCACGGCTCCTATCCATAAGATACACACAAAGAGAAGACATAACTTGCGATGAGACTTCTTTTTCAGTGACCATGCTTAAACCCATCAGAATATTGCTAACTATGGCTGCATAATTTGACTTTGACATCTTCGAGATGGAAGTCAAGATTGCATTACTCTATGAATACCTCTCTGATAATATTCAGTAGTAGCCCAAGGGGCTTCATGGTTGAGGAAAGCAAGGTGTGCAAGTTGAATTACTCCATCTATGGACTCAAATAAGCTTCATGTAGATTTGATGAAATCATAAATGTTATGATTTCAAATAGAATCTTGATGAACCATGTGAAGCTTAGTGGGAGTACCAATGTGTTCATCGTGCTAAATGTAGATAATATCCTAATCATTTAGAATGATATACGGATGATAATAAGTGTTTTATGATCTGGCTATATCATGCCTTGAGATATGACCTCAAGGATACCTCTTAGATCTTAGTTATGAAGTTGTTCAGAAGCAAAGAAAAAAGAGAGAATTGTGATTATCACATTATTGGTACATCCTGGATATATTCTATCCAAGGAAGGCTCCATTCCCTTAAGATTTGGTACTGACCAATCTGAAGGTATAGCATATCAACTGTTTATGATGTTAAAACTATTTGTCCTTGTGCATTGGTTGCTAGAAACCTGGTATGTGCTAGATATGTACGAAAAGTCAGATGTCTGCCATGCAGTGGGAGTAGTTAACTGTTGCTAATCCTACTATGGAGATAAAACACTTAATTGCAGTAATAAAACAATATCTTCAAAGATGACAAGACTAAGAGATAATGATCTCAAAGTCTCATCATCAAGAACCTAAGACTTTATAAATAGTGATCTAAACGGTCTTAACTGCAGATACCTTAAAAGATAAAGATCTCTAGGAACAAGGGTATTTTGATAAGGATAATTGAAATTACATACTGGTTATAACGATTGTTGAGTTGTAGTGTCAAAGACATTATGATTGCCTCAATATTGAGTATTGGTTGCATAAGATGCAACATTCGCATTAGATTTGAGCACTGATATTGAGGGAGATGCATGTGCAGTAAAAGGACTTGACATAGTCCTTTGGGAACAAAGTGACTGATCAACTTACCTGGCTATAATAAATAGCCTATGATTGTCACATGAGTGCGAGTTTAAATGATTAGCCCACTAATATCTCTTTGGGCTAGTGGGAGATTGTTAGACATGCAAGCACACAACAAGCCATTATGCAATAAATGTTACTGCAAATCACCCCTCAATCTGAAATGAAGAATAACTAATTTGCATAATAGATCCCTTAGTACAATTAGGGTTATGTATCATGGCCATCTTAATGATAATACAACTGTTGATTCAATTGTTGAATCATAGAGGATGGTGCTTGGATGAATGTCTAAAGAGCTAGATTGGGGACTCATCAAGCCCCGTCAAATGATTGTTAAGATATGATCTCCAGCCTGAGTAGGAGATGGGAATCCTTATCTTTAAAGGATGATATTTGACCGACCTTTTGTTGCAGGTCCTCTGCAAAGGAATAGAGATTCGGAGGTGTCTGATTATTTAGGTCAAAGAGTTGAATTAACGAGATCGAGATAACAAAAGACCTATGTCGTATGCTGTCACGGTATAGGCACGCATCCTCTGATGAGAGACAAATGTGTTACTATATGTCTGAGTATGTACATTTGGTAGATCGATAGGTTGATGGCCTAATCAAGGTCTATATACCGGCGAGCTGGTGTGCATATAAGGGCATATGGGTAATGCGATCTCTCAAAGGGATCATACAAGTTCATTTACTGAATGGATAGACATGAACTCACTCATGAGATATTGGGAAGAATCAAATTCCGTGCATGGTCGTCTTGCTTTGGAAGCTTGACTGAATTTGTAGGCTTGATATATTCTTTGGAAAGTATATGATCAACACCTAGGTATGATATGTGCTTTTGGAAAGTACATGATCGATAACGACTCCCATTGATCGAATGAGAAACGTAATGATAAAACCCTGAAAGAGACAGTCTAAAAGAGATCTAAAACTTTGGGTTTAATCTAGGTCTTCTAGTATGCAAGATGTACAGGTATTAGGAATATTTGAGGGTAACGTGATCATAAACGATTGTATAACCATGACGCTTCCATTCTTAGGGAGTGATGAAATGAGTCTGGATTTTAGTGACTCCTCTCAGTAGAGAAGTGATATGATCTTGGTCCAAATGTTGGACATTGATCTGAATGTCATTCAGATGCAATAAGAAGATTACATTTGTGTTCTTGATTTAATCAATGATCTATGGGAGGTGTGCAAGATATGGATTTGAGATGTGATCTCAATATCGAAGTCACTATACGTGGAACAATGCAATTGCCCTGTCCTTATCTCCAAGTATCCACGGACAAAGCGCATTATCCTTGAAAGAGCTCAAGAATGATTCCATTATTGATTTTTATATATATATATATATATCCAAGCATTGAGATATGGATGATTAAATGTGATTTAATCGTAAAATATAACATGAATTTGATACGTATTATTTATCCATATAAGATCTACCTAAGATAATTAAATGTGATTTAATTATCAAAGAAGTGAATAATGTGAATGAGATTCATGTTATTTGGGCACATGAGAAAATAGATCCAAGATGATTAAATGTGATTTAATTATAATGGATATGAATAATGTGGATAGCATTATCCATATTAATCATATATAATATAAATGTGATTTATAATATATTAGAGAGAGCATATTGTGATTTATATTTGTTATTTAATTATTGATGTGAATTGGATTCACATTGGATAGTTAATTAAAATATAATTTACATTTTATTTTGGTATGTGAATGTGATTCACATTTTTTAATGGCATGATTGCAATATTTCAAAAGATAATTATGAATTATTTTGTGAAATAATTTACAACAATTGTTGATGTAAATACTGAAGATATCATGGATAATGATATCTCATGAGATAATGAGATCTCATGAGTTAATGAGATCTCATGAGATATTTGGTAGTCGCCCCCCTTTTTAGGGGATATGATTTATCTCCTCATTATATCCAAGGATAATTAATTGATTTGATTTGAATTTAAATATATTGATTTATCGATATATATATATATATTAATTTAAATTAAATTATTTATATTTGTGTTCTCGCAACAAAATCATGGCCATTGAAAGAAACACAAATCAATCTTATCCATTGATTTTGTGTTGCCCATGGATTGAGATCCATGAATCCCAGAACACTATTTAAGAAGAGGCACCCCTTGTTCTTCAAGATATATGATCAATCAATAAGCTCTCTCTCTCTCTCTACACGCCAAATGTGCTCTCCCTCTCTTCCATTGTGGTTGTCCACTAGGGAGCCCAAGAGAGAGTCGTCATCGCCGCAGCATCATCGTTATGCTGTCGGATCATATATCATGGATCTCCATCTCCTTCGGTATGCCTCGCTCGTGAAGAAGATGTTGGATCTCGTGTGACGAGAATAGGAGATCCGCTGCTTGGATCATCAACTTGGAATGCGAGAGGTACGCATCTCATCAACGTGCTCGCAAGCATCTCCTCCATTGGATCAGACTTGAGATAGTTGGTCTCTTGGTTTAGAGACTCGATCGCAACCATGCTTCAAGAGGTAACCCTAGTACCTATTTGTGGTTTATATGAAACAATACAATAAATGTTCTTATATCATGTGGTTTCATCATTTAAAATTTTTTAAATTCCGCTGCCCGGAGCAACTAGTGCGACTAGTCGCTCTCGATCGCATATGATGCGATCCACACACTTCTGTGAAGCGCTTGAGGATCTTCCCATATCCTTCAAATACCAACTTCATGTTGAGTCTATGTGGACTACAAAAATCTTAATCAGGTGACGAAAAAGGATCACTTCTCACTACCATTCATTGATCATATTATCAAGAGACTAGGTAGGAAGAGACATTATTGCTTTCATGATGGGTATTCGCGATATAAGCAGGTGGTCATTGCATTTGAAGACCAAGAAAATATGACTTTCACACGTCCATTTGCAATGTAGGCTTTCAGATGGATGCCCTTTGGATTATGTAATGCTCCTGCTACATTTCAGAGGTGCATGCTTTCGATTTTTTGCAGACATGGTGCATGACTTTTTAGAGGTCTTGGCTATGATTTTGATTCATGGCTTTCTAGTCTAGGACACATGCTTCAGAGGTGCACTAAGAGTAACCTCATTATTTCATGGGAGAAGAGTCATTTTATGATGACTCAAGGGACGGTCCTTGGCCATATCATCTCCAATAGGGACATGGAGGTTGATTCAACCATGGTGGATATGATAAAGAAGATTAATCTACCATCCAATTTGAAGCAGATACAATCTTTTCGAGCGAATGTCGGTTTCTACTGACGTTTCATTCGATATTTCAGCAAAAATACCCGATCGTTATCTAACCTTCTAGAGAAATATACGGTGTTTATTGTGTATGATAAGTGCCTTTCGACTTTTGAAGTTCTCAAGAATATGTTTGTAGAGGCTCCTATCCTTCAGCCACCAGATTGGACTCTCCCATTCGAATCATGACAGATGCCTTTGATTCTATCGTTGGGGCAGCTTTAGGGTAGAGGGGGGATGGCCTTCCTATGCCATATACTACGCTAGCAATACTTTGGATTATGTTCAACAGAATTATACTTTTACAGAGAAAGAAATACTAGCCAGAGTATTTGCTTTAGACAAATTTAGGTCCCACATCTTAGGATCTAAAATTACAATTTTTAGTTACCATACCACCATCAGGTATTTAATGGATAAGAAGTATTCCAAGCCGCGTCTGACCCGATGGATCCCTCTACTCTTGGAATTTGATATGCGATTAGGACAAACCTAGAGTCAAGAATGTAGCGGCGGATCACCTCTCCCAACTAGAATTGCCTGAGACTCCTGAGTTTGATACACCCATCATGGATACCTTTCCAGACAATGTGATTCTTGTTGCTGCCTTGCTCCCATGGTACACCGACATTGTGAACTATCTTGTTGTTAAGAAAGTTCAATAAGGTTGGTCCAAGCAAAGACTTAATACTTTCTTCGCGAAACCCTAGTCTTACCATTGGGAGGTTCTGATCTTTTATCATGAAGGAGCGGATTTTGTCTGGTGTCAGTGTATTCCACAAGAGGAATACCATAGTGGCCTCACATATTGCGATAAATTAGAAGCTGGAGGACACCATTAAGGGAATAAGACAGCATAGAAGGTGCTTCAATCCAGTCTTTGGTGGCCTACTCTCATTGCAGATGCCCATGCATTCGTAAAGAGATGTACTGACTATCAGAGAATGTGCACTTGTGGACATAGAGATATGATGCCGATGCAACTGATTCACTTATGTGAAGTCTTTGATGCATGAGATATCGACATTAAGGGCATGTTACCTAAAAGTCAGGGATTTGAGTATATTCTTCTGGTTGTATATTATGTCAGTCGTTGGGTTGAGGCTACTCTTTCACAATCCGCTCATGCAAACACGGTTTGTAAGTTCTTGAGAAAGGACATCATTTCACGGTTTGGAGTCCCTCGAATTCCGATGACTAAGGAATCCCACGAAACCCGAGTAGGGATAGAATCAATCAATGGTCTTTGCGAACCGGATCTCGGAGACTCAATCAACAAGAAGATCTGGCCACCAAATCAGAATATAAATCAATAAAACACGAATAGCGGTCTCGCTATTTATTTAACCTGATATAGTGACCAGGGTCGAACTCAAGGAGCACGGATTGGTTCGAAAGAGCCTACGAAGTAGTCAAAAGATAAAATAAAAAGATAAAATATTTTTGGTGGATTTTATGGATTTTAATAACAATTTTTTAAACACTTATAAATGCTCAAAAAATTAAAATAAAATTATTTTAGTGTTGTTTATATTTTTAAGTGTTTTTGGTGATTTTTCAGAATTTTCTAATTTTTAGCTGATTTTATAAAAATAGAAAAAGGGAAATAGTGAATCAATGTGCAGCCAAACATGAAACGCTAATTAAAAATATATAATTTGCATATAAAAATCTGAAGGAAATTTTTATGAAAATTAAAAATAAAAACTAAACTACAGAAACCAAAATTTCATTTGTTTGATTTTTATGAAATTTTTAATAATTTTTATAAGGTTTTGATGGTTTTTCAATTTTTATGGGTTTTATAAATCCAAAGAGGCTAAAAATTGGATAGAAGCTCAAAAACAACAAAACAAGCAAGTCTTAATTTTTAGAATTTTTTGAAAAGTTTTTATATTTTTAGTTGATTTTCTATTCCAAACAGTAGTAAAAATGATGGTTTTTTTTTAAAATAGCAAAAAGAAATAAAAATGTTCCAAAAAATTAGTGAAATTTTTAAACATTGGCAGGAGCCACGTATCCAAATTTCACTTGATTTGGAGTTTATTTGATATTTTACTCAACCAATACAAGACACACAGCACACACGGACCTAAATGAAAGAAAACATAGTTCTAGGGGCTTCAATATAACACGTGCGAAAACTATAAGGGCTTCAATGTAAATTTCGCATTAATTTCAACACATGTTCCAATTCAGTACGCACAGGGGTACAAATGCAAATATCAGAAAAAAAACTTCAATTCATAACATCAGATAAACCCCGAGCCCATACATGCAAAAAGCCCAGAAACTCACGTGTCGAAGCATGTGCACCACAATAGGAAGGACTAAATTGAAAATATTAGAAAACTAAGGTACTAGATGCAAATTATCCAAATTAAAAACAACGGACAAAAATATTTACAGGACTAAACGACAAATACAAAAGGAGGAGGGCCTAAGTGAAATATACCCTTTTATTAAGATCCACGGCTGAGGTGGCGCCATGTGGAAGATCGGATGGTGTAGAACTGTGGACACCCCTTCGCTGATCGATGCTCCAGATGCAACCCTCAGATGATCGAACGGCGGGCAACTCTCCGCAGGTGGACAACTACGATCCAAACAGGGGGACGGGGTTGATCGGACGGCAGAGGAAGACCCTCGAAGAACAGGTCGCCGGCGAACTTCACCGGCCCAATACGCCCGGTGGAGGACTCCTCCGATGCTACTCTGAGAGGAGAAATGATGCCCGAAGAAGTCTGCAGCTGATGGCGTGCTCAGAAGGGGCCGGGGGGTCCTAGAGGTCCTCGGCGAGGCTCGAGACCTGGAGCACATGTGCTTGAGTAGTCGGACCTTCAGACGAGGTCCTTATGCGATGATTCCTACACAGAGAGAAAGCAGGGTCGAGGGCAAAGTGCCTCGACCCGGTTACGAGCGGAGTGGGTGGTCGGGTGAGTGGGGGCATGGGTCTCCGGTGAGCAGCGGTGGAGGAGACCCGGGTTTCCTATTCCGTGTTGAACTAGGATGATCGGAGGGGCGTAGAAGATGGAGCGACGTCTCGTGAAGATGAAGCCAATGTCAGATGAGTGAATGGGTGATCGGAGCAACTGGGATTAGCTGACGAAGGCCGACGGTGCAAATCTGAAAATCCTAAAATTAAACGAAGCTGAACGGAATCTGACCTAGTGGGTGGCTGAGATCGTCTGGGCTGGAGGTTGGGCACCTCCGAGTGTCGTCGCCTCGATGGTTCGACGGGACCAGAGGCTCCATCTTGCCTTGTAGCGGAGCACGACGGTGTGGCCGCCAGATCAGTTGTTCCCGGCGCTCGCGTCCTCCCTGCAACTCTCCCTTACGCTGCTGTCACTCAGGCGAAGATGAGGAGCTCCTTGGTGGCGAGGGGGATGGCCAAAGATAGCGTAAAATGTGCGGCGGAGCTGAGATATATAGTGGTAGGCATCCGACATGGAAGGAGTCGGGAATGGAATTCTGGTGCACGGATCCCTAGTAAGATCCCCGGGCATGGGTCAGGGATGAATTAAGATTAATCGGGACCCATGGTTTAAGTGAGAGATGATCGGATCACTTCTGGAGAATTAGGCAAAAATCGGGTCGTAAGACGGGTTCTGATTCTATGTGGTCCAAGGGGGGAGTTGACCGGGGGTCAAAAATTCCCCGTGGACCAATCACAATCCAGGAATTAATAAATAATTGTAAATTCATTTAAAAATAATAAATGATTTTATTTTCAAAAGTTCTCAACATGAAAAATGTATATTATTTTTCAAATTATATTTTTTTATTTTTTTTTTTGAAAAATATTATGTATTAACATTATATTATTATTATGTAATTGTATGAATACTTGTGTATTTTTTTAATTTTATTTTTATTAATTTATTTATGTATAAATATTCCAATTTTAAATTTTATTTATTTATACCATAAAATATGGAATATAAAAAGATTTTTTGTCCATTTTTATTAGGTATTTACAAGGGCGAAATAAATACATCTTTCATTGTTTGTACATGGTATATATACACTGATGAGAGAGAATTTATTTATTTTTATTTTTCTTTTATTTTTCCCATTATTATTTTTTTTATAAATATATAAAAATTAAATGGAACACATAAATATTTTTATTTTTATAATATTTATACAAAGAGGGGTATTTACACCATGTTGAGTTACCCTATCTCTCTCTACTTATTTTATTTTGCAGTCAGGCCCATGTGGAGCATTCCCTTGGGTTCAGGTCACTCAATATTTATTGTAAATATCTCCCTCTTTTTCTTTATTTCTTTATTCCTTTATTTTTGTGTAAAAACATGCAAATTATGTCTATTTACATGATGCATGCATTTTGATAAATTATTGTATTTACAAACATTTACATGGTCTTTTACCAAGGTTTCTAGCAAAAATAAAGAAATAAAGAGTGATGAATGGGGATTCATCACCCCCCTATACTTCACTTTTGATAGTCCCTTAGAAAATACTTATTTGAAAAAGAATTGCAAAAGAGAAACAAAAAGAAAAAGAGGAGAAATCGAGGTTGATTATTAAACTTTCCTTCATTAAATTGAAATATGGAACTCAGTCAGACCTTTAGATTATTAATTTGTCGGAACCTTATTTGGACATAAGCTTAAAACTTAACAGCCTCTAAGTTCCACCAAACTATGGTCAAGACTCCTCAATCAACCAGATCAGAACAAGTCTACATACACAAACTCTAATGACCATGAATCTTTCCTTGTACTTTGCAAGTGATATGTAGCTCCCCAACTCAGAAGTGAAAAAGAAACAACCTCTCTTAACGTGGTAACTCTAATGCCTCGGTCTAGCAACTCTTTCCTCGAGGAGCGGGGTATTCCCTTCTAAGTTCAAGTACAACCAGCTCAAGAAGAGGGGGAAGAAGAGAATGGACCATGACCAGTGTAGCCATGTATCCTTGGGAGATCTAACCAGTGTAGCTGAGTCTCCCGCTGCCAGCTTCATGAGATGGTCATTTGTAACATAAGCTTTGCTTTATTTGACTATATACACTCCGGTAGTATTATTAAATTTTTAATCCGACCCACCACTTTTTTGGAGTTTTTCTGTTTGCACATTTTTTTTGATGTGCATATGTACAACATATCTACATGGTGTAGCATATATACATAAGGAGTTTTTCCTCTTGAGCCAGTAGACTATTCCTCTTTTGAAGCTTTATTGCAACCCACAACTCCTGTCTTTAGACTTCATAACCACCAGACCAAGTTGAGACGCACTTCCTTCACTATAAGAAGAAGAGAGGTTCCGCCTAGAAGTACTACCCTCATATGCTACCCCAAGCCAAAGGAAACTGCCTCCTTACCACCTCATCCGTGGAGAGCTATGTGTAAAGTGTTGGTGCAAGTAAAGCTATTGTCTCTGAGAGTCACGTGTGTGTTGTTAAGTACTCTACTTAGGCTTATCAAGATGACATATGCTCATAGCCTAGTGGACTCAAAGAATGAAGTCCCAATGGACCTGAAAAGTCTCAATCCTAAGCTCTATAAGGTTCTTCTTATGATTAGGTGGATTAAGGTGTTAACCAAGCTCCATTTTTCAATTTAATTCCAGGCCAGTTTAAATGACAACTATGATTTGGAAAAACATTACAAATATTTACAAAGATGCAATTTTACAAATTTCTACACATGTACAAAATTTTTGAAAAATGTTTGAAAACATGGATGTATGCATGAATGCGAAGTTTTGCAAAATATTTACATAAATTTACACAAGGTTTTGCAAACTTTTTGTTTTCCAAACATTTTACAAAAAATTTATACTATATACATAATTGTGGTAGGAAAATATTTACAAACATTTACACAAATCATTTTTTTGCAATCATTTCTACAAAAATAATTTTTATAAATAAATAGGTATGTGCAAGAAGAATTTTATGTACAAGGGAAGTTTTTAAATTTTTATGGATTTTTAGCCATTTTATTTATTAACACACTCACACAAAGTACGATTATGGCTAAAGTATATATGACATATATACGACACCCCCCAATACTTACCTCGAACGATGTCCTCAGAGTGATCAAGAGGGATGAAGAAGACAACTCGTGCTTAGTATAGGGAAGTGAAAAGGAATGGTATATACAAACACGAATCAAAGAATAGACTGAAGAGGACTCGATGTTTCCCCCTATACTTAGGATCAAGTAATCCTAAGTATAGTAAGCTGTACATGAAGGGAAATCTGGGTGGAAGGATGTACAGGGTCTACCCCCCTATACTTAGGGTAAAATATCCCTAAGTATAGGCAGCAAAACAGAGGTAGAAAGAATGAATCGAATACACGAGAGTCCTACACCCCCCCCCCCATACTTAGGGTAAAGTACACCCTATGTATAGCATAATCAAAAGATGAGAAAGGGTTGTGGGACTAAAGAATAGAGTGATATGGACAACTGGATCTATACAAGTCAGAAGAATGGTGATAATCAGGCGTGAGATGCAATAGATGTGAGTCAAGAGACCACATCTCACGCAAAGTGAATCGGGCAACGTCAACGACCCGCGGCTCATGATCTAGATATGGCTTGAGTCGCTGGCCGTTAATACGAAAGGTAACATCAGAAGACAAATCAGATATATCAATACTCCCATTGTCATGTACCTTTCTAACCAAATAGGGTCCCTTCCATTTTCTCTGTAGCTTTCCTGGAAAGAAACGAAGCCTAGCATCAAACAACGTACTCTCTGTTCTGGCTCAAACTACTTGTGGCTGATATGATAATCACGCCACTCCTTCACTATCTCCTTATAATGAAGGTTGTTTTAAAAGGTTGTATCACGAAGCTCCTCCAAGGCTGCTAACTCTACCCTCCTCTGATCTCCTACACTCTCTGGATCCAAAAGTATATTATTAACAGCCCAAAGTGACCTATGTCTCAAGTCAACAGGTAAATGGCAGGGCTTGCCATAAATGAGGTGAAAGGGAGATGTACCCAAAGGAGTCTTGAAAGAAGTCCTATATACCCACAAGATCGAGTCCAAAAGTTGTGACCAATCCTTTCGGTCAGGGCGGACGACTTTCTGCAATATAGTCTTGATCTCCCTGTTCGACACTTAAGCAAGACCATTCGTCTGAGGGTGGTATGGAGTAGCTACTCGATGGTCTATGTTGAACTCGCTAGCAAGGGCCTTTACATTGTCGTTGACCAAATGAGACCCCTCGTCAGATATCAACACTCGAGGTACCCCAAACTGTGAAATAATATTCTTCCTCAAAAAACTGCAGACAGTCCTAGCATTTGCGGTTCAGGCGGAGATGGCCTCAACCCAACGACTCATATAATCCACGGCCAACAGAATGTACTCAAATCCCTGACTCCTAGGGAATGGACCCATGAAATCGATGCCCCATGCATCAAAAACCTCACAGAAGTGTATGAGCTGCATCGGCATCATATCACACTGTCCACAAGTGCCCATCCTCTGATAGTCAGTACATCTCTTCACGAACTCATCAGAGTCCTTGAAGAGAGTAGGCCACCATAGGCCGGATTGGAGCACTTTCTGTGTCGTTCTCCTCCTAGAGTGATGTCCTCCTACCTCATGCTTGTGGCAATAAGTGAGGACACTGTGGTGCTCCTCCTGAGGAATGCACCGACGCCAGATACTATCCCCTCCCTCGTGGTAAAGGATGGGATCCTCCCAATGGTAAAACTTGGCCTTCGCGAGGAAGGTCTCAAGTTTCTGTCTTGGCCAATCTTGTGGAACTTTCTTGACGACAAGATAGTTCACAATATCGGCATACCATAGGAGCGAGGCGATAACAAGGATCGCCTCATTTGGGAAGGTCTCACAAATAGGGTCAATATGCTCAGAATCCTCAAGATACTCCAATCGGGAGAGATGATCCGCCACCACATTCTTGACTCCAGGCTTATCCTTAATCTCTACATCAAACTCCTGGAGTAGAAGGATCCATCTGGTCAATCTGGCTTTGGCATCCTTCTTTGCCATGAGGAACCTGATGGCAGTATGATCAGTGTAGATGGTCACTCTAGATCCAATGATGTAAGATCTGAACCTATCTAGGGCGAAAACTACAGCTAGTATTTCCTTCTCAGTGACTGTATAGTTCCGCTGCGCGGCATCCAATGTATGGCTACCATAGTGAATAGGAAAGGGGACTCCATCCCTCCTCTGTCCCAGCACGGCCCCCACGGCAAAATCGGAGGCGTCCGTCATGATCTCAAATGGGAGAGACCAATCAGGTGGCTGGAGAACAAGAGCCTCTACAACATGACTCTTGAGAGTCTCAAACGACGATAGACATTTATCATCAACAAGGAACTCAGTGTCTTTCATAAGAAGATCAGTCAACGGTCGGGCAATCCTACTGAAATCATGAATGAAGCGTCTGTAGAAACCGACGTGCCCCAGAAAAGATCGTAACTGCCGTAGGTTGGACGGTAGATTGAGTTTTCTAATGACATCCAACTTGGCTGGATCAACCTCCATGCCCCTGCTGGAGATGACATGACCAAGCACTGTCCCCTAAGTCACCATGAAGTGAATCTTCTCCCAAGACAACACAAGGTGAACCTCAGTGCATCGCTGAAGGACTCGGTCTAGGCAGTCAAGACAAGAACCAAATATGTCACTGTAGACCGAGAAATCATCCATGAAGACCTCCAAGAACACCCCTACCATGTTCGAAAAGATGGACAGCATGCATCTCTGGAATGTCGTCGGAGCGTTACAATCCAAATGGCATGCGTCTGAAAGCATATGTCCTGAAGGGACAGGTGAAGGTAGTCTTGTCCTGGTCCTCAGGCACAATGGCCACCTGATTATAGCCGGAGTATCCATCCAAGAAATAATAATGGCTCTTCCCTGCCAGCCTCTCTATAATCTGATCAATAAAGGGCAGGGAAATGATCCTTCTTGATGGCCTGGTTCAATCGTCTGTAGTCCACACAGACCCGCCAAGAAGTGGGTACCCGGGTAGCGATCTCCTCTCCAGACTCACTAACAACTGTGGTGATGCCTGTCTTCTTGGGCACCATATGAAATGGACTGACCCACTTGGAGTCGGAGATTGGGTAGATAAAATTGGTGCTCCACCATTTTGAGATCTCCTTCGTGAGAACATCTTGAAGATTCGGGTTCAGCCGCCGCTGGAACTCACACGATGGCTTCGCCTCCTCCTCGAGATAGATATGGTGGGAGCACAAGGTCGTACTTATCCCTTGGAGATCGGCTATACTCCATCCTATTGCCTTGCGGTTCTTTTCAAGAACCTCCATCCGACGGGATTCCTACTCTCCAATCAAATCAGCGGAGATAATGACTGGGTACATCTCATGCTCACCCGGAAGGAACCTATACTTCAGCAACGACGGTAGTGGCTTCAGCTCTGGACAAGTAGGTACTAGCAGATATGGCCTCTAAAAAGTGTGAGTGAATGCTGCCAAATCTACATGGGAGAATGAGAACTCTTGCTCACAATCTGAATCTGGTAGAGGTTGCTCTGCTGGACTGTCTCTGCTCTACATGGAATCAGCCTCCTCCCTAGTTGTAGGCTCAGTAGAAGTCAGAAATGGTAAAACTCTTCCAATCAATATCTAACTCTGAGGGATCTTTTTCAGACTCATAAAAATCTGCCTCGCGATCGGGAACTGACTCTGCTGCCTGAGATGTATCCTAGACCAGGAATACGCTCTCCACGCTTTCCTCTACTAGTATCTCTGTGCCAGTGAACTCTGAAGGTGAGAGGATGGCATGTGCAACTAGATCTGCTCAAACTGCCTCGTCATCTGTAATCACAAAATCGCAGTCCTGGTGGATGTCTTGCCCTACCTCTGTCATCTACTCTGAATCGGAAGTCGGCTCTAAGCAAGCTGAATCTTTGGCTCTAGTCTCCTCGACCGTCTCTATTTGTATACTCTCACCCTCGATGCGAAAATATACCTTCCCGCTATCATGGTCGGACACTGCCTTGGTTGTGGCCAAGAACGGGTGTCCTAGAATGATCGAGGTATCGGTCATTGACTCAGGGATCTCCATGTCCAACACAACGAAGTCCACGGGGAATTTTAGGCCCTGAATCATGACGACAACATCCTTCAGCAACCCCTTCGGCCTCTTGACAGATCGATCAGCAAACTGAAGGACCGTCCTGCTCTATCGGAGAGGGCCCAACTCGAAGTGGTCGAGAAGGGCTGCCGGAAGTAGGTTGATCGAAGAACCGTTGTCTAATAGAGTGCAATCGAACCTCTACTCATGAATGTGGCATCTGACATACGGGGCTCCTGCATATGGCCTCTTAGCTGGCAGACGGTTCTGAATTGCGAAACAAGTGGTACAAGTAAGCGCATGGATCTCTGACTGGTGGTTCCTCCTCTTCCTCCTAACTATGGTCCTGTCTCTTAGTGATCTCTGGAGTAGAGATATGTGCTTCACAGCCTCCTGTAGAGTCAGCTGTATATGGAATCTATCTATCATCTGCTGGCTGAACTCTATCTGATGGTTCTTTTTTTTATTTTCTTTTTTCTGTCCCTTAGCCAAATGGAGTGCTATGGGAAAGGGGACTACAGGGTCCTTCTCAGATGAAGGACTAGGCGATGGTCTAGAATGCTCATGAATAGCAGAATCTACATAAACATCATCAATCAATACATGTGGATCTGAATATAACAAACCCTTTCCTTTATTTGCATAAATGTCCTGAGATACATGTACAGAAGGAAAAACAACAGGACTAGCAGAACTGGAAATGGTGGCCTCAGTACCACCCTCGGCATCTGACTCGCGGCATCAGTACTGCGCTCTGGCTCAGAAACTATGATGGTGGCGTCAGTACCACCTCCTCCAACTGGTGAAGCGATGGCCTCAGTTCCTCAGTGGGATCAACATCCATGGTGGCATCAACACCACCGTCATCATCTCTCACGGCACCAGTACCACGCTTCTCCTCGCCTGGTGTACCTGAAGTAGCGTTGGGTTCGTCGCTCGGACGAGGTGCCTCTGCTGGCATCTACCGCTCCTACGTGTAATAAAATCAACATTAAACATGTATGCAGACATATCACTGAATGAAGCACTACGAGTGGTAATCTCAGTGAACTCTACCTGCTCAGATTTCCTCTTGAGGTTGTTCGGATCCGGCTCGATCTGGGTAGGGATGACGGCCTTTCCTCTCACAATCTCTCGCATCTCCTGGTAGAACACATTCATATCCCATCGAAAAGTAGCCTGCTGCTCGGTCATGAAGCGGGCTAGATCATCCAAGGCGGGGTTCTCATAAGTTGGCCCATGAGAACCTGACGGGTGGCCTCGCTGGTAGTGAGGTTGCTGTTGTTGGTGTGGGTGAGAAGGGTACTGCTGATGATACTACTGCTGTTGAGGCTGCTCTCGCCTCCACGGTTGTCCCTGCTGATAGGGACGAGGACCGTACTGCTCTCTCTAGGATGGTTGCTGCTGGTGTACTGGGGGTTTCTACTGCTGGTGTTACTCACGCTATTGGCCGTACTGGACACACTGAACTGGAGGCTGCTGTTGGGAACTGGAGCCTCCGGCCGACCAGCAGAATTCGGGATGGTCTCGTCGAATACCGGGATGGGGTCGGTCGTACCAAATCCCGTTGACATCCATCAACGGCTCTGACTCGTAGGGAGGTGGAGGGAGTACTGCCAGGGACTAATACAGCTGATAGACCACCATATGAGTGTCCTGGGATGGTGGTGACTGATTAAATTGCGGTGGCTGCTGATACGACTCCGCATGTACAAGATGAACCAGTCTAGGCTGACTAGAGTGCTGGGACAAGCTACCACTGCTGCTCGGATCTCCTCGTGACCGAAGACGGGGCTGAGAAGCCGTCTGTGCCTCTGGAGACACATGAGTTGTGTCTTCAGGTCACTCAGCGTCTGTGCCATCTGATCCATCTACGTGATGCTCTGACACTGCTTCTTCTCAATCAACTCGATCCGGTCCGGCTTCTCGCTGATGATTCCCATCTTTGCGGCTGTAGACTCAGCCTGTACGGCTACCGCAGATGAAGTAGAAGGACCGGCATCGGCCCGTGCTATCCTCAGGCACTGCACGGTCTGTGGCTGGGGGCATCCCTGAGTGTAGAGG
Organism: Ottelia alismoides; assembly: GCA_037367405.1. Classification (NCBI taxonomy): domain Eukaryota; kingdom Viridiplantae; phylum Streptophyta; class Magnoliopsida; order Alismatales; family Hydrocharitaceae; genus Ottelia; species Ottelia alismoides. The sequence continues at coordinate 348,116 of JAZKJV010003791.1, forward strand.
CGGGTCTGGGACATCACTTTTTAGTTCTCGGCCATCTCCTCATAGATGGCCCAGACCTGGTCCTCATCTCTGGAGAAGTAGGAACCGCCACAAGAAGCATTCACCAGGCCCTACATCTCTAGTGTCAGTCGGCAAAAGAAGCTCTGAACTAGGTTCGGCTTCATGATGTTGTGGTGCGGGCATCTATCTGTAAGCTCTCTGAACCTCTCCCATGCTTCGTGAAACTGCTCGTTGGGGAGCTTGGATAAGTTGCTGATCAAGGCCCTCGCTACATTGGCCTGCCCGAGTGGATAGTACTTGTTCAAGCACTCGGTGCAGAGCTGCTCCCAGGTATACACGAATCTCCCCAAATGCTTCATCCAGTTGGCTGCTCTGTCAGCAAGGGAGAAGGGGAAGGAAATCATCCTGATGGTGTCCTCGTCCACCTGCCAATCGTGGATGGTGCTGCAGATCATCTCAAACTCCTAGAGATGTAGATGGGGCTCCTCAGTGGCGAGCTCGTGGAACGGGGGAGAATCTGAAGTGTCTGTGGGGGGAACTTGAAGTCCCCCACGGTCGCCGGAAGTACCACCCACCGGTATGTAAGTGTAGATCTGGGGTTGTGCAACTCCCGCATCGGTCTCGGCTGCTCTGCCGATTGAGCTGGCTCCTCGGGCTGATCTGGATCTCTCCCTCCTGCGGCTCTCGGCTGCTCTCGTGTTCCTGCAGCTTTTGGCTGCTCTCGTGCTGTCCTTAGCCTCTCCATCTCTCTCCTCATCTCCACCATGAAAGCTCCCAGATCCCGTATTTGTCGCTGCATAGTCTCTAGGGAAGCTAACATGGTGGTGTTGATCGCACCCTGGTCTAATACGTATGTAGTCGTCTCTGGCCTCTGACCATCGGTGTGCTCCTCACTGCTGGCCATGGTCTCTACAAAGGCAAAAGACCCAAACTCAGGTGCTGATAAATCATCTGTCTATTGTCTCTCATCTGGCACTGGTGTCTCTGGACTGGTAGAAGGGTGGTCAAGGGGGAACAGGGCGGAATCGAACTCGGGTTCGGAGAGCGGGTCTCGGCTCTCACGAACCAACCTAGATGAACGGGTGGGAGTGCTAAAAATCAGTGCAGCCAAAGACTGCCTAAGAGATGTCCTGCCCATCATCTTGATCTGGTGAGTCGAGCGGATGAGATCTGGAAACACACAAGATGAGCAAACAAACCCACGGTTCACATACTCAACACAGAGATGAAGACCGTAAAGGTTCAGTTATTTATCTTGTCAATTTTTGTTGAGGTGATAATGTCATAATATCAGAGCGGTTACGCAGCTGATGGGAATCAAATCCTCCTACCAGACTGTCTCGTATAAAAGGCCAGTAGTCTGATTGGGGTTCGAATATGGCTCTACCCTAGTGTGCGGGTCACTCTCTCGCTCATCCAAACCAGATAATGAGCGGGTTGCTCTCCCCAAGATAAATTTTCAAGTGAGGTGTCTTTTAGGGTCAAGTATGTTTAGCAGTCCCAATTTTATAGTTTTTTTATGTATTTTCAAAAAAACAACGCCTAATGAAATTTTGATTCTCCTGATTATTCGTCTGAAAACAGGGGAGAAGACGAAAAAGCCGATGCACGATAAAATCAATGATGAATGCAGAGTAAGAGATACGTACCTGACTCCAGCAGTCTACATGCAAAATGATCTGTGCATAAAGATAAAGACTGTAATAAAACTACCTATATGATGTACGAGGAAAACGGCCTTAGACAGAGCAATTCTACACATGAAGAACAATAGCCAGGTACTCAAACCTAAGTCCGGAGTCCTATCTTGGGAGCCACTCGGTGTCTGCCACAATGGATCATGCACGCGTTGTATGTGACTCCTCAAGGCACGTGGACTAGAGTCTAAGTAATCCGACTTTTTCTTGTGATTTATTAATTAGGTCCAATTAGCGATCTATATGTGTAGGCAGATAATTAGGGATTGGGCCTTAATTAATTACGTCACACTCAATATAAAATCCTAAGCTAATGCTAAATCCATGCAAATCAGATAAGCAGTAAGAAAAATACGAAAAATCAAAAGCCGGCAAAAAACCGCGGTGAGGTCCCCCGAGCACACCGGTGCTAGCCGAAACAGACCTCGATAAATCACCAACAGAGTCCAAGCTGTATTATTACAATAATGAGAATTCACAGAAAATAAATCTAAGATATTCTACGGCTTTTCCGCGGCTATTCCCTGGCTCCCGCACTCTGGCTCGGCTCCTCGCGCTCTCCTACAGCTCTATGCAGAAAAGAGCCGCCTCTGACTCCCGCAGTTGCTTCGGCTTCCGAAAAACTGCCTCGGTCCTCGGGCCCTCACAAGAAATCAAACAAGAGTGTATCAGACACAGATTATTAGAAAAATATTCAAATAAATCAGAGCAAAGATATATATACAACTATGAACAAAAAGTCACGAAAAACCGTAAAAAATCAAAAGACTACTAAGCCGTGCTCCCCGCCAACGGTGTCATTCTGATGATCGAGGAATCCCACTAAATTTGAGTAGGTATAAAATCAATCAATGGTCATTACAACCCGGATCTCGAAGACTTAGTCAACAAGAAGATCAGACCACCAAATCAGAACATAAATCAATAAAACACGGATAGCGGTCTCGCTATTTATTTAACCTGGTATAGTGACCAGGGTCGAACTCAAAGAGCACGGATTGGCTCAAAAGAGCCTACGAAGTAGTCGAAAGATAAAATCAAAAGATAAAATATTTTTGGTGGATTTTATGTATTTTTAGTTTTTTGTATTCTTAATTCTAAAGAAAATATAAGAAAAAGCTAAAAAGGTCACATTCAACAAATTTATTAAACACTCATAAATGCTCAGAAAATTCAAATAAAATTATTTTTGTGTTTTTGTATTTTTAAGTGTTTTTGATGAATTTTTTAGAATTTTCTATATTTTAGCTGATTTTATAAAAAAAAATCGAAAAACGGAAAAACAGTGAATCAATGTGCAGCAAGACTTGAAATGTTAATTAAAAATATATAATTAGCCTATAAAAATCTGAAGTAAATTTTTCTGAAAAGTAAAAATAAAAACTAAACTATAAAAACCAAATTGCATTTTTTTATTTTTAAATAATTTTTAATAATTTTTATAAGGTTTTGAGGGGTTTTCATTTTTTTGGGTTTTGTAAATCCAAATAGGCTAAAAATTGGATAGAAGATCAAAAACAAAAAAACAAGCAAGTCTTAATGTTTGTAGAATTTTTAGAAAAGTTTTTATATCTTTAGTTGATTTTCTATTCCAAACAGTAGCAAAAATGAAGGTTTCTGATTTTTTAAAAATAACAAAAAGCAACAAAAATGTTCTAAAAAATTAGTGAAATTTTTACACAGTGGCAGGAGCCATGTATCCAAATTTCACTTGATTTGGAGTTTATATGATATTTTATTCAACCAATACAAGACACACAACACACAAGGACCTAAATGCGAGAAAATAGTTCCAAGGGCTTCAATATAACACGTGCGAAAACTATAAAGGCCTCAATGTAAATTCCAGGGGTACAAATGCAAATATCAGAAATAAAACTTCAATTCTTAACATCAGATAAACCCCAAGCCCATACATGCAAAAAGCCCAGAAACTCACTTGTCGAGCACGTGCACCACAATAGGAAGGACTAAATTGCAAATATTAGAAACCTAAGGTCCTAGGTGCAAATTATCCAAATTAAAAACAACGGACATAAATATTTACAGTACTAAATGACAAATACAAAAGGAGGAGGGCCTAAGTGAAATATACGTTTTTATTAAGATCCACGGCTGAGGTGGTGCCACGTGGAAGATCGGATGGTGTAGAACTGTGGACAACCCTTCGCTGATCGACGCTCCAGATGCAACCCTCAGATGATCGAACGGCTGGCAACTCTCTGCAGGTGGACGGCTACGATCCAAACTGGGGACGGGGTTGATCGGACGGCAGAGGAAGACCCTCGAAGAACAGGTCACCTGCGAACTTCACCGGCCCAATACGCACGGTGGAGGACTCCTCCGATGCTGCTCTGAGAGGGGAAATGACGCCCGAAGAAGTCCGCAGATGTTGGCGTGCTCGGAAGGGGCCGGGGGGGTCCTGGAGGTCCCCGGAAAGGCTCGAGACCTGGAGCACCTATGCTCGAGTACTCGGATCTCCATACGAGCTCCTTATGCTATGATTCCTGGACAGAAGAAAGCTAGGTCGAGGACAAAGTGCCTCGACCTGGTTACGAGCGGAGTGGGTGGTCGGGTGAGTTGGGGCATGGGTCTCCGACGAGCGGCAGCGGAGGATACCTGGGTTTCCTATTCCGTGACGAACTAGTATGATCGGAGGGGCGTAGAAGGTGGAGCGAGGTCTCGTGAAGATGAAGCCGGGGTCGAATGAGTTAATGGGTGATCGGAGCTACTGGGATTGGCCGGCGAAGGCCGGTGGCGCAAATCTGAAAATCCTAAAATTAAATGAAACTTAAGGGAATCTGACCTAGTGGTTGGCTGAGATCGTTTGGGCTGGAATTTGGGCACCTCCGGGTGTCGTCGCCTTGATGGTTCTACGGGACCAGAGGCTCCGGCTCGCCTTGTAGCGGAGCACGGCGGTGTGGCCGTCGGATCAGTGGTTCCCAGCGCTCGCGTCCTCCCTGCAACTCTCCCTCACGCTGTTGTCACTCAGAAGAAGATGACGAGCTCCTCGGTGGTGAGGGGGATGGTCAAAGATAGCGTGAAATCTGCAGCAGAGCTGAGATATATAGTGGTACGGATCCGGCAAGGAAGGAGTCGGGCATGGAATTATGGTGCACAGATCCCTAGTGAGGAAGGCGAAATCGGGTCCTAGGGTTTAGGTGAGAGATGATCGGATCACTTTTGGAAAATTAGGCAAAATCGGGTCGCAAGGCAGGTTCAGATTTTAAGTGGTCCAAAGGGGGGAGTTGACCGAGGGTCAACAATCCCCCGTGGACCAATCAGAATCCAAGAATTATATAATAATTGTAAATTCATTTAAAAATAATAAATAATTTTTTTAAAAAATTCTCAACATGAAAAATGTTTATTATTTTTCAAATTAATTTTTTATGATTTTTATTTATTTTTTTGAAAAATAAATTATGTATTTACATTATATTATTTTTATGTACATGTATAAATACCTGTGTGTTTTTTAATTTTATTTTTATTATTTAATTTATGTAAAAATATTCCAATTTTAAATTTTATTTATTTACACCATAAAATATGGAATATAAAAATATTTTTAGTTGATTTTTATTATGCATTTATAAGGGTGAGATAAATACATCTTTTATTGTATGTACATGGTATATATACACTGATGAGAGAGAATTTATTTATTTTTATTTTTCTTTTATTTTTCCCATTTTTTTATTTTTATAAATATATACAAAATAAATGGAACACATAAATATTTTTATTTTTAAAATATTTACACAAAGAGGGGTATTTACACCATGTTGAGTTACCCTATCTCTCTCTACTTATTTTATTTGGCGGTCAGACCCATGTGGAGCCTTCACTTGGGTTCAGGTCACTCAATATTTATTCTTAATATCTCCCTCTTTTTCTTTATTTCATTATTCCTTTATTTTTGTGCAAAAACATGCTAATTATGGCTATTTACATGGTGCATGCATTTTGACAAACTATTGTATTTACAAACATTTACATGGTCTTTTACCAAGGTTTCTAGCTAAAATAAAGGAATAAAGAGCGATGAATGGGGATTCATCAAGTTAGGATATCAGACGTGGGTATCCCTTCATCAATGACAAGGTAAAAGCATTTGCTAACGAGTTCGTCATACACCATCTGGTTACTACTCTGTATCACCCTCAGACGAATGGTCTAGCTGACGTTTTGAATAGGGAGGTTAAGGCGATCTTGCTAAGGTTGTTTTCCTAAACTGAAAGGATTAGTCACAGCTTTTGAACTCGATCCTTTGGGCCTATAGAACATCCTTCAAGACACCATTGGGTACATCTCCCTTTCGACTCATTTATGGCAAGCCATGCCACTTACCTGTAGAAATCAAGCACGGTTCGTGGTGGGCAGTGAAAGAGGTAATCTTTTGTCTACACAATGCGGGAGATCAAAGGCAAACAGAATTGGCATCCCTGAAAGAATTGAAAGATGAATCTTTCATGAGTAGCCTTTACTATAAGAAATAGATGAAAAAATGGCATGATGCACACATCAGCCATAAGTAGTTTGAGCCCGATCAGAAATCTTGGCTACTCGATGCGAGACTCGAGCTATTTTCAGGTAACTTCAGAGAAAATGGAAAGGCCCTTACATAGTGAGAAAGGTGTATGGCAACGGTAGTATCGATATCTCAGAGTTGTCTTCTAAGTCCACCTTTCGAGTCAATGATCAATGTTTGAAACCGACTCTTGATCATGAGTCTCCAACCATTAAAGTTGCCCCCATTCATTTTGTATGAGATGTGTTTTTTACTCTTTAAACTCCGCATCTCATACATGAGTTTCATGATCTCTTTGTACATACATGCTTTCGATTTTATTCTTTCTTTCTTCCATTTGTCTTATACCCTTAGGTCTCATTTAGATGTTATGTTGATCATATCGTTCTGTTCTATTATCCATGTTATTGCTTATACTTATGGTGTATTTTACCATAAGTATGGGGGTATAATATCGCTCATTATCGCTTTTGATTGTTTTCAATTTTTGTATCATCTGCTCTCTCTCTCTCTTGTCCCTCAACTGTTCATATTCTTCTCTATACTTAGGTATATTTTACCTAAGTATAGGGGGGACAAGCCGAGTCATTGATTGTGTACATTCTTTTGACCTCGATCGTTTTTGTTTTTGAGTTTGTTATACTTAGGATTATTTGATCCTAGGTATAAAGGGGATGATTGACTACTATTATTTGATCCTAGGTATAAAGGAGAGAAGACACATGGAGATTTCATCTCCATGTGCCTTCCAAGTGGGCGCACACCCATTCCATATAGGAATGGTGTACCGTCCATGAGATTGCATGGAGATTGCAATCTCATGGAAATCCATGAGATTGCATATCTCCATGAAATCTCTCTTATTTATTTGCACCAAATTTATTTGGGTTTTATTCTTCAAAAATAATTCACAATTATCTTTGAGAATATTGCAATCTTGCCATGGAAAAATTGTGAATCATATTCACAACCCAAAACAACATGTAATTCATATTGTTAATTAATTACACAATGTGTATCCAATACACATCATAATTAATCAACACATATAAATTATAATTAACTCTCTCTAATACATTATAAATCACATTTATAATATATTATGAATAATTGGATATCTCTATCCATATTATTCTTATCCAAACTAATTAAATAACATTTAATCATATTGGATAATTTCTCATACATCATGATAATTAAATCACATTTAATTATCAAATTCTCTTTGCTTAGATCTTATGGAATTGTTCTTAAACCATTTAAGAACAATGCTATTTCTCCTCAGATACTTGGAGATAAGGACAGGGCGATTGTATTGTTCCACGTATAGTGACTTGGATGTTGAGATCGTATCTCAAATCCAGATCCTATGGACCTCCCACTGATGCTTGATCAAATCAAGACCGTAGACTTAATCTTCTCATTGCATCTGAATCTTATTCAGATCAATGTCCAGTTCATGGACTAAGATTAGGTCACTTCTCTAATGAGAGGAGTCACTAAAATCCAAACCTGCTTCATCACTCCCTCGGAATGGAAGCGTCATGGTTATACAATCGTATATGATCAAATCACCCTTCAGGTATTCCTAATACATGCACATCCTACATACTGGAAGACCTATGATCATCCTGAAGATAAAGATCACTTTTACACTGTCATCTTCAGGGTTAGATCATTAAGTTTCTCAATCTTGGTCATTGGGATTTGGTATAGATCATATGCTTTCACAAAGCATATATCTTACCTTCAAATTCATGTCATGCTTCCAAAGCACGACGACCATGCATGGAATTTGTTCAGTCCCAATACCTCATGAGTGAGCTCATGTCTTCCGGTTCACAGGTGAACCTGTATGATCCCTTTGAGAGATCGCATTACTCATATGTCCTTACATGCACACCAGCTCGTCGGTATATAGACCTTGATTAGGTCATCAACCTATTGGTCTGCCAAATGTACATACTCAGACATATAGCAATACATCTGTCTCTAGTCAGAGGATGTATGCCTATGTTGTGACAGTATTCAACGTAGGTCTTTGGTTATCTCGATCTCTTCAAGTCAACCCATTGACTTAACTAACCTGACACCTCTGAATCACTATTCCCATGTAGAGGACCTGCATCAAGAGGTCAGTCAGATATCAGTCATATGAGATAGGATTGCCATCTCCCACTCAGACTGGAGATCATCACTTAATGATCATTTGATGATGCTTGATGAGTCCTCTATCTAACTCCTTAGATATTCATCCAAGCATCAGCCTCTATGATCCATCCAATGAATCAACAGCTGTATGATCATCAAGTTGGCCATGGTACATAACCCTTATTGTACAGAGGGACCCTATAGTGCATTCATTCATTAATCTCAGAAAGGGAGTGAAAAATAATCAATAACTTTCATTGATAATTTATTCATTACAATAACATTTATTGTAGAAATGGTTCGCCCGGGGCTCACATTGCTAACATCTTCATCTCTTTTCGACCTAATTCTTTGGATTTTATGAGAATGTGTCGGAATTCAACTTAAACTTTCCTAAGTAGGACAGCTGGTGTCATCTATTTAACTCTTCTCAATTTGAACCAATTTTGAACTCATACACTCTATACTTAACTCAACTTGCATGGGTTTGAAAAGGGAAGTCCATTTTGGTGGTGCTTTCCATCCTTGTCCAGTAGCAGAGACGTCTAAAGGCGGGAGAGTGGGGATGAAATAAAGCTTCAGATGAAGGAAGGATTTACTAGCATATTTTTTTCCAATACCCTCAAAATGGAAGGAAATTAAAGATTCTATAACCATCAGGGCACAACAGATCAATGTAGTGCAACAATCATTCTCTACCAAAAAGATGCCAAATACACCAAATAAAATATGATCACAATGGTCCACGCTTCAGAAAGCATGCATTATCTTAGTGGAGACTTGTCTAAACTGGCCATATTTCACAAGGAAATGTGGCTGCACTGGTCACACTCCAGTTATCTTTCCATTCTTCTTACTTCTCTCTCTACTCGATTGTGGACACAACACGACTTGATTTGAGAATGAATTACCCCCTCCTCAAGGATCGAGTAGCTAGATGATGAGCTGGCCAAGGTAACTCGGGTTAAGTAATCTCTAAGGGTCGTTGCGACCCGAATCGTAAGGCTCGGTCAACAAGAAAATCAAGACCACGAATAGGATGCTCACAAGCACAAAATCTAATGTAAGTGGTCTCCGCTATTTATTTAACCTGGTATAGCGACCAGGGTCTAACACAAAGAGCACAGAAATGTATGTAGTTGAGATCAGCACAATAAATACAATTTTTATTTAATTTTGATTTTTGCAAATTTTATAATTTTTCAGAGTAGAGAGCAAGAAAATAAAACAATAAGAAAACTAAGGCACAAGGAAATCTTCACAATTTTTATTTAGACTAAAAATACACAAAATCCAAAAATAAAAATATTTTTATTTTTTCACATATGCAGATGTTTTTATTGCTTTTATGATATTTTTTATTTTTATATGATTTTATAAAATGAAACAAGCTTAAAACAACAAGGCAATGTACAGCCTGGATTGTAGGGAAAATTTAAAATATCAAAAGTACCCAAATGTTCTAGTAGTAATTTTAATGATAAAGTAGATAAAAATACCTAACTACAGCAACTGAAATATCATTTTTTATTTTGGTAGAATTTTTAATGATTTTTATAAGATTTATAGTCTTTTACGATTTTTAGGGTTTCAAAAAAGATAATGCAACAAAAATGATACTGAAGTGAGAACACATTAAACAAACACACGGGAATTTTTATAGAATTTTTTAAGCTATTTTTCTATTTTTTTGGTATTTTGGAAAATAGACAGACATATTTTTAAGGGTGTTTTATTTTTAGAAAATATCAAATAAAATTAAATCGAGTCACAAAAAATATCAAAAATATTACACGGTAGCAAGAGATAATTGTAATTTTTGTGGATTTTTTTGGAGTCGATTTAATAATTATTTGAATAAAAACAAGAGACATAGATTGTAGGGACCTATTTGCAATTATCCTAAAGTTTCTAGATCAAATATTAACACATACAAAAAGTACAAGGGCATAAGTGCAAAAAGTCCGCAAAATAAATACACATGCTCATTAAATCACGTACAGGGGTATAAGTGCAAATATAGGAAATATTTCATTGAAACCTTAACCATCAGAAAGTACAGGACAGTTCTTGCAAAAACACCATAAAAGCACATAGGCAAGCACGTGTATCAAGACTCGAAGGACTAAAGTGCAAATACTGGAAATCCAAAGGACTAATATGCAAAAAGTTTGAACTACAACTTTATTTATAAGACTAAAAAGTAAAGAATAAAAACTGCAGGGAAGAAAGTGGGGTACGCGTGGTGTGCTCTGGTGGCGCGAGGATGTGCGACTCAGATCTCCTGTTGTGTCAGATCTGATGCCAAGAGAATGTTGGGAGCGTGGGGTACAGATACGTCAGGCATCATATCCAACGACCAAAAGGCTGATTTGATTTGTAGCTAGGATCAGATCTGGCAAAGGCTGGCCAATCCAACGGAGCAAAAGGGGGCCTGGAAGAACAGGACCCCCGTCAAACTTCACCCATATCAGATGCACTTTGCGACTTCGATGAGTGATCGGAAGGGTCCAGCACGATCGTGGAAGTCACCCGCATCGAATGGACGGGTCCGCTGCGGAAGCTACTGGCCGGATATACGTGGCGGTGAAGATAAACCTGGAGCTACTCCGGCAGACCCTCTAGAGGCTGGAACTAGGATCCCTGCGCGCGCAAACACCTGCGAAGGCAAGCTCGTCTCAGGGTGAGGCTCAGGTCGGGGTTATTTGAGCAAAAATTGAAAGACGCGAAGGTGGGGCGGAGTTCGATCCCGACGAAAGTGGTAGAGGAGATCCTAGCCTTAATCTCGACCTAATGGTCGATCCTAAGGGTGATCAGGTTGCAGTGCAATGTGGAGGCTGATATGGAGAGTCGATCAGAATGGATAGGTTTAGATATCGGGGCTCCGACCAACTGGTTGGAGCAAGTGATCGTGCGGCGATGATAGATGGGAAGATTGGATCGAATAGGGAAATGAACAGGTAATTAGGGGTACCTGAAGTTTGAGATGTACTCTGGAGTTTCACGTGAAGGTGACAAATGAGGTTGTGGCCTCGACCAAGCTATGGAAGGCCAGGAGGCTGAACGTGGTGGCGATCGCCAGCCACGTATCTGAGTTGCATCTCCTGACAACCAAACTCCACTTTGAGGGGCTCCTCTGGTAGCTATCAATCAACCTGAGGTCACTGGGGTGGAAGAAGAGGTGAGGAATGAGCTGAGCTGCAGTGGAGGTCGAAGAGACAATTTATAAGATTCATAGGGGGCTAGAAGACACGGGAGATGGCACGCAACCCTCGGAAGATATGTGCCTTCCTAGGGATCCGCAAAGGTCGTGGATGCAAGGAGAGACCACATGCAAAGAATCAAAGCAAGGGGTTACACGACCCGATTGGGAAAATTGGGAGAAATTGTCCCGGCGAACAGGGTTGGGTCGGGTCAAGCTTGGAAGAAGGCGTTGTCCCGAGTCAACAAAATGACATGGACCAATTAGAAAATTCGAATGTACAAAATATTTACAAATTCAATAAAATAATAAATGAGTTTAAATCAAAATGTTTTCAAAATAAAAAATGTTTATTAATTTTTAAGTATTTTTTCTGTGATTTTTAATTATTTGTACGAAAAATAATTTTGGTCTATACAGTATATAGTAGTATGTACAGGTATAATATACCTATGTATTTTGTAAAGTTATTTTTATTTTGTTCTTTTTACATAACTACCCCCATTTTCTATTTTATTTATTTAAAAGATATTTTTAGGAGTCTAAAATAATTTTTATTTTATTTTTATTAGTTATGTAAGGGTATATAATAAATAAGGAATATTGTATATATATACATGTATTTTATATAAGTGAGAGATGCTTTTATTTTAATTCTTATTTTATGTTTCTAATTTTTATTTATTTTATTTTATTTTTAGGAAAGAATACAAGGAGGTAAAAAGAATAAATTATTTTTATTTTGTCAAAGAATAATTATTTACAGATATAAGTGTTATATATACAATATAGAGTAGGCCCTATCTCTCTCTACTTATTTTTATTTTGCGATCAGGTCAAAGCTTGACCTTCTTTTGGGGTTCGGGTTACCCTATATTTATTTTAAATACCTCCTTCCTTTTTTCCTCCTTTATTCTTTTATTTTTGCATAAATACATGCTAATTATGTGGTATTAACAAATGCATGTTTAATGCTAACTTATTTTATTTACACCTATCTACATGATGTTTTGCCAAGATAAATAGCTAAAATAAAAGAATAAAGAGTGAGAATCATGGATTCATCACCCCCCTATACTTTACATTTGCAAGTCCCTTAGCAAACACTTATTAGAAAAAGAAGTAAGAAGAGAAGGAAAAGAAAAAGAATGAGAATTGATGTTGGTTATTAAACTTGTCTTTATTAAATTGAAGTATGGAGCTCAATAAGATCTTTGGATTATTAGTTTGTCAGAACCTTATCTAGACCTAGGTTTAAGCCTCAACAGCCTCTAACTGCCACCAATCTATGGTCAAGACTCCTCTATAATCCAGGTCAGAACAAGTCTACATACACAAACTCTAATGACCATTAATTGTTTCTTGTACGGTGTGAGTGATATGTAGCTCCCCACCTCAGAAATGACAAAAAAGCAACCCCCCTCAACAAGGTAACTCTAATGCCCTAGTCCAGCAGCTCTTTCCTCAAGGAGCGGAGTATTCCCTTCTAAGTTCAAGTTCAACCTGCTCAAGAAGAGGGGAAAGAAGAGAATGAACCATGACCAGTGTACCCATGTATCCTTGGGATCCTAACCAGTGTAGCTCAGTCTCCCACGACAAGCTTCATGAAATGAGAAGATGTAACACAAGATTTGCTTTATTTGACTATATACACTTTAGGAGGTATTTTAATTTCTATTAGGCATGCCACTTTTTTTGGATTTTTCCTTTCTTTTGCACATTTTTTTGATGTGCATATGTAGAACATATCTTCATGGTGCAACATATTTACATAAGTACTTTTTCCACTTGAGCCAATAGACTATCCCTCTTTTGAAGCATTATTGAAACCCACAACTAATGTCTTTAGATATCAACACCTCCAAACCAAGTTGAGGCGCACTTCCTTCCCTAAAGGAAGATAAGATGTTTTGCCTAGAAGTGCTACCCTCGTATACTACCCCAAGCCAAAGGAAACTGCCTCCTCACCACCTCATCCGTAGAGAGCTATGTGTAAGGTATTGGTGCAAGTAAAGCCATTGTCTGTGAGAGTCGTGTATGCATTGTTAAGTGTTCTACTTAGGCTCATAAAGATGACATGTGATCATAGCCTAGTGAACTCAAAGAATTAAGTAACCAATGGACTTGAGAAGTCTTAACCCCAAATCCTATAAGGTTCCTCTTAAACTTAGGTGGATTAAGGTCTTAACCAAGCTCAATTTTCCTATTTCATTCCCGATTGGTTTAAATGTCAACTATGATTCAGAAGAATATACAAATATTTACAAAAATCTCTTTATGAAAAGTTTTTGAAATTGTGCAAAATTTTTAAAAATGTTTGAATGTATGCATGAATGCAGAAGTTTTGCAAATTATTTACAAACATTTACAAAAGATTTTTTGCAAACTTTTATTTTTCAAACATGTTTCAAAAAAATTTGTACTATATACATAATTTTGATACACAAATATTTACAAACTTTTCATGCGCAAAACATTTTTACAAACATTTGTACAAAAAAAATTTTTATAAATAGCTATGTATGTGCAAGAAAAATATTTTGATTTTTTTTATGATTTTTAACTAAAGTATTTTATCCATTTTATTTATTAACTCATATAAAGTACGAGTTATGGCTAAAGTATATATGTAATATATACGATACCCCCCTATACTTAGCTCGAGCTCCTCAGAGTGAACAGATTGCGATGAAGAAGATATAACTCGTGCTTAGTATAAGGAAGTGCAAAGGAATGCTATACTACAACGACGAATAAAAAGAATAGAATGAAGAAGGCTCGATGATTCCCCCCTATACTTAGGATAGAGTAATCCTAAGTATAGAAGATTGTACACAAAGGGAAAACTGAGAGAGAGAATGTACAAGGTTTACCTGCCCTATACTTGGGGTAAGATATCCCAAAGTATAGGCAGCAAGGTAGAGGTAAAAAGAATCCAAAGAGTAATAAAAAATCTGGCACCCCCCTATACTTAGGGTAAAGTACACCCTAAGTATAGCATAATCACAAGATGTAGATGAAGCGTTAGACTAAAGAATGAGATGATATGGACAACTAGATCTATATAAGGCGGAAGACAATGATAATCATGCACGAGATATGAATGATGAGAGTCAAAGACCACATCTCATGCAAAATGAATCAGGGCGACATCAACAATCAGCAGCACATGTTCTAGATATGGTTTGAGGCGTTGATCATTAACACGAAAGGGATTCAGATGACATCTCAGATATGTCGATACTACCATTGCCATGCATCTTTCGGACTAGGTATGGTCCTTTCCACTTACTCTGTAATTTCCCTGGAAATAATCTAAGCCTGACATCAAACAACCATACTCTATGTTCTAGCTCAAACTGTGTATGGCTGATATGAGAATCATCCTATATCTTCACTCGCTCCTTGTATTGAAGGCTGCTTGAAAAGGTTGTGTCTCTAACCTCCTCTAGGGATGCCAATTCTGCCTTTCTTTGATCTCCTATACTCTCTAGATCCAATAATAGATCAGCGACAAAACATAGTGACTTATGCTTGATCTAAACAGGCAAATGGCAGGGCTTCCCATAAACGGGATGAAAGGGAGATGTACCCAAATGAGTCTTGAAGGAAGTTCGATATGCCCACAAATCTGAGTCCAAAGTTGTGACCAATCTTTTCGGTTTGGGTGGACTACCTTCTGTAATATCGTCTTGATCTCCATGTTCGATACTTCAACAAGACCATTGGTCGAAGGATGATATGGAGTGGAAACTTGATGGTCTATGCTGAAATCACTAGCAAGGGCCTTTACCTTGTCGTTGATAAAGTGAGACCCCCCATTACATATCAATACTCTAGGCACCCCAAACAGTGAAATGATATTCTTCCTCAAAAATCTGCAAATAGTCTTAGCATTTGCAGTTCGGGCAATCCACCGACTCACATAGTCAACAGCCAAAAAATGTACTCAAATCCTTGACTCTTAAGGAATGGACCTATAAAATCGATGCCCCATGCGTCAAAAACATCACAGAAGTGAATGGGATGCATCGTCATCATATCATGTTGTCCACAAGTGCCCATCCTCTTACAGTTAGTACACATCTTAACGAATTCATCAGAATCCTTGAAGAGAGTAGGCCACCATAGGTCAGATTGGAGCACTTTCTGTGATGTTCTCCTCCCAGAATGATGTCCTCTTTCCTCATGCTTGTGGCAGTATGTGAGGATGCAGTAGTGCTCCTCCTGAGGAATGGACCGACAACAGATGTTATCCCCTCCTTCGTTATAAAGTATGGGGTCCTCCCAATGGTAGTATTTGGCCTTCGCAAGGAAGGTCTCAAGTTGCAGCCAGGGCAAACCTTGTGGAACTTTCATGGCGACAAGATAGTTCACAATATCAGTGTACCATGTGAGAGAGGCAATAGAAAGGATCACCTCATATGGGAAGGTCTTTGAAATGGGATCAATCTGCTCGGATTCCTCAAGATTTTCCAATCGGGAGAGAAGATCTGCCACCACATTCTTTACTCCAGGTTTATCCTTAATCTCAATATCAAACCCCTGCAGTAAAAGGATCCATCTATTCAATCTCACTTTGGCTTCCTACTTTTACATAAGTTCCATAAGGTACTTGATGGCGGTATGATCAGTAAACATAGTCACTTTAGATCCAAGAATATATTCCGAATTTATCTAAGATGAAAACTACGGCTAGCATCTCTTTCTATGTGATAGTATAGTTCTGTTGCATTACATCCAATGTACGGCTAGCGTAGTGAATGCCAAATGGTATTTCTTCCCTCCTCTGTCCCAACACGACCCCTACGGCAAAATCGAAGGCGTCCGTCATGATCTTGAATAGGAGAGACCAATCAGGTGGCTGAAGGACAGGAGCCTCAACAACTAAATTCTTGAGAGACTCAAATGACGCAAGACACTTATCATCTACAATGAACTCGCTGTATTTTGTCAGCAAAACAGTCAACGGTGGGACAATCCTGCTGAATTCATGAATGAACCGTCGGTAGAAACCGATATGCCCCAGAAAATACTGTAACTGTCGTAAATTGGATGGTGGATTGAGTTTCCTGATGATATCCACCTTGGTCGGATCAACATCCATGCCCCTGTTATAGATGATATGGCCAATCATCATCCTCTGAGTCACCATAAAGTGACTCTTCTCCCAAGATAGAATAAGATGGACCTTATGCAACGCTAAAGAATACAGTCTAGGCAATCAAGACAAGCATCAAACCCATGGTCGTAGATCGAAAAGTCATCCATGAAGACCTCTAAATAGTCACCCACCATGTCCGAAAATATGGAGAACATGAACCTTTGGAATGTCACTAGGGCATTACATAGACCAAAGGGCATCCGTCTAAAAACATAAGTCCCAAACGGACAGGTGAATGTCATTTTATACTGGTCCTCGGGCGCTACGACCACCTGATTGTATCCGGAGTACCCATCAAGAAAGCAATAGTGACTCTTCTCAGCTAGCCTCTCTATGATATGATCAATAAAAGGTAGTGGGAAATGATTCTTCTTGGTGGCATGATTCAATCGCCTGTAGTCCACACAGACCCTCCAAGAAGTGGGTACCCCGGTAGCTATCTCCTCTTTCGACTTGCTCACAACTGTAGTGATGCCTGTCTTCTTGGGCACCACATGTAATGGACTAATCCACTTGGAGTCGGAGATGGGGTAGATAAAATTAGCGCTCCACCATTTTGATATTTCCTTCATGACTACTTCTCGAAGATTCGAGTTCAGCCGTCACTGGAACTCACGCGATGGCTTAGCGTCCTCCTTGAGATAAATATGGTGGGTGCATAGAGTCAGACTTATCACCTAGAGATCATCTATACTCCATCCTATCGCCTTGCGATTCCTTTCAAGAACCTCCATCAAATAAGATTCTCACTCTCTAGTCAAATTGGCTGAGATAATGACTAGGTCATCTCATGCTTACCCGCAAGGAATCTATACTTAAGAGACTGTGGAAAAGCTTCAATTCTGGACAACTGAGAGCTGGTAAGTATGGCCTCTAAAAAGTCTGAGTGAATGCAACCAGACCTGAATGAGAGAACTCTCGCTTATCATACAAAACTGAGGAAGACTGCCCTGCTAATGTATCTGTACTTGATGTTGGCACTGTCTCTACCCTAGCTACCGACTCTATGGAAATCAGACAAGGTAGTAAATTATCAAACTCTACCCAATCTATGTCTAAATCTGAGGGATCATAATAAGAATTAAAAGAAATATACTTTTCCTCGTTTTCTTGAACTCGGTATTCAGCCTCGAATGTGTCCTCTGCTAAGAGTGTGCTCTCCAAACTCTCCTCTGTTGGGATCTATTAATCTATGGAATCTGAAGGTGAGAGAATGGTTCATGAAACAGGATCAGACCAAGTGGCATCATCATCAATGATCACAAAGTCGCACTCCTGGTGGACATCTCGCTCTACCTCTATCATCTGTTATACATCGCTGAACTGCTCTGAGCAAGCTGAGTCTCGTGCTCTGGTCTCGTCAATCGTCTCTATTTGTATACTCTCACCCTCTATGAGAAAGTATACCTTCCCACTATCATGGTCGGACACCGCCTTGGCTATGGCCATGAATGGTCATCCTAAAATAATGGGGTATCGATCACAGATTCAGGAATCTCCATGTCCAACACAACAAAGTCCATGGAGAATTTCAGACCTTGAATTGTGACGACCACATCCTTCAACAATCACTTTGGCCTCTTGATAGATCTATCAGCAAACTGAAGGACTGTCATGCTCCGTCGAAGAGGGCCAAACTCAAATTTGTCGAGTAAGGCTGTCGGAAGGAGGATTATAGAAGAGCCGCTATCTAATAGAGTACGTCGAATCTCTGCTCATGAATATGGCATCTGACATAGGGAGCTCCTGCATCTGGCCTCTTGGCTGGCAGAAGATTCTGGATGGCAAAGTAAGGGGTACAGGTCAGCACATGGATCTTTCTCGGGTGGTTCCTCTTCTTCCTCCGAATAGTAGTCTTCTCTCTCAAGTTCTTTTGGAAGAGAGGGATGTGCTCAAGTTCCTCCTGTAGAGTCAGCTGGATATTGAATCTATCAATCATATGCTGTATGAACTCGAGATGCTGCTCGTTTTTCGTATCTTTTTTATTCCCGTTAGCCAAGAGGACTGCTTGGGGGAAGTGGATGGCTGGCCCCTCCTCAAATAGAGACTAGGAAGAGTTTCCTAATATTGAAAAGGCATGAAATCCATACAAGTATCATAAATCATAACATATGGACTCGAAGATGAAGAAACCTTTCCTTTATTAATTTTTTTTGTATTTTTCATATAGTCCTGGGGTATAGAAACCGGAGAAAACATTATTAGAATAGAAGGGGTGGCCTCAGTATCACCCACGGCATCGAGAACTGCAGCATTAGCACCGCACTCTGGCTCAGCATCCTTGGTGGTGCCAATACCACCCTCTGTATCTGAAGAAGTGACGGCCTTAGTGCTCTCAGCTGGATAAACATCTTTGGTGGCATCAGTACCCGTCATCATCATCTTTAGCATTATCAACACCGCTATCTTCCTCGTCTGGCTCTCCCGCATCCTAGTGGTGTCGTCGCTCAGACGAGGCATTGCATGCTGGCATCTTACCGCTCCTAAGTGTAACAAAGTCATCATCAAATTTATATGAAGTAATGTCACCCAATAAATCACTAGGAGTGGTGGTCTGTGTAAACTATATCTGCTTAGATTTTCTTTTCAGGTTGTTCAGATTAGGCTCAATCTGCGCTGGTATGGCAGCATTTGCCTTAATGATTTCCCTCATCTCCTAGCGAAACTCATCCATCTCCCTCCTAAAAGATGCATGTTGATCGGAAAGTAGGAAGGCTAGATCA
Organism: Ottelia alismoides; assembly: GCA_037367405.1. Classification (NCBI taxonomy): domain Eukaryota; kingdom Viridiplantae; phylum Streptophyta; class Magnoliopsida; order Alismatales; family Hydrocharitaceae; genus Ottelia; species Ottelia alismoides. The sequence goes on from JAZKJV010003791.1 coordinate 367,587, forward strand.
TCGAGTGTTGGTTCTCATAGGCTAGCCCATGAGAGTCGGATCGGTTGCCTCTCTGAAAATGAGGTTGCTGCTGGAACTAATGAGGGGCAGGTTGAGAATAATGTTGAGGCTGTTGCTGGTGATGCCTCCATTGTCGTCCCTATTGGTAGGGAAGAGAACCCGATAGGTAATGCTGCTGTTGTGGCTGATGAGGCTGCTGTTGTGGCTTGCTGAACTGTCCACCCTGAGATGGAGGTTGTTGGTGGAATGAGGCATCTCCAGTCGATCACCTGAATCCGGGATGATCTCGGCAGATCCTGGGCTACTGTCAGTCATACCAAATCCTGTTTACTTTCATCAACAACTCATGCTTGAAGGATGGAGTAGGAAGAACTGCCAGTGGTTGATCATATTGATACACCACCATCTGAGAGTCCTAAGATGGCGGTGGGTAAGGGTACTGGTGTTACGGCAGCTGGAACGGCTCCGCATGGATGTGGTGAACCAGTCGGTACTGGACAGAGTGTTGGGTCAAGCTGTTGTTGCTGCGAGGATCAGCCCGTAACCTAAGATGGGGCTGAGAAGCAATTTGTGCCTCCTGGAGATACATGATCTAGGTCTTTAGGTCACTCAACGACTGTTCCAAGTGATCAATCTGAGTCATGCCCTGGCACTGCTTCTTCTCAATAATCTCGATGTGGTCCAGCTTCTCACTGATGATGCCCATATCAGTTGTCGACGACTTTGCCTGTGTTGTGACTGTTGAAGATGTGGATGGACCTGCATCGACTCGTGTTATCCTCTGATAGGACACGACATGGGGTGAGGGATTCCCCTGAGTGTAGAGATGGGTCTGGTACATCACTGTGTAGTTCTCTACCATATCCTCATAGATGGCCCAGACCTAGTCTTCATCCTTGATGAAGCAGGAGCCCCCACAAGAAGCATTCATAAGCCCTTGCAGCTCCGGTGTCAACCTACAAAAGAAACTCTGTACTAAGTTGGTCTTGGAGATGTTATGGTGTGGACCCCGGTCAATGGGCTCACGAAAATGATCCCATGCCTCATGGAACTGCTCATTTAGGATCATGGAAAAGTTTTTGATCAGAGATTGAGCTGCGTTCATCCGATCGAGTGGATAGTACTTGTTCAAGTATAGGGTGTGGAGTTGTTCCCACGAAGTAACATATCTCTCCAAATGCTTCAGCCAGTAGGCTACTCTGTCAACCAGGGAGAATGGAAATGTCATCATGTTGATGATGTCCTCGTCGACATTTCTGTCATGGATAGTGCTTCATATCATCTTGAACTCCTACAGGTGAAGATGTGGCTCCTTAGTGACAAGCCCATGCAATTTGGGCAAGAACTAGATGGTCTGAAGGGGAACATGAAATCTCCCAGAATTGCCGGAAGCAGAATCCAACGATGTGTAAGAGTCGTACTAGGGTTGTGCAACTCTCTCATCGCCCTAGATGGTTGGAATGGCTCCTATGACTCCTTTGGATGTCCTCCATCTCCTCCTCCAATCTTTGGTATCTCTCCATCTCTTTCTTGGTTCAGTCTCCTCGATCAACTCGCATCTGTTCCATCTCTCAGCGCACCTCTGCCATGAAGGCTCCGTGGTCTCTGATCTGACACTGCATCATCTCCTGGGAGGCTAACAGTGTGTTGTTGATGGCGCCCTAATCTAGAACATATGTGGTATCCTGGAGTTGTCCATCGATGCGCACGTCGCTGTTGGCCATCTCTTGGGTCTTTGAAAAGGCAAAAGACCCCAACTCAGGTTCCGTCAAATGAATAAATATCTGCTCTGGTCTCTGCTCGAGCACCTCAGGACTAGAAGAAGGGTGGTCGAGGGCGAACAGGGAGGAATCAAACTCGGGTTCGGAGAGCGGGTCTAGGCTCTCTCAAACCTGCCTAGATGAGTGGGGCGGAGTACTCGAAAGCGATGCAGCCAAGGGCTGCCTAAGAGATCTCTAGCCCATCATCGTGATGTAGAAATAAGGCGGATGGGATCTGGAATCAAACAAGATCATAAATCAAACCCCCAATTCACCTATGCAATACGGAGCTGATGACCGTGATGGTTCGATCTTTTGTCTTATCAATTTTATTTAGGTGATAATTCAGTCTAACATGGTGATTAAGCAAAAATTTTACAATATATATTTTATAAACCTTTAGGTTTTTTACAACACATATTTACGGTTTTTTACGGCTTTTAAAAATCCAAAATATACACCCATACTTTTAGGAAGCCATATTATTAAAAATGCGATAAAGTACGAGTTATGCCTTCTAAAGTATATGTAGCATATATATATGACACCCCCTATACTTACATGAACTATGTCATCATAGTGACCAAAGAGATGGCAAAGGAAGACATAACTCGGGATATGTATAGATTAGTGAAAAGAATCCGACACTACAATGACTCAAAGAAATAACGAATAAATAATAGAAGTCAGTCTTCCCCTCTATACTAAGGATCAAGTAATCCTAAGAATAGCAGACTCAAAATCGAAGATGATCGAGGTCAAGAGAATGTACATATTCAACAACTCGGCTTGTCCCCCCATACTTAGGGTAAAATATCCCCATGTATAGAGAAGAATATCAACAATTAAGGGACAAGCGAGAAAGCATACGATACAAAAATTAAAAACGATCAAAAGATGATATGAGTGATACTAACCCCACTATACTTAGGCTAAAGCGCACCCCAAGTATAAGAAACAACAGGGGTAATAGAACATGATATGAAAACACGGTGCCTACACCCCCCTATGCTTAAGATAAAGTACATTCTAAGTATGTCAAAAATTCTAAATGAAACCAAAAGATGTAAGACAAACGAAATAAGAAATAATAAAATCAAAAGTATATACAAGATGATCTGGAAAATCAGGTATGAGATGCATGAAGGATATGGAAATTATCCTCAAGCGCATCACGGAAGCGTGATCGTCGTATCGAATACGACGAAGAACGACTAGTCGTACTAGTTGTTCTATGCAGCGGAATTTAAAAAATTTATTCGATGAAACCACATGATCCGAGAACCATTCTCAGATCGTTTCATCTATAACCACAACAAGTATAATGCAATACCTCTTGAAGCGTGGTTGATCAAGTCTCTAAAGGAAGAGACCTCCTGTCTCAAGTCCGATCGTCGGCGAGACTGCTTGCGAGCGCGGGGATGAACCGCGTTGTCCTCGCAATCCAAGAAGATGAACCAAGCATGGTTGCTCCTGATCTCGTCACACGAGATCAAACATCTCCTTCGTGGGCGTAGCACACCAAGAAGACGGAGGAACCAAAGAACGTCGAAGCGGCAGCGCGGTGGCGATGGCGACGACGATTCCCTTCTCTAGGGTATGGTGGACGGGCACCAACAAGAGAGGGAGAGAGGGCTGGCATGTATGAAGAAATGAGGGAGAGAGAGAGAGCTCCAATATTGCAAGTCATTAGAGAGCATAGTATGCCTCTCTATTTATAGGGTTTTGGGATCCATGGATCTCAATCCATGGGACACATAAAATCAATGGGTGAGATTGATTTGTGTCAATCCAATGGCCAAGATTGTTGTTGTCAAAAGCAACAAATTTAGGTCAAAATATATTTGATAAAATCAAATATAATTTATTCCTAAATCAACCCAACAAATAAGGAGAGAAGATATATGGAGATTTCATCTTCATGTACCTTCCAAGTGGACGGCCACACATTCCTTATAGGAATGTTGTGCCGCCCCTTGAGATTGCATGGAGATTGCAATCTCATGGAAATCCATGAGATTGCATATCTCCTTGGAATCTCTCTTATTTATTTGCAAAAAAATTTATTGGGTTTTATTCTTCAAAAATAATTCACAATTATCTTTGAGAATATTGCATTCTTGCCATGGAAAAAATTGTGAATCATATTCACAACCCAAAACAACATATAATTCATATTGTTATTTAATTACACAATGTGTATCCAATACACATAATAATTAATCAACACATATAAATTATAATTAGCTCTCTCTAATACATTATAAATCACATTTATAATATATTATGAATAATTGGATATTTCTATCCACATTATTCTTATCCACATTAATTAAATCACATTCAATTAAATTGGATAATTTCTTCACACATCAAGATGATTAAATCACATTTAATCATTATTTCTTCATTGCTTAGATCTTATGGAATTATTCTTGAACCCTTCAAGAATAATGCAATCTCTCCGTAAATACTTCGAGATAAGGACAGGGCGATTGTATTGTTCCACGTATAGTGACATGGATATTGAGATCATATCTCAAATCCAGATCGCGGGCCTCCCATAGATGCTTGATTAAATCAAGACCGTAAATCTAATCTTCTCATTGTATCTGAATCACATTCAAATCAATGTCCAACACTTGGACCAAGATCAGATCACTTCTCTACTGAGAGGAGTCACTAAAATCCAGACCCGTTTCATCACTCCCTAGGAATGGAAGCGTCATGGTTATACAATCGTTTAAGATCAAATCACCCTCAGGTATTCCCAATACCTGTACATCCTGCATACTGGAAGACTCTGACTAAACCCGAAGTATTGGATCAACTTTATATTGTCTACTTCATGGTTTTTATCAGTAAGTTTCCCATTCGATCATTGGGAGTTGGTATCGATCATACACTTTCCAAAAGCGTATATCATACCTAGGTCTTCATCATATACTAAAAGTATATATTAAACCTACAAATTCAGTCAAGCTTCCAAAGCGAGACGACCATGCGCATGGAATTTGATTCTTCCCAATATCTCATGAGTGAGCTCATGTCTTCCGGTTCAGTAGCTGAACCTGTATGATCCCTTTGAGAGATCGTATTACTCATATGCCCTTATATGCACACCAGCGCGCCGGTGTATAGACCTTGATTAGGTCATCAACCTATTGGTCTGCCAAATGTACACACTCAGACATATAGTAACACATCTGTCTCCGGTCAGAGGATGCGTGCCTATATCATGACAGCTTATGATATAGGACTTTGGTTATCTCAATCTCGTTAAGTCAACTCTTTGACCTAACTAATCTGACACCTCCGAATCTCTATTCCTATGCAGAGGACCTGCATCAAGAGGTCGGTCAGATATCAGCCTTCAGAGATAAGGATTGCCATCTCCTACTCAGGCTGGAGATCATCTCTTAACAATCATTTGACGGTGCTTGATGAGTCCTCAATCTAACTCTTTAGATATTCATCCAAGCACCAGCCTCTATGATTCAATAGTTGAATCAACAGTTGTATGATTATTAAGATGGTCATGGTACATAACCCTAATTGTACTAAGGGACCTATTATACAAATTATTCATTCTTCATTTCAGATCAGGGAATGATATGTGCAATAACATTTATTGCATAATGGCTCGCCGTGGGCTCGCATTTCCAACAATCTCCCACTAGCCCAAAGGGCCATTAATAGGCTAATCATTTAAATCTTCACTCATGTGACAATCATAGGCTATTTAGAAAATAGCTAGGTAAGTTGATCAGTCACTCTGTTCCCGCGAGACTACGCCAAGTCCTTTTACGGCACTTGCATATCCCCAGTAACAGTGCTTGCATCCAATGCGAATGTTGCATCTTATGCAACTAATACTCAATCTTGTTAGTTATAGTGTCCCTGACACTACAGCTTAACAATTATCATAACCAGTATTTCCATAATCCTTATAAGAATATCCTTATTTCTGGAGATCTCTATCTCCTAAGGTATCTTTAGTTAAGACCTTTTAGATCACTATCTATAAAGTCTTAAACTTTTGAAGATAAGACTTTGAGATCACTATCTCAAAAATCTTGTCATCTATGAAGATTTTGTTATTACTGCAACCAAGTGTTTTATTTCCATAGTAGGACTAGTAACAGTTTACTACTCCCACTGCATGGCAGCCATCTGGCTTTTGTACACATCTAGCATACACCCGGCTTCTCAGAACTGATGCCCAAAGGCAAGAAGTTCTTGCATTCACTTCCTCAACTCTTTGAGGTGCTATCCCTTTAGATAGGTCATCACCATATCTGAAGGGATGGAAGCCATTACTGGAATTTTCCATAAAATGGAATATGTCCAAGATGTACTGTAAATGTGACAGTCCCATTATCCTCTTCTCTTTGCTTCTGAACAACTTCAGAACTAAGATCTGAGAGGCATCTTTGAAATCATATTTCAAGTTATGGAACAACCAGATTATAAAACACTAATTATTATCCTTATATCATTTTTAAATGATTAGGATATCATCTACATTTAGCACGATGAACACAAAAGCACTCCCACTAAGCTTCATATGGTTCATCAAGATTCTATCTGAAATCATAACATTTATAATTTCATCAAATCTTATGATCCAACTTCAAGAAGCTTATTTGAGTCCATAGATGGATTCCTTAGCTTGCACACCTTGCTTTCCTCAACCATGAAGCCCTGGGGCTACTTCATATGAATATCCTCAAAGAGGCATTCGTAGAGGAATGCAATATTGACTTACATCTTGAAGATGCAATAGTCAAGTTATGTAGCTAAGGTTAGCAATATTCTGATGGTTTTAAGCATGGTCACCGAAGAGCAAGTCTCATTGCAAGCAATGTCTTCTCTTCCAGTGTGTAGCTTATGGCTACGAACCGTGCTTTGAAGATCTCTACCTTCTCATCAGGTTCCCTGTCTCTTGAAGATCCATTTACACCTTTACAAGTCTTACCCATATAGGTGGATCCTCGAGGGTCCATATACAACACTTGTATATGAAGTCTACATTAGACTTTTATTGCTATCCATGTATCCATGCTATGATCTTTAGAAGCTTCATCATATGAAGTTCGATCATTGTCAGATTTCTCTAACACATGGAATCCATCCTCAAACTTATTTGAAGAGGTATTAATGTTTCATCTTTAATTGTCCTTTTAGTTTCCAATTTCAGGAGTCTCATTATAAATGAGTTCCTACACTTCATTTTCATCTTGATTCTCAAGAGTCTCAACCTCTAAGAATTACATTCTCGGAGATGAGATATTTTAAGAATCTCAAGGTCATAAAGTAGGTATCCAATACCATCCTTTATTTTCCTAATGAAGCAACACTCTCAAGTGCTATATTCCAACATACATGGAACCTTATTAAGGATATACATTGTAGTCTCTACTACACATATATACCTGGAAACTAAGGGATAATTATGCTAAAATTCAACATTGATAAGATCATGTCACACATGATCCAATTGTATCTACCTATAACTCTTTTGAGTTAAGGTGTGTTAGGAGGATTGACATAGAAATGATATTCATATCTCCATAAGGTATTCTTCGAATTTATCTAGTAGGTTCTTGCTACCTAGATTAGATCAAATTCATTTTATCTTCCTTCAAACTTTGGTTCTAAACCAAAATTAATGAAATCTTTGAACATTTCAAAGGTTTCTTAGGTGAAGAGAAGAAATCTCATATCATACAATCATCAACAGATATCACATATCCACAATGTTTACTATGATATAGATGATCCACATACATCAATATGTATGAGATCCTGAATACCTTGGCATCTTACACCATTCCCGAAGAAGGATGTATTGGACAATATTCATAAGTATGTAAGTTTTGAAATTTTAGACATTCTAAAGTTTCATCTCTTACTAGTCTATTGATCAAATCGATAGACAAATGTCCAAGGCTCGATGCTAGATCATTGCCAAATGATCTTCATCCTCCTATTGATCTTATAAAGGTTTTTAATTTCAGTATTTAGAAATATTAATGAACCATTCATTAATTTTTCTAATTTAGTGGAGTCCACCAGATTTTAGATTACTATCTGAAATATCTCCATCATAATTCTTTATGATAGTTCTACCTCAGAATTCATGTTTATTTCCAACATTTAGAAATAAACAATGAGTGTATTCTAATATCTAGGTCACAGAGACATTCTCTAAGACTAAGGGCTCTCCCACTGAAATTAACAAGTCTATTAATCCAACAGAGATTTTTTGCAACAATTGCATCAATATTCACGTGGACAACTATAAACCTTTAAGATCAAATTTTCCAGTCTTCTAAAACATATGCAACCCATTGCAAATGTCATCAGAAGATTGAGATACTATTATTTGACTTTATCTTGTTCAATAAGTAAGTCAATATCAATGATTTATGTAGATTATTTTGATGCTCTATCCGAGTCCTTCTCTAAGGATTCTAGATAGACTTGATAGTCATACTATCAACTCATCAATTTATTGCAGTATTGGCATTCATCCAACTCTTTGGATGTCATATGGAAGTCACAGAAGTCCAGTCAACTCTTTGACTTTCCTTCTTTCTTGGGTCCATCCCATGCTTCCATTGCGCTCCCTTTATCTATAAGCAACCATTGCTCAAGACAGAGGATCTCTTATTTTAAATTCAAAAGAATTCAAAGTAAGAGTTTTTCAACATTTATACATGCTTCATTAAATTCATATAATCTGATTATTATGAAGCTTCATGAATGACTAGAGTATAGATAGTAGAATAATGACATTCATCATCTATATCCATCTAAACTCTTAAAACATAGGTTCAGGTAGGTACTCAAACAATTTGAATACATCATCTCTTTATAGAGCTACCATTCTACATGATGCAGAGAACCATGTCACTCATGATTAAATGTCAAGAGCACATATGTATGCCAGAAAATCTTCATTGATTTTATAAGGATTATATGACAATTATGATCATCATCAACATGTCACTTCCAAAGTACATTTGATGATACCAAGACTATAGAGACTTACAAACCCTAGGGTTGTAGTCCTATTATCTATTTAATTGTCATTTCTCAATATTATGAGGAAATTTGCACATTGCAACAACATACATTATGTGTTCAATTGCAAGTACAATATCTGGATCATGAGTCCAATCCAAGATATTTCACTGGTTACTATTGAGTATATCATAGAGTGGGTTTTAATGAAGGATTATCTGAAATAAGAAATTTGCATAAATGTATGTATTTATATATACATATTTTACTTTGATTTAGGAATTCTTATATCAAAGTTGTCTTGCCTTGTCAACACTAAAAGTTCATTCCCTTAATCACTTTCAATGTAAGAGATATACTTACCATTATATCTCAAGCAAGATCTGGGATCTCCTTCCTTATCTTTGTTGCATCCCAATAATATGAGAACCTACAACTCGGATAAAAAGAAGCGGGAACACATTCCGCTTTGCAAGTCCAACTTGCATTTCCCAATTCGGTCTTTAACACCCGGGCCCACCACCCCTAAGGTGATGTTGACCCGTCGTTAATTGAACTAACCGTCAACAGGAATAGTACTCGCTATACGCAATCCAATATCGCCCCAATAATATGAGGATCCGATATTGGGGTCACTACGTATACGGCCTTACTCTTTCGAGAAGCAAAGAGCCCGATCCAGATGCGCTTGCATACAGGAGCTGTCACTTCGGACAGGCGTCTCCCACATACAATCCCTGGCGACGGAACCGTTCGCCTTGACGGGAGACCATGGATGTCACTTATGTGATCCTCCACCTCATATTCAAATTTTAATTAATTTTTATGAATCACATTCACATAATTAATTCTTCCAAGGGAATTATTAACTCTAATCATATTAGAGTATTTCAATTGGACATAATCAACTTAATCATATTAAATTAATTATCAATCCAATTCAATCAATCAAACTTGATTATTTTACTTGAATACATATATGGTAATATCTCAAAATACATATCAATTCGAATTTTAATAATTAGAAAAATACATTTTAATCCCTCGGACATTATCCCGGCCCTACCCGCTATCATGGCCAGTACCGACGAGAGTGGGACGGACCACATACGTTGCAACCCGCAACCCCAATGCTCTCCGACTAGGCACCATATCCGCCTCGGGAAAGGATAATGCCAAATTGATTAATTTGTACTTGAGATGATCATCGGTTCTTCAACCGAAATTGTACCATATAGTAATAATCAAAACATTTTTTATTATAAGGAAATTTGCTAGACAAATTCCCAAATCCTATTCAAGCATCAAGTTTGAAAGATTGTGGTTTCCAATTATGATTTAGATCACATCTTAATCAATTATTGGTTAAGGCAATGTCATTTAAGGGAATAATTATCATCAAATATTTCAAAAATATTTATGCACAATTATTCTAGGAAATTAAACAATTTAATTTCACTAAATGATTAAATGACAATCACCGATCAAACATCAAGTTTGATGAATGCGTTTCCAATTGAGATTTAGATCAAATCTAATCAATTAATTGGTTGAGGCCAAGTCAATTATGTAAATAATCATCTTCAAATATTTCATAAATATTATTCATGATTATTTCACGAAATTAACAATTAATTTCACTAATTGACAATCACTTGGTTCTAGATTAGGACTGTAATTTCAGCAGTGACCCCTACTTACTAAAATTAGCATATCTCAATCATATTAAATCCAAATTAGACAAAATCAATTTTCATAGATTGCTAATTTGATTTAGGACAGAACCCAAGTGATGTTACACGCATTTCGAGGCAAGCCTAACAGTAATTAACATTTTAATCACGTTCAGATCTACAGTTCCCGCAACAGTGTATACATGTTCATTAAAACAACCATATCTAGAGCATACGAAATCCGATTTACGCAAACACAGTTCCTATGGTTTCCTTATTTAATGGGGAACAAAATCCAAGTATTAAATTTGTGTTTAAACAATTTAAACAGTGCCGAATTTATTTACTAAACAGATCTGCGAAATCAAATGCGATAAAAACTTTCGCGACCTTAACGAACCCAAGTCATCCTCGGTTTTTCGAATCATATTCGAAACCGTCGACCTAAGGCTCTGATACCACTTGAAGGATATGGAAATCATCCTCAAGCGCATCACGGAAGCGTGATCGTCGTATCGAATACGACGAAGAACGACTAGTCGTACTAGTTGTTCGATGCAGCGGAATTTAAAAATTTTATTCGATGAAACCACATGATCCGAGAACCATTCTCAGATCGTTTAATCTATAACCACAACAAGTATAATGCAATACCTCTTGAAGCATGGTTGATCAAGTCTCTAAAGGAAGAGACCTCCTGTCTCAAGTCCGATCGTCGGCGAGACTGCTTGCGAGCGCGGGGATGAACCGCGTTGTCCTCGCAATCCAAGAAGATGAACCAAGCGTGGTTGCTCCTGATCTCGTCGCACGAGATAAAACGTCTCCTTCGTGGGTGTAGCACACCAAGAAGATGGAGAAACCGAAGAACGTCGAAGCGGCAGCGCGGTGGCGATGGCGACGACGATTCCCTTCTCTAGGGTATGGTGGACGGCCACCAACAAGAGAGGGAGAGAGGGCTGGCGTGTATGAAGAAATGAGGGAGAGAGAGAGCTCCAATATTGCAAGTCATTAGATAGCATAGTGTGCCTCTCTATTTATAGGGTTTTGGGATCCATGGATCTCAATCCATGGGACACATAAAATCAATGGGTGAGATTGATTTGTGTCAATCCAATGGCCAAGATTGTTGTTGTCAAAAGCAACAAATTTAGGTCAAAATATATTTGATAAAATCAAATATAATTTATTCCTAAATCAACCCAACAAATAAGGAGAGAAGATATATGGAGATTTCATCTCCATGTACCTTCCAAGTGGACGGCCACACATTCCTTATAGGAATGTTGTGCCGCCCCTTGAGATTGCATGGAGATTGCAATCTCATGGAAATCCATGAGATTGCATATCTCCTTGGAATCTCTCTTATTTATTTGCAACAAATTTATTGGGTTTTATTCTTCAAAAATAATTCACAATTATCTTTGAGAATATTGCATTCTTGCCATGGAAAAAATTGTGAATCATATTCACAACCCAAAACAACATATAATTCATATTGTTAATTAATTACACAATGTGTATCCAATACACATAATAATTAATCAACACATATAAATTATAATTAGCTCTCTCTAATACATTATAAATCACATTTATAATATATTATGAATAATTGGATATTTCTATCCACATTATTCTTATCCACATTAATTAAATCACATTCAATTAAATTGGATAATTTCTTCACACATCAAGATGATTAAATCACATTTAATCATTATTTCTTCATTGCTTAGATCTTATGGAATTATTCTTGAACCCTTCAAGAATAATGCAATCTCTCCGCAGATACTTGGAGATAAGGACAGGGCAATTGTATTGTTCCACGTATAGTGACATGGATATTGAGATCATATCTCAAATCCAGATCGCGGGCCTCCCATAGATGATTGATTAAATCAAGACCGTAAATCTAATCTTCTCATTGTATCTGAATCACATTCAGATCAATGTCCAACACTTGGACCAAGATCAGATCACTTCTCTACTGAGAGGAGTTACTAAAATCCAGACCCGTTTCATCACTCCCTAGGAATGGAAGCGTCATGGTTATACAATCGTTTATGATCAAATCACCCTCAGGTATTCCCAATACCTGTACATCCTGCATACTGGAAGACTCAGACTAAACCCGAAGTATTGGATCAACTTTATATTGTCTACTTCATGGTTTTTATCAGTAAGTTTCTCATTCGATCATTGGGAGTTGGTATCGATCATACACTTTCCGAAAGCGTATATCATACCTAGGTCTTGATCATATACTAAAAGTATATATCAAACCTACAAATTCAGTCAAGCTTCCAAAGCGAGACGACCATGCGCATGGAATTTGATTCTTCCCAATATCTCATGAGTGAGCTCATGTCTTCCGGTTCAGTAGCTGAACCTGTATGATCCCTTTGAGAGATCGTATTACTCATATGCCCTTATATGCACACCAGCGCGCCGGTGTATAGACCTTGATTAGGTCATCAACCTATTGGTCTGCCAAATGTACACACTCAGACATATAGTAACACATCTGTCTCCGGTCAGAGGATGCGTGCCTATATCATGACAGCTTATGATATAGGACTTTGGTTATCTCGATCTCGTTAAGTCAACTCTTTGACCTAACTAATCTGACACCTCCGAATCTCTATTCCTATGCAGAGGACCTGCATCAAGAGGTCGGTCAGATATCAGCCTTCAGAGATAAGGATTGCCATCTCCTACTCAGGCTGGAGATCATCTCTTAACAATCATTTGACGGTGCTTGATGAGTCCTCAATCTAACTCTTTAGATATTCATCCAAGCACCAGCCTCTATGATTCAATAGTTGAATCAACAGCTGTATGATTATTAAGATGGCCATGTACATAACCCTAATTGTACTAAGGGACCTATTATACAAATTATTCATTCTTCATTTTAGATCAGGGAATGATATGTGCAATAACATTTATTGCATAATGGCTCGTCGTGGGCTCGCATTTCCAACAATGCAGAGTGTAAGAGTGAAGAAATCATCTCATACAAAATGGGTAGGGGCAACCCAATGGTCGGCGGCTCATGATCAAGAAAAGGTTTCAATTGCTGACCATTAAATCAAAAGGTGGAATCAGAAGACAACTCAGATTTGTTAATGCTACCATTGTCATACACCTTTCAACAAGATACGTGCCTTTCCATTTGCTCTGAAGTTTCCCTAGAAATAGTTTCACTCTCGCATCGAATAGCCAATCTTTCTGATTAGGCTCAAACTGTTTGTAGCTGATGTGTGCATCATGCCACTTTTTCATCAACTCCTTATAATGCAGGCTACTCGTGAAGGCTTTATCTTGTAATTCCTCCAGGGCTGCCAATTATGTCTGCTTCTGATCTTCCGCATCATCTGGACCAAAGATCACTTCTTTCATTGCCCACAAAGATCAGTGCTTGATCTCAATAGGTAATTGGCATGGCTAACCATAAACGATTCAAAAGGGAGATGTACCCAATGGATTTTTGAAGGACGTTTTATAGGCCCAAAGAACCGAATCCAAAAGCTGTGACAATCCTTTCAGTCTAGACAAACAACCTTCTGCAAGATCGTCTTGATCTCCCTATTCAAGACTTTGGCTAGACCACTCTACGGAATAGCAACTCAATGATCTATGTCAAACTCGTTAGCAAGTGCTCTTACCTTGTCATTGATGAAGAAGTTACCCCGTCTGATATCAGAACCGGAGGAACCCCGAACCACGTAATGATATACTTTCTTAGTAACTTATGAACTGTATTCGCATCAGCAGCTCGGGTAGGAATAGCCTCTACCCAACGACTCACATAATCCACAACTAGAAGAATATACTTAAAACCCTGACTTTTCGGGAATGAGCCCATAATGTTGATACCACATGCATCAAACACATCACATAAGTGAATAGGATGCATTGGTATCATGTCTCTATGTCCACAAGTGCCCATTCTCTGACAGTCAGTATATCTCTTTACGAATGCATGGGCATCTACAACGAGCGTAGGCCCAAAGGTCGGATTGGAGCACCTTATGTGTTGTCCTCTTCCCTAAATGGTGTCCTCCAACTTCTAATCTATGGAAATACATGAGTACACTCTGGTATTCCTCCTAAGGAATACACCAACACCAGACGGAATCCGCTCCTTTATGATAAAGGATCGGATCCTCCCAATGGTAAGACCGGACTTTCACGAGGAAAGTCTCCAGTTTTTTTCTAGACCAACCTTGTAGGACTTTCTTAGCAATAAGAAAGTTCACAATATTGGCATACCAGGGCAGCGAGGTGACAACAAGAGTTGCCTCATCAGGGAAGGTCTCGGTAATTGGTGCATCGAACTCAAAAGTCTCGGTATTTCTAATCAGGAAAGGTAATCCACCACCACATTCTTGACTCCGGGCTTATCCTTGATCACAATATCGAACTCCTGTAGTAGACGAATCTGTCCGATTAGACGTGGCTTTGAATCCTTCTTTTCCATTAAGTATTTGACGGCGGTGTGGTTAGTGAAAATGGTAACCTTAGATCATAAGATGTGGGACCTAAACTTGTCTAAGGAAAATACTACAACTATCATTTATTTCTCTGTAACCATGTAATTTCGCTGGGCGAAATCCAAATTCTTGCTAGAGTGGTGTATGGCATATGGAAGGCCATCCCTCCTCTGTCCCAACATAGCCCCTATAGAAAAATCAGAGGCATCCATCATGATCTCGAATGGGAGAGACCAATCAGTGGCTGAAGGACAAGAGCCTCTATAACCATGCTCTTGAGAGTTTCAAAAGCCAAAAGACACTTATCATCAACAATAAACTCGATGTCTTACGTGAGAAGATTATATAACGTCGGGCAATTTTGTTGAATTCTCGTATGAAACGTCAATAGAAACTGACATGCCCGATGAAAGACCCTAACTGCTTTAAATTGGATGGTGGATTGAGTTTATTTATGATATCCACCTTGATCGGGCCCACCTCTTTGCCTCTGTTGTAGATGATGTAACTAAGGATTGTCCCCTAGGTCATCATAAAATGACTCTTCTCCCAATAAAGAATGAGGTTAATCCCCTTGCACCTCTGAAGCACGCAGTCTAGGCTAGAAAGGTAGGAATCAAAATCATTGCCATAGATCGAAAATCGTCCATGAAGACCTCCAAGATTACTCCCAACATGTCCGCAAAAATAGAAAGCATACACCTTTGGAATGTAGCCGAGCATCACACAATCCAAAGGGCATCTGTTTGAAAGCATACGTTCCGAACAGACATGTGAAAGTCATCTTTTCTTGATCTTCAGGTGCAATGGCCACCTGATTGTATCCCGAGTACCCATTGAGAAAGTAATAATAGATCTTCCTAGCCAACCATTCAATGATCTGATCAATGAACGGTAGAGGAAAGTGATCCTTCTTGGTCTCCTGATTCAAACGTCAATAGTTCAAACAGACGTGCCAAGAAGTCGGTACTCAGGTAGCGATCTCCTCTCCGTCATCCTTTATTACTGTAGTGATACCCGTCTTCTTGGATACCACTTGTAAAGGACTAGCCCATTTCAATTTGAAGATGGGATAGATAAAATTGGCGCTCTACCATTTGGATATTTCCTTCATAACCACCTCTCGAAGATACAAGTTCATCCTGTTCTGAAACTTATGAGATGGTTTGGCATCATCCTCGAGAAAGATGTGGAGGGAGTACAGAGCCAGACTAATCCCATGGAGATCAGCTATTAACCACCCAATTGCCTTACAGTTCTTTCCAAGAATCTCCATCAGACGAGATTCTTGTTCATCGGTTAGATCGGAAGCGATGATGACCAAAAGTATTTTAGACTCTCCAGCAAGGAAACAGTATTTCATGCTATGAGGTAGAGGTTTAAGCTCATGGGGAGAAGGAATAGGAAGAGTTAGTCTGACTAGGGTCTAGGTATAGGCTATTAGTTATGTCTACGTAAGCTCGTCCTGCTCTGACTCAGAAAGATCTAGAGACTGCTTGTTTGGTTGTTGATTCTGTTGTACTGGCTCGGTCTCTAGGCTGGTTGTAGGCTCATTGGAAATGAAATGCAGAACATACTCATCAAACATCTTCCAATCAAAATCCATGTCTACATCGGAGGGATCAGGATCTGAATAACAAGAATGGAATTCAGAAAGATCATCATCAGACTCATTTGCCTCAGCCTCTAACTGTACCTGCTCCAGGACTGTGCTATCCAGTCTTGCATCATCTAGTATCTGAAACTCAGACTCTTCAGTAGATGTGATGAAAGATCGTATACTCGATTCGATCTAGACGGCCTCATCATATGTCTGCATGAAGTCACAGTCCCGATGACTATCGACTCCATCTTCAGATGCTCTCTCTGACTCTTCTGTTTTGTCTCTCAGGTCTTAGATCATCTATATATGTATACTCTCTCCTTGGATGTGAATGTACACCTTCCTTGTACAATAATTAGAAACGGCCTTAGCTGTCTCCAGAAAAGGTCATACTAATATGATAGGGGTATCGATCTCACATTCAGGGACTGCCATGTCCAACACGATTAAGTCCACGGGGAATTGCAAATCCTGAATGGTGACGATAACATCTTCGATTAATCCCTTCATCCTCTTGATCGATTTGTCAGCAAACTGCAAGACCATTTTGCTTGGTCGAAGAGGTCCAAAATTGAACTTGTTGAGTAAGGAATAGGGAAGAAGATTAACCGAAGATCTGCTATCTAATAGAGTACAATCAAACGTCTAATCGAGAATCTCGCATCTGACATACAGTACTTCTGTGTCAAATCTTTTGGCTGGGAGACGATTCTAGATGGCGTGAAAAGTCTCCTTGGTCAACGCATGAATTTCTGAGCAATGATTGTGCTACATATCCTTTCTGTGAACTATAGTTCTCTCCTTGAGACTTTTCTATATAAGAGAGATGTGTGCCAAGGCTTTCGAAAGAGTGAGCTGAATGGTGAACCTCAGATCTAATATTTGAATCTTTTGGGATTTTCTTTTTTGTCACCTTTTCTTAAGCAAAGTGCTTGAGGAAAAGGAACATGTACATCCTCCTTGTAAAAATGTACAATCGGAGGAACAGATCAAGAGGAAGAATCAGTTCTTTTTTGGAAAACAAGGACTATCTCTATGTTGATCATCAGAAATTTACGAATCAGTTGTCTTATCATTATTTCTTGGTCTGGACTTCCTCCTCTTCCCATTTCTTTGTACTCTTATATCTTCATCACTAGGTATGAAAGTTGGTAACACAGTTATTTCTGCATTGTGATCATCAGATTTTATGGCATTAGCACCACCATCCAGATCATGGATACTATCAGCATCAGTACCACTTTCTACATCATGCTCAACTGGCTCAAAAGCATCATCTACCAATGCATCTATATCAGGCATAGCTGAGACACCACCAGCTTTCTACCACTCCTCAAAGATATGAAATTAATATTATTCACATCATCAGATGACGTATGTGATCGAGGAGTAGAGTCTATTTGCTAAGTCTGCTTGGCAGTCTGATCTAGTACGAGATCCATTATCTGCTACTTGAACTCATCCATATCTTGTTTGTTCTTCTCATACTGACTGGTGATCTGATAGTCAAGATCATCTAAGGCCAGGTTCTCACAGGAGTGTCCTAGGGAACTATATGAGTAATCTGAGAACTGTTGAGGCAACTTTGAAGAAAGAGATCCTGGCATCCACTGAGTGCAAGTCTAAATCTGACGAGGCTCAACCGCAAGCTCTGACTGGAGGTAATATATATGTTGTACTGGAGACTATGTATCATATGAATCACCTAGTAACCCTAAAGATGGGGTGTATTTCATCTATTCAATCTGGTTCTTCAGGTCACTAATGCTCTTTACAAGACCGTTGATCTTATCGAGCTTGTGTAACTGGTGGCATCTTGTCTCAATATACTCTAGGTGGTCCAATCTCTTGTTAAGAATTCTCATTTGAGCTGACAAAGTTTCTGAAGATGTAAGCGTCGATGGACCCTCCTCAATTTGTGCCACGGTAGACTGGTGAAGAAATGCAGGTGACCCTATCTGCGTATAAGAATATGTATGAGCTAAAGTGGCATGATGAGATGCCATCTCCTCGAAAATATCCCAGACAACATCCTCATGCTTTGAAAAGTATGAGCCACCACAAGGAGCACTCACCAACCCTTGCAGGTCAGGTGTCAACCCATTAAAGAAGCTTTGAACCAAGCTTGCCTTAGAAATATCATGGTGGGGACAACTATCAGTCAAGTTTTGAAAACGATCCCATGCTTCGTGGAATGGCTCGCTCTCTAACATGATGAAACTGGTAATAAGAGATCTTGCAACAATCGTACGTCTGATGGTGTAGAATATACCCAATAATTCAATATGAAGTTGCTCCCATGTAGTAATCACTCTCCCTAAATGTCGTAGCCAGTACACGGCCCTATCATCCAGAGAGAACGGAAATGCTATCATCCAAATTTTATCCTCATCAACTTGAGAGTCATATATTGTACTACAGATCATGTCAAACTCTTGAAGGTGTGAATGTGGCTCCTCAGTGAATTGCCCATGGAAGATTCGTAGAGTCCGAATAATCTTGGGAGTGAGGATACATGATCTCTGAATAGGAGGAAGTCGAATCCAAATATTAGTAGAAGAGGTTCCGGGTGTGTGAAGCTATCTCATCGTACGTACAGGTTCTATAGGCGTTGTCTCCTCTCTATCTTGCTCATCATCCTATGAAATATGTCTCTTCTCTCTCAGGTGTCTCAACTCAACTCGGATCTCGGTCATCAGAAGTTCTCGCTCCCTAATTCGAGTCCACATAATCTCAAGGGAAGCAAGAAGATTAGCGTTCATCGTCGTCTGATTTGGAATCTGTGAAGCTCCTTGCGACTGTACTCCCTTCCCACTCAGATGTGCCTCTGGAAAGGACAATCCGTCCATGTCTGGCTCTGATAAATCTATGTACAACTATGTAATAGTCATCGGAGGTGGATAAGAACATAGTGATTGAGAGAAACTTACAAGGTCAAGGTTACACCTAGAAAAGGGAATATGTCCCGAATCCGGCTCAAATAGGAGCTTACCGTGAACAGACCCGGAGGACGAGATTAAAGGAGGAGATTGGGATAACTCAGGTTCAAAGAGAGGGTTCTCTTGAACCAATCTCGTTGGACAGTTAGGTGTGCATGGAAGTGGTGCCGTAAGAGTCGGCCTAAGAGATCGCCTACCCATTATCCTGATAAGACATATAACTGATTCTAGATTTGAAAGATAGGGCTCGTTCATAATCACAAAGTAAACCTAAAATTCACCAACGCAATCCTAGTGATGCTTGTAAAAGTTCGATCATTTATCTTTTCAGTTTTAGGGTTATTTGGCAAAAAAGTCTTCTCACAAATTAGAGAGTTGATAGGTGCCCGAAACTTCCCCGAAGGACTGTCCTGGGTTCTTATAGAAAATCACATATTCTTAGCCAGTATGGGAGTAAGTACGAACCATTTCTGGCTACCCGTGTTACTTGAGGACCATGCTATTGTGGTGTCCTCTAAACCTCCTACTCTGCTAAGGAAACTCGGACTGTCTTGTTTACCCGAGAGTCCCCACTGAAGAGCAAGTGAGTAAATGTATCAACTCAGTAATATCTCAAAAGAAATTCGAACTCTGGCTCTAATTGTAAGTGTTGTCCCTTACTCACAAATCTGGAGAGTACCTGCAATTCATGCATTGCGGATTGCTCTCCCAATACAAGTTAGTCCTTTACGTTTTGTTTTAGATCAGATAAAATTAACAGTCCTGATTTTAGTTTTCTTTTTTTGATATTTTCAAACAATCATCTAATAATTTTTTTTATTTTTTCCTAGATAATCATGCACCTAGGTTACGAGTCCTAAAACTAGCTATGGAAACGCAAGCAGAGAAAAAGTTGAAAACCCTAAGCAAGCACCTAACTCGAGAAAGCCGTAGAAAAATCGTCGAGAAAATCGTGAAGTGAGAAAAGCTGTGGTGGGTGTTCTGCTTCCCCAAGTGCACGGCACTCGGTGAAATAAACCTCGAGAAAGAGAGGGAGGAAGGTACAGGTCGGGATGCCTTTATGAGGCCCCTTCTATGAAAACAGAAAAACGGGCAAGTGCCCTTGATTTTTTTACAAATGTTACAAAAAATTTATATTTCTCAGTTCTCAACTATGTTCTCAACCTGTGCTGCACAAAATAAAAACAATAAATCGTGAAGTTAAAAAAATAAAATGGCAAAGTCTACGGTCTACCCTACTACCTCCTCGGCAACTGTACCATCTAAAAAACTGAACACCTAGCCTAAAGATATCTACGGTCATTGTATTGACAAGGCGGATTTTAGCATAAAATAATATTTTTTGTAATTTACACTCATAAACATTGATGTATAGCGATAAAGTTTGGGAATGTTAAACTCAGGGAGGCAACTGTTGAAAAACTAGGGTTAAACTATCTAAAATTAAAGTTTAATGGAGTTTCCTAATTTTTATTTATTTTTAAAGACTTTTCTCCATTTTTATTTAATTTTTATGAATTTTATATTTTTTGCAATTTTTAAGTATTTTGTAATTTTTAATTATTATAGTCAAAATTTTGTATGTTTTATTTGGTTTTTATTTTAATATTTTTATGTTTTATTTTTTGCCTATTTTTATGAATTTTTAGATTGTTTTTAGGTACTTTATATTACTTTCAATGTGAAAACAAAAATGTATTCAAAAAATTTAAAGTATTTTTTATTATTAAAATTAAAAACACTCACAAAATATGTTTATTTTATTTTTATAAAAAAATAGGTGAAATTATCTTTAAAATGGTAGGTTGTGCATTTTTGTGAGATTTTCAGTTATTTAGTTCTGAATTTTTGAAGTTTTTTTATGTGTTTTAATTTTTTTATAGGTTTTATTATTCAAATTTTATTTTGTTTTTGGTTTTATGTGAAAAATACAGTAGTAAAAATATATTGTATGTAATTTTTGTTAGATTTTTAAAAGTGTTTTATATTTTTTAGATTTTTAAGTGTATTATATTTTTATATTTTTTAAAGATTTATTAAAAATGGAAAATATTTTTATTTTTTAAAATTTATTTAATATTGTATATAATATATTATTTGGTATTCATACATATTTTATTATATTTTATACTTTTTGTATTTTATTTTTTATGTATAATATATATAGTATTGGGATTATACAGATACAGGGTATGGATGTAGTTTTCTAGGAATTAAAGTGGTAAGTGAAAATATAGCATAAATTACGGGGGAGGGAATGTAAAAATCCTGCAAATCTCATGCCTGAGCACGTGATGACTCCATCTACCTGAATTTGGGAACATAATCGTAATTAACCCAAAGTTCGGGGGAAGCAGCGCAATTATTTCAGACTATCATGTCCTTGACACATGCAATAGCTTGATGAGGGACTTGTTTGTAATTTTGCAAACATGCCAAGAGTGCACTACAAAATACCCAAAAGATCATCGACCTCACGTGTCGTCATGCAAGGTATTTAAGCAGTGGGGCAGTGGGGTTGTTTTGGTGCCGACGCGTGGATGGGCACGAAACGTCCGATCAGATCTAATTGTACAACTATTCAGATGAGTCTGGTCTGAACTTTTCGATGTTACTTGATCTGACGATCATCATTCTATCTGGATTGAGGAGCATGGATTTAACGACTCTAGATGCTCCCTTCAAGTCGAATCGAGTGGCTCTCCTTCGATCTGAAGGGCAGGGTGTTCTTCGCTAATGTGCGAACAGCTAGAGAAAAGGCTTATTGCATGTGATTAATGACCTCCTCTTATCTGATGCTTTCGTTCCTCTCTCAGGATCTCTAGTGGATGATGACTCGATTGGATCCAAGCGATGTCGTAGAAGCTTCGCATGCACATGCTTAAACTGACCTCCAGGTGCTTTACATTTGTTGTGGCTCTAGGCGGTGCTTTATCTCCTCTGATCAGTGATGGAAGATGATCAATGCAGCTTCATTTTAAGGCTCGCACAAAGCTCGAGATACATGATGACTTCATTCATTAGAGGAAGCTTGATGGCTCGATGACATTGGTTGTACAGTTGCGATGTTCTCCCTCGATCAAGCTACGGGATTTCCTACAATGGAAACTAAGCCTTGAAGGTTTGAATCCTTGGCTAAATGTTAGGAAAAAATGGAATGGAGGATCTTCTTCATCTGAGGGATGAGGATTGGAATGCTCAAATCCGTGAGGATTTGAGATTAACCATTCAAAAGGAGACTTAGAAATGGATCTAATGTCAGAATGAGATGGAGTCGGCGATGTCAATGATGTAGCGTAGGATTACTCAGAGAAAAATTTAGGAAAGACAGAGAGGTTGATAAGAGAAAGGAAAATAGAGGAAAGGAAGGAGAAGGATGAACCTACTTAGAAATGTAATGCGGGTAGTCGCATGGGGACGGATCTGGAGCAACGGCTCCAGCAGCATGGTTGGAGGCTGAATTCAGCGGAGCGAGGCTCATACCGGCATTGATATGCTAAGTGAGAAGATTCAAGGCTGTCACGCTCTGGACTATATCGAAAGAATAAAAGGGTGGATGTCGTCTCGACGAGGGGGTATGGGGTTATTTATATGTGGAGGAAACTTGGAGAGCAAGGGATGAGATGTGGTCACTGGAGAACGGTACGGACACCGACAGTTGTTGGGTGAACGGCCGACTGTTAAAGCGATTGGGAAGTTGGCGGGCGCCAACGTGGGGAAGAGAAGAAGCGGAGGAGCATGCGATCGGGGAAGAAAGTGGGTTTGAGGAAGAAGAGATAAAAGGAAGAGAGATAAAAGAATAAATTTAAAATATTTGAATTAAATTAGTAATTGATAATTTTATTTATTCAATTAATAATTATGGTAACAATTACGTAATTAAATAAGTAATATAATTAAATAATTAATCAGATATATAAATATTAAGATAGTTAAACATTTTAATGACTAATTAAGTAATTAATAATTAAATAATAAGTAAGTAGAATAATTAATAATTTAATAAATACTTTCTAGCCTATTATAGTCCGGTCTCCACAACTAGATATTAGGGGTCCTATCAGATCTGTGCTATATATACTCTGAACTCCTTAAATATTTTTAATTTATAAATTATATAATTATAATAAATAACATGTATTAAATAATAATAAATTACGATACATTATACAATATACCAATACCGTCTCGAAACTTGTATTTTTTATGTTAACTCCGATTTTAGCGAAATTAGTGCCATTTGGTAAACAATTCAATAAAGCAGATTTTAAAATTGAGTTCACCAAAGAGTTCATACAACCGAGTTATGAGGTCTGTAAAATTTAACGACTCCTGGCATCAGGATTTATTGGTATATTGACTTAAGTTATATTTTTAATTGATTTTTAGAAGATTTTCAGAAAAGAAATTAAGTCAATCAAAGTTACGATTAATTAATTAAAAATACGGGAAATTTCTACATATAGTACATTTATACAATGGGGCCCAAACATCAAAACTCACCCGTTTTATTTTAATATTTTTTTGATTAGTAAATAGTATTAAGTATAAAACGACGTTTAAAAGTATGTTTGGTCTGTTTGGAGTTTTCTATAAATAGTCATGAACTACCGAAGTCAGCTTTTATGGCTTTTTCGATTCATTACAATGAATTATTTTTGTGTTGAATAATTTTTCTGATATTTTAAAAATAATAACATATATTTCTGTGAACAACTTTTGTAAAGAAAATATTTGGAATTTTCTTGATGGAGAATAAAATAGGTGGAAAATGAATAGGATTTACAAGGTGGAAAATGAATAAAGATATTTTTATTGTCTCAGTTTTCTATCATTTTTACAGGTTAGGATCCTTATCTCGCCTTACTTATTGATTTTGTCGATCAGGTCAATATTGACCCAATCTCAGGGTTAGGATCAATCTATATATAGACTTCTTTTTCTTTTAATTATATTTTTCTCTTTTTTATTATTTTTGGATAAAATAAGTGTTCAATATATAATATTAAAAAATGTGATTAGAATGTTAATTAATTGTAAATAATAAATATTTACATGCATCTAATTGAGGATTTTAGCCAAAATGAAAGAATAAAGGTGATGAATCATAGATTCATCATTCTACATCACAAAAAGATGTCATTATGATTTAATGATTATTTATATATTTTTAATCTTTAAATTTAATAAAAAAACTTACAATACATGTTTTTATAAATTATCAATTCTTACATGTTCATTACTCAATGAAAACAAGGTTCTAGAAATACCTTTTATTGGTACAACTGAGTTACTAATCCTTGATTTCAGATCTCTGCTCACAACAAGGTCTCGACAACAATACTCCATCATCCATACCTGCTAAAAATATTGGATTACTATTTCTTTCATTTTTTATGTTATTGATAAAATAAATTTAATGAATAACTTACATACAAACAAGCAACATATTCAGTTAGAGAACCGAGTGTTATCCTTAATTATCCACCTCTTCTCTTTTGAACCCGACTCACTACGTCATCCACAGTGAATGAAATCATCCTCGTAATTGCATCAAACTAGTTGAATAATCTTGTACCCTCTAGAGATTCTATACAATGCAACAAATCTCTTAGGAAAGCGTAAGAACTATCTGGGAAAAGGAAGGTTGCGAACATCAGAACAATTAAACATGTTACGTATATAGACATCATGATATCGTTTTCCTTATCGTAATAATATTCCATCACGTTAACCAACTTTATATTGAAAACCATCCCCTCCTCAAACAGTTCACCTGAAATGAATGCTTTTCCATTACAAGTGTCTACCCCTGACCGTGACTGAAAAACTAGAGCTAGGTAGGCCCAAGATCACTCCTACCTCCTCATCACAAAAACTTACAACCTTATTTTCGAATCTAAAGTTCCTTCTTCCTTGAAAATGTTCAACCAGCTACTGAAGATTCTTCCTTTGAATTTCAGCATGTCTAATATTAACTAGTTTACTAAATGCCATCTTCAACAACAGAGCATGTTGTTTTTTTTTGGTCTACGCCTATCAATAAATTACACAAAGTAGTCTATGCAGCACTTATGTTGTACATAACCTTTGCATGCATTCATTTATATACATTTATTTAACCAAACACATAAAAAGTCCATGCATTTACATAACTTTCCAGCTTAAACTAAAGCAGTAATATTTTTATGTTGAATAAAACTTCAATAAATAATTTATATGCATTAATAATCATACTTTCGAAAATGTCTTCCCCCTTTAATAGTGTATTTTCCTCAGAAACCACCTTCCCCTTGATCCTTGAAATGGTCGTTCTCTTTTTTCATTTTCATTAATCAAATTATTTGTTAGCTAAATAAAATTAACAAACCCCACTTACAAGTATTTTTTCACTTACTCATGGAGTTGGAACTTTGATGTCAGATTCGTAGTGCTCCACCATAATCCTTACTTCCTAGCTCAGATTCATCTTCATGACTCCACTTAGTTTCGTCCATGTTCAATTGCATTTCTTCCATCTCCCTTTCTTTCAATAACAAATAGCTCAATTTTTATCGTAAATATTAGTAAGTAAATTAATTTTCCTAAGAAATCATTCCATCATATTTCAGAAATAGTTCAATCTACAGTACCATATTTTACTTTTGCAGTACATATTTTACCTTTCAAATAAATATTTTACATTTAAAAGTAATAATTTCTTGAAATGCAGTCTTCCGACATTTGGACTTTTCATTAATCAACTACTTTATGGCTTTTTGAACATGACACAATAATATCGTTGGCCATTTATTTTTCCTTAAAGTAGTAGAAATTAAAATGTAAATAGTATACTTGCTATATCAAATAATCATTAATTCCCACTCATTTAGAGAATCAGCCAATATCCTTGTGTGATGCAAGGTTTATGTATTCTCAGTATCCAAGATTAAGCAAGTCTACAGATGTAATATTCATCATTCAATATTTCAAAAATTAAGAAGGTTGCAATATATTTTTTTACAATGTGAACGAAACCACGACATCAAAAATTTATGTCACATCGACGATTACCTAAAACTAAAAGAAAGTACCATATTAGGCGATTCTCTTTCCCATATTAGGTATTTTACTTTGACTAAAGTATAACTTTCCACTTTCATATTAATTTACACATTTATTAAAAATCCTGCTTTTTAAGTCACTAAAATACGGAATCTTTTTAAATCTAAATGTTGTTTCACTTTTCTAGTAATAGAAATAGTTTGAAAATTTAAAATATAATTTAATTTTTAGCTAAATGAAAACATTATAATCGCTTTTGATACTTTTTTCTGAGATAAAACTGATATTTTCTTCTTCATGTTCATTGTTGTAAAATCATCTACCATGTTGTTGTAGATTTTATCTCGATTTTTCAGCCATCTTCATTTCAAGATCCTTAACTCCTCATCGAAATCATCTCATTAGTTTACCAGGTTTGTTTGGAATTTTAATTATATTATCTGAAATATTATTTTCATAAATGCAATATATCTGATTCTTCTCCAAATAATTTTAGTTTCCAACTATTTTTAAATGTACATCCTTTCAGCCATCTTGAGAATTATTTTAAAGCTAGATGCAATCAAATTTGTTATTTGAAAATTTATGATATAACTAAAATCATTGTGTTATTAAAATGTTTTTTGTTCTTAAATATTATTTCATTTCATTATTTTGTTTATATTTTGGAAAAAATATTTTATAAATCTCTAGTAAAATATCATAATCAATTATTTCAAATCAAGATTCTTCAGTACCATTAGTGACAATTAAAATATTTTTATTTAATATTTTTTTAAATTGTTGTATCCATTTTTAATTCAAAATGACGAATATCATGTGAGATAAATACCATAACATATACTCGTCCTTTATTTTTATTAATATATACCTTATTCTGAACTAATTGATATCGAGTTAATTTGTTTCCTGATCATAGTCTTCAAATATATTTTATGTGTTATATTTAAGTTATCGGTTAATTGCTTGGATGATATGTCTTCTTCTTTCGTATTGATATATTAACAATCTCAGTAGAAATATAATTTATCCTAGAGAATGTAAAATTTATTATTATGTAAAATAACAAAGAACTACGCGTAATAGAAGTCATTGGTTAACAACCTCAACTTATCAATTCATGCACTTTTTTGTAAAATATATTCTTATTTTATAAACTAAGGTATTTCTTTGTAATATACAATTATACATTGTAAAAATGAGAAACTTGAAAATTTAAGATATCGTTATTTGCATAGAAGATGTAACTTCTTCTTTTGTATTGGTACAACAATAATAGAAAGAAGTTATATAATTTATCATTAAAAAATCTAAAATATGTTATTATTGTGTAAAATATTTACACATAATAGACGTCATTATTCAACGCACTGATTCCATCTGTTCTTAAATTTTTAGTAAAATGTATCATGTATTTGTAAGATAGGTATTTTATTATTGATATAGAAGTATACATTGTAAAGTTTCCGAACTTGGAAAATTCTAAACTTGTTTAGAAGCTTGATTTCCGATGGATTCCAAGAGTCAAATCCCATACTCTGTAAAAAAATAATAGGAATTGTGTGTATAGTTGTAATAAAAATCTTCCTATATTAGGAAATATAGTTGTAACAAAAATCCCATCAATTTAGGAATTTTTTCCACCAGTATATCAATTTATTAGCACGTGATCAAAGCACAATGCATTTTAGGAAACATATTTACACAAAAATACAAATTTTCCTCGGATTGGGATTTTTGCGAATATTAGTGGGTACGTGTTTATAACACAAAATTGTAAAATTCCTCAATGGTTTATAAATTTGTTAACAATTAGTTCAAAATGTGAACATTTATTCCATCACTAGGTTTGGAAACTTATGTACATCACTCGTCGTATACTAAATATAGAATGATCAATGACGTATATAATTTACTAAATTAGTAGTAATTTAATTCACCTCCATTTTAGGAATGTTAGTTGGAACGAAAACCACTTAGTGGTTTCGATCTCATTTGTACACTCATCATCCTATGACTTAAGATGACACATTTCCATAATCAGGGAAAGATGCCATCTCAATTCAAGTACTATATACATACATACATATATGGGTAAAATGGGATTGTCTCCTAGGGCAGCTAACTTGGCTCTCCCTATGCCATTTCACCCATTTTTTTATTATTTATTTTTTGAAAATTGCTTCTGTAGATTTTCATCAATATATTATTACTTTATGTCATTCAAATTTCACGCGAAATAGAGATTCCTACGGCCTCCGTCCAAACGGGGTCATTTTAGCAATTCGGTTACTGTTAAAAAATGATTGTCTAGATGAAGGTCATAGAAGTCTCTGTTTCGCACGAAATTTGAATGACATAATATAGAGTTACAGTGATAAAATTCCACGGAAGAAATCTTCAAAAAAATAAAAAAACCTGGCGAAATGGGGTTGGGGGAGCCAAGTTATCTCCAACAAGGGCACCATTTAACCCTATATATATGTGGAAAAATGATGCTTCCCCTACCCCATTTTTCGCAATTTCTTTTGAAAAAATATCACCTTGTACAAACCCTATCCCCTCCTATATGTCATTCGAATTTCGTCAAAAACAGAGACTCCTACGTCCTCCATCCAGACAGTCATTTTTTAACGGCCGCAGGATTTTTTAAATCGACCCTATCTGGATGGAGGTCGTAGGAGTCTTTATTTCTGACGAAATTCAAATGGCATATAGGAAGGATATAGGGATGAATATACATGATGATAGTTTTCAAAAAAAATAAAGAAAATGGGACGGGTAGCCCCATAAACCCCTATATATATATATATATATATATATATATGTTTAATGGGGTTGCCCCCTTGGGGTAGCCAACATGGGTTGTTCCCATGTTATTTTCTGTTTTTTTTTATTTTTTTTGAAAATTATCATCATATATATTCATCTATATATTCCTCCTACATGTCATTCCTATTTCGTCAGAAACAAAGACTCCTATGCTCTTCATCTAGAATAGATCGATTACATCAATTCTAAGACCGTTAAAATTATCTGTTATAGACGAAGGTCATAGGAGTCTCTATTTTTGATGAATCTAGAATGAGATGTAGGAGGGATATCTAGATGAATATACATGGTGATATTTTTCAAAAAAACAAAACACCAAAAATATAGGGCGGGATAGACCCATTAAATCATATATATATATATATATATGGAAAACTTGAATTGAGGTGTCACCTTTCCTTATTCATCATATGACTAGGGACGGGCATGGGCCAGGCTGGGCCGGGCCCTAAAGGGTCCAGGCCCAAGCCCGTCTAAAAAATTCGAGCCTTGGGCCGGGCCTCGACACGTAATTTTTTTTGTGGTCATCCTCAGTTATTCATCGATTGAAGCTCCTCCAAAACATTATCAAGCAATACAAACACATGAAATGGAGAGTCCAATAGGGCTAAAACAGGGAAGGGGAGGCGTGAATGGTCTATGTAAGGTTGAGCTTAAGACCCGTGCATAATTTTGGGATGGCTATTGGGCTACATATCGGGCAACCATTTGGGCCTTATGTTGGGCCCCCAAATGGGCCAGGACTTGGGCCTGGTCAGGTTGGGCCGAGCCAAGCCTGAGCCCGACCCAAAGAAATACATTTAGGCCCAGGCCCGGCCCAATGTTCTTTTGGGCGTGGGCTGGCCGGACTTCGGGTTGGGATGGGCCGGCCCAACCCAATGCCCATCCCTATGTATGACATCACACAACAATTGTTTGATGGTCATCTACGGAGTTCATTAAAACCACCATATTTCGCCAAAACCACCATTCGAGATAACATCATAATTCTATATTTAGAAATTGTGATGTATAATTATCTAATCGGAATCTCTCTTTCAATTTGAATCTCGGATTTCACGTTGTATAGTAACGCATTCACTTAATTACCAAAAACGATCATATTAAAAATAACAAATTTTACTATCGAGGTTATTCTTTTCTCGAAAACATATGTCTCCATTCTTCAGATGATTTTCAAGAGATGTTGTTGTTTCTTTGTCAAAGCATCGATGGCACGTTCAACATCTCCGCTTGATCTTGATATTATAGATGTTCATATCATTTTTTTACAAAATCATTCATATTGTTTTTCTATCATGATTTTTGTTAAAAAATCACTATGATTCAGTTCTGATACATTTTAATTGATTTGATATGTTTTTGTCATTCATTTATGTGCTACGTAATGTATTTGTGTTTAGATATTAATGAATGAATGTGGATATCAAGATCAGAATGATTACATTCTTCTAGTTCGTTTATGATTTGATATTTAGATATGTATCACATCTAAAAAATATGTTATTTTTAGTTTCATTATGCTACTTTTAATCTTTCATTTCTGATATACTTGTTCATGATATAAGCATTTTTAGACTAAATCTGAATATCCATGTTAATTCTTTCACAAAGTTTTACGTTTATGTGTTATACATGTTTAATAAATAATACATATTTCACTTTAATTTTCTTTATTTTACATTCTTTCACAATGTTTTACGTTCATTCAGGTAAAGCCTTGAACTTGGTCCCTCTTGGATTATCATAAGATCTGGCTTTTCAAGAGGAAACCAACGCAATTCGTTTCGTATGAATCGGACTTCGTTTGGAATTGTTGTGATTTTCGGAAGAAAGAAAAGCAAAGAGGCTTAAGGCATCATTAACCCATAATAACCGTCATTAATAATAATTAAACATGATTAAAGAAACTAATACAGAGTGAAAACCACTAATGACCATTAGTGAATACTAATCAATAGCTAGCAAAATATAAGCATAAACTGCAAAAGTTAAATTGTGATTAGTGAAAGTTAATCACTATTAGTGTTAATTAAGCGTCATTAACGAATCTAGAATCTCCTGGAATGTTCTAACTTGAGCCCTAAGTTTCGGATAAGTTTTGGCCAAAAC
Source organism: Ottelia alismoides (assembly GCA_037367405.1). NCBI lineage: Eukaryota > Viridiplantae > Streptophyta > Magnoliopsida > Alismatales > Hydrocharitaceae > Ottelia > Ottelia alismoides. The sequence continues at coordinate 399,075 of JAZKJV010003791.1, forward strand.
CACGGGCTGCTAACCACAGTTAAGGGCTAAACCATGGTTTACTAACCATGGTTAGCGGTTTTCTAGAGCCTATAAATACCCCCTACCCATTCATTCTCTATTATTTCCACTACCACCACAACCCAAGGGCTAGGGTTGAGAGATCAAGAGGAGGAGTGGGAGGCGAGGAAAGAACGCTAGCAAAGCGCTGCCAGGAGAACGAGAAGGAGGAAGGTATAATCCTCTCTTAGTTTACTTCGTGAGATAGACTTTCAATGCATCCTCTTTTCTTCCACGTTTTGTTCTTCATTCATCTTTCTTTCCGATTCGTTTCCTGTTGTGGTTCGAGGAGAAATCTGTGTAACACCCTAGTTAGGTGCGGGCGGCTATGCACGTCAGTGAACCTTGTGATTCGTCACGCATTCGCTCACCTAAGACGCGTGGTGTCTACCGATTTTCTAGTGCTTATTATTCTTTCTTTTCCATTTTTTTAGTTATTTTGATGTAGAAATCCGTGTAGTACCCCACTTAAGTGTGGGCGGCTATGCACGTCAGTGAACCCTATGATTCATCACACATTCACTCATCTAAGAAGCGTGGTGTCTACTGATTCTCCATCGCTTCTGTTTCTACTATTTCAAATTATGCTTTTATAGTTATTTTGATGGAGAAATCTGTGTAATAACCTACTTAGGTGCGGGCAGCTATGCACGCCAGTGAACCCTGTGATTCGTCACACATTCACTCATCTACGACGCGTGGTGTCTACTGATTCTTGCAGTTTGATTATATTATTTTAGTTTCGTTGTTATTTTCATCTTGATTGATTTTATAGGGAAACTCTTTTCATTTTATTTAGAACTATATCCTGATATAAGGGGAAACTTCGGCGAATTCTTCCGAGAAATATGTCCCCATTTAAGGGAAAACTCTGCCGAAGATTTCAAAGAAATATGTCCCGATATAAGGGGAAACTCTGCCGAAATTTTCCTAGAAATATCACCCCGTATAAGGGGAAGCTCTGCTGAAATTTCAAGAGAAAATATGTTCTTAGCGTTCTTCATGTTCTTCATGTTCTTCACGTTCTTCGTGTTCTTCGTTCGTTCTTCGCATTCTTGACATGCTCTTAGCGGTTTTGATATGAAAATGAAATTCAGTCTTTTCAGAAGTCTTAAAACATCCTTTCTGAAAATGAAACACGATAAAGCATTGCATACGTGAGAGAGGGCTCGATTAGGTAATGAAATCCTTCCTTTTGCTAGTGGGTTTTCATACGAGATTATTGAAATTCTTGAGTTTATGTTCTTTATTATGAAGAACCCTAATTTGGCTATTTTTTGAAAAAGTCTAAGGAGATGCTTTGTGATTCCAACTAAAATAAGGTTTAAGCATCGGATTGATGCAGTGGCTTGGAAAGTTATGGTTTGGGAGTTAAAATAGGCATAAATACGAGTATATATGCATATGAATAATATATCTATGAGTCTATACTAAGTGTTGCTGATTATGCAAATCGAAGACTTAATGAAAGAATTACATCATGGGAATTGATGTGGTTTGAGTTGGATCCTAAAAAAGATTGTACGTCACGTTAAGGATGACTGGGAGTAGAACTACAGGTTGGGCATGCAACCTGTATATTTGTCGGAAGTAACATGTATTGGTGTTTCGCTACGTAGGTGGTACACGGTTGCCCTGTTATGATAAGTGTGCATGAAATGAATGATTTGCAATGCGTAATACCGGGAGCCAATATCTTCGGGTTGAATGACGGAAGATGTGGTCGTGCCATGTGGAGGCACGGGTGGTTCAATAGTGGCTGGGTCACGATATTATGTATTTAAGCTGCTAGTTATAATGTTAGCCTGAGGTTTTAAGCAACCAAGTCCTCGAGGACGGTTTGCTCATTTGTTTTCCAGACTGAGGGTTTGAGACCCTTATTAATAAAAGAAAAGGAAATTGTCAGGGTAGTATTGGAGGATTGGTTGAGGCGACGTGCGAAGGCATAAGCTTACCAAGATCAACACAATCTCCAATCCCGAAGTGTCCACAGCTTTGGAGTCCAAGAATGGTGGGGTTCCCCTGGACTAATCCCTGACGTGGAATAGAATAAAATATGAATTAAATTAACGAGAATGAATGAAACATTTTGTAATAACAAGTTTTGAAAAAAATTACACAATTTGTTTGCTTTTCTCTTCTTCATTACTTAGCATTCGCTAATTTTTATCATATGATTGATGGAAAACCCATAGGTCGGGTAAGCAAGCGCAAGGACTTTAGTACTCCAGCCAGTTAACATAGTCATCCAACCAGCCACAGTAGCTCTTCTCTGTAAGGTGGTTAGTAATCTTTTGTGTATTTTCCTTTCAAATTGATGTACATGTAAATGGTTATAGTGGAACAATTTTTTATGTGAACCTTATTTTATGAATGGAAAAGTGTTAAAATACTTTCTTCTGAGTATTTTAATTGTAGTTTGTTTCTGAATGTTAGTTGTGATTGTTGAATAAATTATTGTTGAGTAACCAGATCCGGATATGGGAGGATTCGACGACCCGGGAAACTGGATCTTGACAGATTGGTATCAGAGCTCGGTTAATTAATAAACACGAAATTTAGAGCGGTCAAATTGATTCACAAGGCGAATCAACAGTCGGTGTATTGACCACTACAAAATCCCGTATTTAATAAACAATGAACCCACAATCAAATATCAAACAATGACAAGCAAATGTGGAGTCAAATTTATTTTTAACTCTACATAAAAGATGTATAGAAGCAAATACGTAAAGAGTTCGAATACAGGGAGCAAGGCAAGATAGATCAGGAAAAATGCTCGAAAAAGTGATATGATTAAGTGTCTATAATATGCAAATTTTTGTGGGTTTTAATTTTATATATTTTTAATTTTTAATTTTGTATTTTGGTTTTCTTTTTACTGATTTTGTATTTTCTTTTTATATTTTATATTTTTATATTTTCTTTTTCAATAATAGAATACATATACAATGTAAGGAAGAGAGGGATAGAGTATTTATAAAAATAGATAAAAATAGTCAAAAATCAGGGAATAAAACATTTTTGGTCTTTTTATAATTTTAAGATGCTTTTATGATTTTTGAGGAATTTTCAGAATGTTTTTGGTATTTTTAAAAGTGGAAATACAAGAAAACAATGAGCAAAGGTTCTGGCCAAAATTAAAATGGGAATGAAAAATATCAAACAGTGACAATATTTTCCCAAATTAATTTTAAATAGAAGACCATAGAATAGAGAAGCTACATGACCAGAGTTTATATTTTTAGGATTTTCTATGATTTTCTAGATTTTTTTGAAGTTTTTAAGTGTTTTATAATTTTTAAGGTTTTTCTTTTGAATTTTTTAGTGGTTTTTGGACTGACACTAAAATATGATAAAAACAAAATATATTTTTTTGGAATTTTTCAAAACATTTTTATAATTTTTATGGATTTTCTAATGCAAACAGTAGGAAAAATGCATGTTTTTTATTTTTAATAAATATGAAAATGCAACAAAATGCAATGCAAAATTATGGCATGAACAAGCAAGTTAACAGGAGTTTAGAATGAATTTCTGGGAATTTATTCGATTTAAAATGATGTGAGAAATAAATAGACAAAGCACACAAAAATACAAGTCCTAGCAAGGGTACGAACGCAAATAAACAAACATCCAGGGGCTAAGTTGCAATTTTAACACAAAATATAGTACTGGATATTGAATTAATGGACCAAGTACAAACTCCAAGAACCGCAAGGGGTGTTTGCAAAAACACCAAGAGACACGTGTGTGAGCACGCGCCTCTAGTAGGGATGATCCAACAATTATCAAAAATCCGAGGGCTATAATGCAAAATTTCCAAAAAGTTATACTGCTATAGAAAAAGTTAAGGTGCTAAACATAGATAAAACAAACCCCCAGGGGCCTCTACGCAAAAACGCCAAGTCACGTGCGTAAAGCACGTGACCTGGCAGGGACCCAGAAGTAATAACACAAACTACCAGGGGGTACTATGCAATTTATCCAGAAAATAAAAAACACAGATGGAAGTTTAAGTATTCTTAAATAAAATATAAAAACGATCGGGGTGGTTTCCGAAAAATGCCCCGAAGCTTTGGTGATCCGACGGTAGATGAAAGCTCACATAGACACGTGTCGTGATCGTGATGGCCCGTACCCCTTCGCCCGTCGACGATCGAGATTAGAACGTGGAAGATCGATCGGACAGCTGGCACTGCAAGGGATCCTACGGCTGCTGCTCGCCTCCAAGATCAGGCCCGATCCGACGGCCAGAAGGTGACAACGAATAACAGGGAAGCACCAGCGGCTGGGCGAGCTTCCCCGACCTCCGCCTCCGTCCTCCAGCACTTTTTCGAGCTACAAAGAGGCCTGGGATGTTCCTGGAGGAGTCTTCTATGTGCCTGGGGGCTCAAAAAGTGGCTGGAGATGCTAGAGCGTGCCGACGACGCTGGAGGAGCAAAGCCCCTCCAGGCACTCCGGCGAACTCCCAAAATAGCCCCAGGGGCTTGAACTGCTCCAAACCCTGCAAGAACAAGTTAAGAGGGGTGTGGGAAAAATGACGCGACCCTCCAACATGCAAAAAAAGTGCTGGCGACGCTAGGAACACTCGTCGGAGCTTGCTCCGACGAGGGGGGTGGAGATGGCGATCAATGATGCAACGAGCAGAGTGAAAGGTGGTAATTACTCCTACAGGTACAAGGAATGAAAACGAGCAATAAAAAGAGAACAAAAACAATACCTCAAGCGCAGGAAGGACGAGATGAAACCTCGACGGCGGCAGGGCACCGGAGGTAGCTGGAACACGGCCGGCGAGCTTCGTCGCACCTCGACGAGGGTACCAGGAGCCTCCCCTATCACAGGAGTCTCAACCTTGTCGCACTCGGAGCTTAGAGGCTCTCCAAAACCGGTTCAAAGTTCAAAGGTAAGATGGGCTGGGTTTTTGACGAGATGGCTCTTGCGGCCGCAAGAACGAGGCTTCTGGAGAAATGCAGCGATGCTCGGCCCAAGGAGAGCTTCCGGCGTGCATCCTCGATCCATGGTGAATAAAAGTCAAGAAGGAATCTATCCGAGATAGTGCAAGATGAAGCCTCAAAAAATCCACGAAGTAGAGTCAAAAAATGAGTTCTGACACACAGCACGGGGCGGGTCAGAGAGTTGACCCGAGGTCAACTCTCGGACCCTCCTGGTTGGTCCACGTGGACCAACCAGGAAAAACCCTGGAAAAACTCTTTATAAATTCATTTAAAAATCGAAAATGAATTATTTAATTTTAGGTTATTAAATAAAAAATGTTTTTAATTTTATAAATTATTTTATGGAGATTTTTAATTATTTTTATGAGGTATATTTTTATAAGTTGCCTTTTTAGGCCTATATAGGTATATTATCTATATAGTTTATTATTTTATTTTTATTTTGTGATTTTAATTTATTTATTTTTGTGTATTATTTTATAAATTTATAGAACACTTTTATAAACTTAATTACATTTTTATTTTATTCTTCTGATATAATTTATACACTTAATAAAATAAAAGTATAAATTGTATGGGTATAAGTATAGGTATCATACCTATGTATTCTATATACATGTATTTTATTTTATATTTCTTTTGTGTTTTTATTCTGATTTTAATTCACAAATAAGTTATAAATAATATTTACGAAATTATAAAAATATAAAAGTATAAAAATAATGAATAAATAATAAAGTGAATATTTTAATCTGTACAAGTATACAAAAGGGGTCCAAAACTCAACTTTCAAACCGTAGCTCCGAAAAATACAAAATCACCTCCATTAAATAGATTATTTTATGCTATATACAATTAAAGGCAAGTTTGGTACATTTCGAGTTTTTATTTGCAAGATACGGGTCTGGGAAGTTGGAGTTTTGGAATCTTATTCAGACCATAACTTTTTATCTGTACATTCTTTTTCAGTGAAATCAATTTTGTATTTTTATTTATTTAATTATCTACAACTTTCATGTACAAAGTTTATTTATTTGAGTTATAAAAAGTAGAACCAAAAATAGGTCCCAAAATGAATAAAGAATTAATGAAATGAAAGGTATTTGTATTGTATTTTGACCCTTATCTCCCCATAGTTTATTCCTTGTCGACCTATTCATCAAGGTGCCTAGGTCTCGGGGTTTCGAGTTATAAAATATTTACAATATTTTATTCTTTTTCTTTTCTTTTATTTATTCTATAATTTTGGCTTTAATTACAGTTTTTTATACACTATTTACATGCACATGCATGAATGCTAAGATGCTGGATTTAGGGGTATTTACACGTATTTTGCTAGGGTTTTTGATGCCAAAATGATAGAATAAAGATGACTAAATGTGGCTTCATCATCCCTCTATACTTTACCTTTGCTAGTCCCTAGCAAACACTTATGCAATAAGTGCAGAAAGAAAAAGCAAGAAAAGAAAAAGAAGAAAGTGGATTAAATTTGATTATCAAACTTGTCTTCACAAAATCAAAGTTTGGAGCTTAAATTGGACCTTTGAAATTTTAGTGTGAGCGGAACCTTAATGAGAACTGGATTTGAAATCCAACAGTCTCTGAGAATCCCAAAACTCTGCCCAAGTCTCTTCAATAGCCAGGTCAGAAATATCTCAACTCATACGCAAATTCTTATGATTATGAATCTGACTCGTACAATGTAAGTGATGGTGGCTCTTCCCAACTAGAATGACAAAGAGACTGACTTCTCCAATATGACAACCCAATGATTCCCCAAACCAACAACTCATTCCTCAAGAAGTAGGGTATTCCCTTCTAGGTTCAAGTGGCAACCAGCTCAAGAGGAGGGGGTGAAGAGAAGAATGGACGGTAGCCAGTGTAGCTACCTATCCTAGGAAGCAAGACCAGTGTAGTCAAGTCATTCAGCTGCAGGCTCACATGATTTGACTTTGAAGCTCAAGCTTGCTTATTTGACTTGACACATATGTACACTCCGGCAGGCATTTTTCTTTTTAGCACAGGCCTGTCTACTTTTTTGGAGTTTTTGCTTTTGCAATTTTTTTTGAATACTATACAACAGCATTTACATAGGGCGTTTTTCCTCTTGAGCCAGTAGACTATCCCTCTTTTGAAGCTTTATTGCAACCCACGATCTCCTATCCTCGAAACTCATCATTACTGGACAGGTTGGGGCACACTTCCCTCCCTAGAGGAGGACAAATGTTTCCACGTCTGTACGTCTCATACCGGCAAATCCAACCCCCTCACCACTCCAACTGAGTTGAGCCATGTGAAAGGTGCAAGTGTCCAAGTTAGGTCATTATCAACAAGAGTCGTGTGTGTGCTCCGAAATACTCTACTTAGGCAGTCAAAATTCCATTGAACCAAGTCCCGTGATCCTCAAAGAATTAAATCAACTAGACCTGATGTACCTCAATTCCGGCTCCTATAAGGTTCCTGTTAATTAGGTAAATTTTAGGTCCAACCAAGCTCCAATCTTCGGATTTTACTTAGACTTGTTCAACTATCAAACTAAATCCAAAAAATGCGAATGTTATGCAAATGATATGCAAAAAGTATTTTTGTGATGCAATTTTCAAGATTTTGAACTTTTTATGGGTTTTTGAAAATATGATGCATATGCATTTTTTTATTTTTCAAAAAGATTTTTCAAATGTTTTTGGATTTTAATTTTGCAAATGTTTTTGGGATTTTTGAAAACAAAAGATTTTGGCCAAAAACTAGGTACAAATATTTACAAGGGGATGCTTCTGATATTTACAAGAAGTGGGTTTTAAGAATTTACAAGGGTAAGTGGTTAGTTTTATAAATAGATATAGTGAATTTTTGGTGTGATGTGTATATTCTTCAAACTTATTTGAAAAGGTTTTCCAAACAATTTTGAAAACTATAGTCCAAAATAGTTTTTACAAACATGTACACACATTTGAAAATCATTTTGCAAAGGTTTTTCAAACAGTATTTATAGGTTTTTCAAATATTTTTGCAACCATTTTTTAAACCACTTGCAAATCATTTTTCAAATATTTTATTTCACACAAAGAAATAATTTTACAATCAAAATGTTTTTACAACGGTTTAAAACATGTAACAAAATGTTTTCCAAGTAGTTTTCAAAAGATTTTTCACAAAGGTTTTCAAACTGTTTTTCAAACATTTTGCAAATTAATATTTTCACCTGATTTATTAATCAGTAAATACACAAAGAATTTTAGGAATAATCACATCTTTTTAATGTTTTTAATGAATTTAAATAGTATAATTAGACATACTTATTAAGAAAATACAAAAGTACGAGTTATGGCTAAAGTATATACGCAGTATATACGACACCCCTATACTTAGCTTGAGCTATGTCCTCATAGATCGGAGAGAAAAGAGAAGACATAACTCGTACTAAGTACAGGCAAGTCTAAAGAATAAATAAATAGAGAAATAAATGAATGAATGAACAAAAGAATGAGAAGTTGACCGTCCCCCCCTATACTTAGGATCAAATAATCCTAAGTATAGCAGACTGTACACAAAGCATGGAGGGTCAAGGGTGGAAATGAACAGATCGTACTCAGATTGTCTCCCCCTATACTTAGAGTAAGATATCCCTAAGTATAGATAAGAAGAGGAGACAAAGGAGAGGATCGAAGAATAGAGAACTCGGGGTGCACACCCCCTATACTTAGGACAAAGTACGTCCTAAGTATAGAAAACTGTCTACAAGGGGCGACACCTTTCTGATAGATACAGAAGATAAAAGATGAAAAGAATAAAAGAAGAAAAGATATCAACAGATGAGATAATGAGATCGTGAGGATGTACACACCAGTCCCCCTATACTTAGGGTATAAGAAGCCCTAAGTACAGGCAACAACAGGAGTGATGAAACAGAACGATCAACACTCGTCTCTTCCACTCCCCTAAACTGAGGAAAAAGTACGTCCTAAGCAAGGAAAACACGATAATGGGTGGTCGAGCAGTACGGGAGAGAGAACAAAGGTACATAAGGGAATATACAACAGAGATGGATATACACATGATCAAGAAGGTTGAAAGCTAACCTTCTTGCGAGACCGATGAGGGATAGATCTAGTGTGGTGTAGGTCGACATCGGGGTCCACAGTGGACGGAAGACGATCAGGGTCGACAGGGTGAAGGACCTCAGTGGAGTCAAATCGAAAAGGCACGAACTGATCAGTGGAAGTAGTATGGCTAGGTTCGACCTTGGTGGTCCTATGGGGTGAAGGCGCAGACGGGTGAGTGGAAGAAGTACAACAAGGTATGGCCTTGGAGGTCTCGCTTGAAGGATATGGAATTATCCTCAAGCGCATCACGGAAGTGTGATCGTCGTATCGGATACGACGAAAAACGACTAGTCACACTAGTTGTTCGGTGCAGCGGAATTTAAAATTTTTTTATTCGATGAAACCACATGATCCGAGAACCATTCTCAGATCGTTCCATCTATAACCACAACAAGTATAATGCAATACCTCTTGAAGCGTGGCTGATCAAGTCTCTAAAGAAAGAGACCTCCTGTCTCAATTCCAATCGTCAGCGAGACCGCTTGCGAGCGCGGGGATGAACCGCGTTGTCCTCGCAATCCAAGAAGATGATCCAAGCGGTGTTGCTCTTGATCTCGACGCACGAGATCGAACGTCTCCTTTGTGAGTTTAGCACTCCAAGAAGACGGAGAACCGAAGAATGTCGAAGCGGCGGCGCGATTGAGAGAGCGTCGATGATTCTCTCCTCTAGCGTATGGTGGACGGCAACCAATATTAGAGGGAGAGAGGGATGTCGTGTATGAAAAGAGAGAGAGAGAGCTCCAATAATTCATATCACTTATAAAGCATGGTATGCCTCTATTTATAGAGTTTTGGGATCCATAGATCTCAATCCATGTGGCATACAAAATCAATGGATGAGATTGATTTATGTCAATCCAATGGCTAAGATTGTTGTTGGTAAAACCAACAAATTTAGATCAAAATATATTTGACAAAATCAAATACAAATTAATACAAAATTACACCAAATAAATAAGGAGAGAATATACATGGAGATTACATCTCCATGTACATTCCATATGGATGGCCACCCATTCCTATTTGGAATTGGGTGCCGCCCAAGCTTTCCACGAGGAGAGCAATCTCAAGACATGTCATGAGATTGCATATCTCCATGGAAATCTCCTTATTTATTTCCAACAACTTTTGTTGGATTTTATTCTTCAAAAATAATTCACAATTATATTTGAAAATATTGCAATCTTGCCATTGAAAAATTGTGAATCGTATTCACAACCCAAAACAACATATAATTTACATTGTTAATTAATTACACAATGTGTATCCAATACACATAATAATTAATCAACATATATAAATTATAATTAGCTCTCTCTAATACATTATAAATCATATTTATAATATATTATGAATAATTGGATATTTGTATCCATATTATTCTTATCCATAATAATTAAATCACATTTAATTACATTGGATAACTTCTTCACACATCAATATGATTAAATCACATTTAATCATCATTTCTTCATTGCTTAGATCTTATGGAATTATTCTTGAATCCTTCAAGAATAATGCAATCTCTCCGCAGGTACTTGGAGATAAGGACAGAGGATTGTATTGTTCCACGTATAGTGACTTGGTTATTGAGATAATATCTCAAATCCAGATCGCGGGCCTCCCATAGATGCTTGATTAAATCAAGACCGCAAATCTAATCTTCTCATTGTATCTGAATCATATTCAAATCAATGTCCAACATTTGGACTAAGATCAGATTACTTCTCTACCGAGAGGAGTCACTAAAATCCAGACCCGTTTCATCACTCCCTAGGAATGGAAGCGTCATGGTTATACAATCGTTTATGATCACATCACCCTCAGGTATTCCCAATACATGTACATCCTGTATACTGGAAGACTCAGATTAAACCCGAAGTGTTAGATTAATTTTATATTGTCTACTTCAGGGTTCTATCAGTAAGTTTCTCATTCGATCATTGGGAATCGGTATCGATCATATACTTTCCAAAAGCATATCTCATACCTAGGTCTTGATCATATACTTTCCAAAAGTATATATCAAATCTAAAAATTCAGTCAAGCTTCCAAAGCGAGACGACCATGCGCATGGAATTTGATTCTTCCCAATATCTCATGAGTGAGCTCATGTCTTCTGGTTCAGCAACTGAACCTGGATGATCCCTTTGAGAGATCGTATTACTCATATGCCCTTATATGCACACCAGCGCACCGGTGTATAGACCTTGGTTAGGTCATCAACCTATTTATCTTCCAAATGTACATACTCAAACATATAGTAACACATTTGTCTACGGTCAGACGATACGTGCCTGTATCGTGACAGCATACGATATAGGACTTTGATTATCTCGATCTCGTTAAGTCAACTCTTTGACCTAACTAATCTGACACCTCCGAATCTCTATTCCTATGTAGAGGACCTGCATCAAGAGGTTGGTCAGATATCAACCTTTAGAGATAAGGATTGTCATCTCCTACTCAGGCTGGAGATCATCTCTCAACAATCATTTGACGGTGCTTGATGAGTCCTCAATCTAACTTTTTAGATATTCATCAAAGCACCAGCCTCTATGATTCAATAGTTGAATCAACAACTGTATGATTATTAAGATGGCCATGGTACATTACCCTAATTGTACTAAGGGACCTATTATGCAAATTATTCATTCTTCATTTCAGATCAGGGAATGATATTTGCAATAACATTTATTGCATAATGGCTCGCCGTGGGCTCGCATTTCCGACAATCTCCCACTAGCCCAAAGAGCCATTAATGGGCTAATCATTTAAACCCACACTCATGTGACAATCACAGGATATTTAGAAAATAGCTAGGTAAGCTGATAAGTCACTCTGTTCCCGCGAGACTACGCCAAGTCCTTTTACGGCACTTGCATATCCCCAGTAACAGTGCTCGCATCTAATGCGAATGTTGCATCTTACGCAATCAATACTCAATCTTGTTAAAAAAACTATAGTGTCCTTGATACTACGGCTTAACAATTATTATAACCAGTATTTCCATAATCCTTATCAGAATACCCTTATTCCTGGAGATCTCTATCTCCTAAGGTATCTACAGGTAAGACCTTTTAGATCACTATCTATAAAGTTTTAAGCTTTTGAAGATAAGATTTTTGAGATCACTATCTCAAAAATCTTGTCATCTATGAAGATTTTGTTGTTACTGCAACCAAGTGTTTTATTTTCATAGTAGGATTAGTAACAGTTTACTACTCCCACTGCATGGTAGCCATCTGGCTTTTGTACACATCTAGCACATACCCAACTTCTCAGAACTGATGCCCAAGGGCAAGAAGTTCTAGCATTCACTTCCTCAACTCTTTGAGATACTATCCCTTTAGATAGGTCAGTTTTATATCTTAAGGGATGGAAGCCTTTCTTGGAATTTTCCATAAAATGGAATATGTCCAAGGTGTACTATTAATGTGACAGTCCCAATACCCTTTTCTCTTTGCTCCTGAACAACTTCAGAACTAAGATCTAAGAGGTATCTTTGAAATCATATTTCAAGATATGGAATAGTCAGTCTATAAAACACTTATTATTATCCTTATATCATTTTAAATGATTAGGATATCATCTACATTTAGCACAATGAACACAAAGGCACTCCCACTAAGCTTCACATGGCTCATCAAGATTCTATCTGAAATCATAACAATTATAATTCCATCAAATCTTATGGTCCAACTTCAAGAAGCTTATTTGAGTCCATAGATGGATTCCTTAGCTCGCACACCTTGCTTTCCTCAACCATGAAGCCCTGGGGCTACTTCATGTGAATATCCTCAAAGAGGTATTCGTAGAGGAATGCAATATTGACGTACATCTTGAAGATGCAATAGTCAAGTTGTGTAGCTAAGGTTAGCAATATTCTGATGGTTTTAAGCATGGTCACCGAAGAGCAAGTCTCATCGCAAGTAATGTCTTCTCTTCCAGTGTAGCTTATGGCTACGAACCGTGCTTTGAAGATCTCTACCTTCTCATCAGGTTCCCTTTCTCTTGAAGATCCATTTACATCTTTACAGGTCTTACCCACATAGGTGGATCCTCGAGGGTCCATATACAACACTTGTATATGAAGTCTACATTAGACTTTATTGCTAACATCCATCTATCCATGCTATTATCTTCAGAAGCTTCATCACATGAAGTTCGATCATTGTCAGATTTCTCTGACACATGGAATCCTTCCTCAAACTCATTTGAAGAGGTATTAGTGTTTCATCTTCAATTGTCCTTTTAGTTTCCAATCTTAGGAGCCTCATTATCTTCTCAAGATTAAATGAGTTCCTACACTTCATTTTCATCTTGATTCTCAAGAGTCTCAACCTCTAAGAATCACATTCTCAGAGATGAGATATTTTAAGAATCTCAAGGTCATAAAGTAGGTATCCAATACCATCCTTTATTTTCCTAATGAAGCAGCACTGTCAAGTGCTCAATTCCAGCTTACTTGCATGGAATTATATGAAGGATATATAATGTAGTCTCTACTACCTATATACCTGGAAACTAAGAGGAAATTATGCTAAAATTCATCATTGATCTAATCATGTCACACATGATCCAATTGTATCTCCCTATAACTCTACTGAGTCAAGGTGTGTTAGGAGGATTGAGATAGAAATGATATTCATATCTCCGTAAGGTATTCTTTGAATTTATGTAGCAGGTACTTGCTACCTAGATTAGATCAAATTCATTTTATCTTCCTTCGAACTTTGGTTCTAAACCAAAAATAATGAAATATTTGAACATTTCAAAGCTTTCTTAGGTGAAGAGAAGAAGTCTCATATCATGCATAATCATCAATAGATATCACATATCCATAATGTTTACTATGATATAAATGATCCGCATACATCAATATGTATGAGATCCTAAATACCGTGACATCTTACACCATTTCCAAAGAAGGGTGTATTGGACATTTTTCCCTTTTGAATACAATATTCATATGTATGTAAGTTTTGAAATTTTAGACATTCTAAAGTTTCATCTCTTACTAGTCTATCGATCAAATCAATAGACAAATGTCCAAGGCTTGATGCTAGATCATTGTCAAATGATCTTCATCCTCCTATTGATCTTGAGGTTTAATTTCAGTATTTAGAAATGTTAATGAACCATTCATTAATTTTCTAATTTAGTGGAGTCCACTAGATTTTAGATTACTTTCTGAAATATCTTCATCATAACTCTTTATGATAGGTCCATTCCAGAATTCATGTTTATTTCCAACATTTAGAAACAAACAATGAGTGTATTCTAATGTCTAGGTCATAGAGGCATTCTCTAAGACTAAGGGCTCTCCCACTAAAATTATGAAGTCTAGTGATCCACTGGAATTTGTTGCAATAATTGCATCAATGTCCATCTGGATAATTATAAACCTTCAGATCAAATTTTTCCAGTCTTCTAAAACATATGCAACCCATTGCAAGTGTTGTTAGAAGATTGAGATGCAATTATAAAACTTTATCTTATTCAATAAGCAAGTCAATATCAATGGTTTATGTAGATTATTCTGATGCTCCATCCGAGTCCTTTTCTAAGGATTCTAGACAGACTTGATAGTCGTACTATCAACACATCAATTTATTGTTGTATTGGCATTCATCCAACTCTTTGGATGTCATATGAAAGTCATAGAGGTACAGTCAACTCTTTGACTATACTTCTTACTTGGGTCCAACCCATGCTTCCACTGCGCTCCCTTTATCTATGAGCAACCATTGCTTAAGACTAAGGATCTCTTACGTTAAATTCACAAGAATTCAATGTAAGATAATTTCAACATTTATACATGCTTCATTAAATCCATACAATATGAATATTATGAAGCTTCATGAATGACTAGAGTATAGATAGTAGAATGATGACACTCATCATCTACATCCATTCAAACTCTTAAAACATAGGTTCAGGTAGGTACTCAAACAATTTGAATACATCATCTCTTATAGAGCCACCATTCTGCATGATGCAGTGAACCATCTCATTCATGATAAATGTCAAGAGCACATATGTATGCCATAATATCTTCATTAATTTTATAAGGATTATTTGACAATTGCGATCATCATCGACATGTCACTTCCAAAGCACATCCGATGAGAGATCAAGACTATAGAGACATAAAACGCTAGGGTTGTAGTCCTATTATCCATTTAATTGTCATTCCTCATTATTATGAGGAAACTTGCACATTGCAACCACATACATTATGTGTCCAACTGCAAGTGCAATATCTGGATCATGAGTTCAATCCATGATATTTTACTGGTTAGTATTGAGTATATCATTGAGTGGGTTTCAATGAAGGATTATCTGAAATAAGAAATTTGCATAAGTGTATATATTTATATATATACATATTTTACTTTGATTTAGGAATTTTTATATCAAAGTGGTCTTGCCTTGTCAACACTGAAAGTTCATTCCCTTAATCACTTTCAATGTAAGAGATATACTTACCATTATATCTCAAGCAAGATATGGGATCTCCTTCCTTATCTTTGTTACATCCCAATAATATGAGAATCTGCAACTCGGATAAAAAGAAGCGGGAACACATTCCGCCTTGCAAGTCCAATTTGCATCTCCCTATTCGGTCTTTAACACCCGGGCCCACCACCCCTAAGGTGATGTTGACTCGTCATTGATTGAACCAACCGTCAACAGGAATACAACTCGCTATGCGCAATCCAATATCGCCCCAATAATATGAGGATCCGATATTGGGGTCACTACGCATACGTCCTTACTCTTTCGAGAAGTGAAGAGCCCGATCCAGATGCGCTTGCATACAGGAGCTGTCACTTCGGACAGGCGTCTCCCACATACAATCCTTGGCGACGGAACCCTTCGCCTTGACGGGAAACCATGGATGTCACTTATGTGATCCTCCATATCATATTCAAATTCTAATTAATCACTATGAATCATATTCATTATGATTAATTCTTCCAAGGGAAATAGCATCTCTATTCATAATAGAGTGTTTTAATTTTAATTGGATTCCAATCAATCTAATCATATTAAATTAATGATCCAATTAATATCCAACAAACATTTTATTGTTACTTGAATTATGGTGTTATTCAAATACGTATTATTTCGAATTTTAATAAATAGAAATACATCATGATTTCTTAAGCATTATACTAACCCTACCCGCTGTCATGGCCAGTACCGACGAGAGTGGGACGGACCACATACGTTGCAACCCGCAACCCCAATGCTCTCCGACTAGACACCATATCCACATTGGGAAAGGATAACGCAAAATAAATCACTTTGTATTTGAGATGATCATCGATTCTTCAACTGAAATTATACCATATAATAATAATCAAAACAATTTTGATTAATATTATAATGAGATTTGCTAAACAAATCCCAAGTTCTATTCAAGCAACATGTTTGTTGGAATGTTGATTGTGTAGATCATGTAACCAATTAGTGATCTAATCAATTATTGGTTAAGGCAATGTCATTTAAGGGAATAATTATCATAAATTTTTTACAAATATTTATGCACAATTATTCTAGAAAATTAAACAATTTAATTTCACTAAATGATTAAATGACAATCACTATTCAAGCATCAAGTTTGATGATTGTGTTTCCAATTAAGATTTAGATCAAATCTAATCAATTAATTGGTTAAGGCCAAGTCAATTATGTAAATAATCATCTTGCAATATTTAACAAATATTTTTCATGATTATTTCACGAAATTAACAATTAATTTCACTAATTGACAATCACTTGGTTCTAGATTAGGACTGTAATTTCAGTAGTGACCCCTACTTACTAAAATTAACATATCTCAATCAATTTAAATCCAAATTTGTCAAACTCAATTTCCAAAGATTTCTAACTTGATTTACGACAGAAGCCAAGTGATGTTTCACACATTTCGAGGCAGATGATACAGTAATTAACTCTTTAATCACGTTAAAATCTACTGTTCCCGCAACAGTGCATACATGTTCATTAAAACAACCATATCTAGAGCATACGAAATCCGATTTACGTCAACTCAAATCCTATGGTTTCCTTATGTAATGGGAAACAAAAAACAAGGAAATAATTCGTGCTTAAACATTTTAAACATGGCCGAAATTATTTACTAAACAGATCTGCGAAATCAAATGCAACAAAAACGTTCGCGACCTTTACGAACACAAGTCATCCTCGGTTTGCGAATCATATTCAAAACCGTCGACCTAAAGCTCTGATACCACTTGAAGGATATGGAATTATCCTCAAGCGCATCATGGAAGCGTGATCGTCGTATCGGATACGATGAAGAACGACTAGTCACACTAGTTGTTCGGTGCAGCGGAATTTAAAATTTTTTTATTCGATGAAACCACAAGATCCGAGAACCATTCTCAGATCATTTCATCTATAACCACAACAAGTATAATGCAATACCTCTTGAGCGTGGTTTATCAAGTCTCTAAAGAAAAAGACCTCATGTCTCAAGTCCGATCGTCGGCGAGACCGCTTGCGAGCGCGGGGATGAACTGCATTGTCCTCGCAATCCAAGAAGATGATCCAAGCGTGGTTGCTCCTGATCTCGTCGCATGAGATCGAACGTCTCCTTCGTGAGTGTAAAAATTCAAGAAGATGGAGAATGGAAGAACGTCGAAGCGGCGGCGCGGTGGCGAGAGCGTCGACGATTCTCTCCTCTAGGGTATGGTGGACGGCCACCAATATTAGAGGGAGAGAGGACTGTCATGTATGAAAAAAGAGGGAGAGAGAGAGAGAGCTCCAATAATTCATATCACTTAGAGAGCATGGTATGCCTCTCTATTTATAGAGTTTTGGGATCCATGGATCTCAATCCATGTGACATACAAAATCAATGGATGAGATTGATTTATGTCAATCCAATGGCTAAGATTGTTGTTGGTAAAACCAACAAATTTAGATCAAAATATAATTGACAAAATCAAATACAAATTAATCCAAAATTACACCAAATAAATAGGGAGAGAATATACACGGAGATTACATCTCCATGTACATTCCATATGGACGGCCACCCATTCCTTTTTGGAATTGGGTGCCGCCCAAGCTTTCCATGGGGAGAGCAATCACAAGACATGTCATGAGATTGCGTATCTCAATGGAAATCTCTTTATTTATTTCCAACAACTTTTGTTGGGTTTTATTCTTCAAAAATAGTTCACAATTATATTTGAAAATATTGCAATCTTGCCATTGAAAAATTGTGAATCATATTCACAACCCAAAACAACATATAATTTACATTGTCAAGTAATTACACAATGTATATCCAATACACATACTAATTAATCAACACATATAAATTATAATTAGCTCTCTCTAATACATTATAAATCATATTTATAATATATTATGAATAATTGGATATTTCTATCCACATTATTCTTATTCATAATAATTAAATCACATTTAATTACATTGGATAGTTTCTTCACACATCAATATGATTAAATCACATTTAATCATCATTTCTTCATTGCTTAGATCTTATGAAATTATTCTTGAACCCTTCAAGAATAATGCAATCTCTCCGCAGATACTTGGGGATAAGGACAGGGCGATTGTATTGTTCCACATATAGTGACTTGGTTATTGAGATCATATCTCAAATCCAGATCGCGGGCCTCTCATAGATGCTTGATTAAATCAAGACCGCAAATCTAATCTTCTCATTGTATCTGAATCATATTCAGATCAATGTCCAACATTTGGACTAAGATCATATTACTTCTCTACCGAGAGGAGTCACTAAAATCCAGACCTATTTCATCACTCCCTAGGAATGGAAGCGTCATGGTTATACAATCGTTTATGATCACATCACCCTCAGGTATTCCCAATACCTGTACATTCTGTATACTGGAAGACTCAGATTAAACCCGAAGTATTAGATCAATTTTATATTGTCTACTTCAGGGTTCTATCAGTAAGTTTCTCATTCGATCATTGGGAGTCGGTATCGATCATATACTTTCCAAAAGCATATATGATACCTATGTCTTGATCATATACTTTCCAAAAGTATATATCAAACCTACAAATTCAATCAAGCTTCAAAGCGAGACGACCATGCGCATGGAATTTGATTCTTCCCAATATCTCATGAGTGAGCTCATGTCTTCTGTTTCAGTAACTGAACCTATATGATCCCTTTGAGAGATCGTATTACTCATATGCCCTTATATGCACACCAACGCGTCGGTGTATAGACCTTGGTTAGGTCATCAACCTATTGGTCTGCCAAATGTACATACTCAAACATATAGTAACACATCTGTCTCCGGTCAAAGGATACATGCCTGTATCGTGACAGCATACGATATAGGACTTTGGTTATCTCGATCTCGTTAAGTCAACTCTTTGACCTAACTAATCTGATACCTCCGAATCTCTATTCCTATGCAGAGGACCTGCATCAAGAGGTCGGTCAGATATCAGCCTTTAGAGATAAGGATTGCCATCTCCTACTCATCTCTCAACAATCATTTGACGGTGCTTGATGAGTCCTCAATCTAACTCTTTAGATATTCATCCAAGCACAAGCCTATATGATTCAATAGTTGAATCAACAGTTGTATGATTATTAAGATAGCCATGGTACATTACCCTAATTGTACTAAAGGACCTATTATGCAAATTATTCATTCTTCATTTCAGATCAGGGAATGATATTTGCAATAACATTTGTTGCATAATGGCTCGATGTGGGCTCGCATTTCCAACATCGCTGATGTCAAAGTGGAATGGGACAAACTCATCCTCAGAAGAAGTGTAATCGGAGTCATCCTGCGAGGGATCATCCAGGTCAAAATCAAAAGGAACGAAATTATCAGTGGAAGTATACGAACTCAGATCGTCCTCAAGAATTTCACCTGAATCATTGTCTTCAACAAGAGGCCTGAATCTATCAAAATAAATGGCAGCATCATAACCGACCTCAATCATCTTTACTTTTGAGTGACTAGGAACGAACTTATCAGTGGAACAAGTCAAACTAGGTCCGTCCCGTCTAGTCTTGGTATCTGTCCTCCACTCAATGGGATCAATCAGGTAGATACTTTGGATTTCATCAACACATCGCCACACACCAGAAGGAGGAACCACGAGGTCTATGCTTTCCGATTTCCTCCCCTTTCGAGGGATTCGTCGGGTCTCATCAATGGTCGCTAAGCAAACATCTCTAGTAGCATCAGATCGGTCGCGGGCCTTGGAGTCAGCTAGAATCAGTGAAGGTGCATCAGGTGCAGGTCTCTGGTTTACTATGGGTGCGGTAATCAACACTTCGCTCTCGTCAGCAAGACGGAAGCGAATCTCTCCTGTCCATAGTCAATAACGACCCTCGCACAGGCGAGGAATGGTCGTCCCAGGATAATTGGATATTGCTCCCCTGTGGAGGTCTCCATGGGCAATACGACAAAGTCTACATGGTAGCTCGTGCCCTGAGTCGAAATGACGGCGTTTTCAAGGATACCCTTCGACCTCTTAATAGATCCATCAGCAAACTGAACGATCATCCTGGTTTTCTTAATATATCGCAAGCAATCCTAAAACTAAGGGCTCAATCACACAAAATAAAGAAAACAAAATCGGAAAACAAAGTAAAAAAATGTGACGAAAATCGTAGAAATTTGCGGTGAGCCCCCAAGTGAACAAACACTTGGAAGTTGGGCCCAAAAGTCCAAAGTCCTAAGTACCTATATTATTACAATAATGAAGTGGTCTCTCTCACACAAAAATTATACTAATAAATGCAGGAAGTAAATGCTACAACTAATGGTGGAGCTCGGTCTTCAAAAATCCTCTTCATCTCCTTCGGTCCTAGGCTGGAGATGCCAGCTTCACGTGGGTGCGTAGGCACCTCGGGTAAAGCGCCTCCCTCGATCCATGGTTCCTCGCACAAAGTCAACAAAGAAGAGAGGTTAGACAGCTCAAAAGATATATCAAATAAAAAGCAAATAAATGAAGCTGCAAAAGTAGACAAGAAATCACAAACACGAACAACAAGCCAAACTATGCACTGTTGCTCCCCGACAACGGCGCCATTTGATAAACACGAAATTTAGAGCGGTCGTATTGATTCACAAGGCGAATCAACAGTCGGTGTATTGACCACTAGAAAATCCCGTATTTAATCAACAATGAACCCACAATTAATTATCAAACAATGACAAACAAATGTGGAGTCAAATTTATTTTTAACTCTACATAAAAGATGTATAGAAGCAAATACATAGAGAGTTCGAGCACAGGGAGCAAGGCAGGATAGATCAGGCAAAATGCTCAAAAATGTGATATGATTAAGTGTCTACAATATGCAAATTTTTGTGGGTTTTTAATTATATATTTTTAATTTTTAATTTTGTATTTTGGTTTTCTTTTTACTGATTTTGTATTTTCTTTTTATATTTTATATTTTTGTATTTTCTTTTTCAATAATAGAAT
Source organism: Ottelia alismoides (assembly GCA_037367405.1). NCBI lineage: Eukaryota > Viridiplantae > Streptophyta > Magnoliopsida > Alismatales > Hydrocharitaceae > Ottelia > Ottelia alismoides. The sequence continues at coordinate 420,676 of JAZKJV010003791.1, forward strand.
ATATATACAATGTAAGGAAGAGAGGGATAGAGTATTCATAAAAATAGGTAAAAATAGTCAAAAATCAGGGAATAAAATATTTTTGGTTTTTTTTATAATTTTCAGACGTTTTTGTGAAATTTGGGGAATTTTCAGAATGTTTTTTGTATTTTTAAAAGTGGAAATACAAGAAAACATTGAGCAAAGGTTTTGGCCGAAATTAAAATGGGAATGAAAAATATCAAACATAGCAATATTTTCCCAAATTAATTTCAAATAGAAGTCAATAGAATAGAGAAGCTACATGACCAGAGTTTATATTTTTAGGATTTTCTATGATTTTCTAGATTTTTTTGAATTTTTTAAGTGTTTTCTAATTTTTAAGGTTTTTTTTGAAATTTTTAGTGGTTTTTGGACTGACACTAAAATATGATAAAACAAACGAAATATATTTTTTTTGGAATTTTTCAAAACGTTTTTATAATTTTTTATGGATTTTCTAATGCAAATAGTAGGAAAAATGCATGTTTTTTATTTTTAATAAATATGAAAATGCAACAAAAATGCAATGCAAAATTATGGCATGAACAAGCAAGTTAACAATCTTAGAATGAATTTTTGCGAATTTTTTTGATTTAAAATGATGCGAGAAATAAATAGACAAAGCACACAAAAATACAAGTCCTGGCAAGGGTATGAACGCAAATAAACAAACATCCAGGGCCTAGTTGCAATTTTGACACAAAATATAGTACTGGATATTGAAGTTAATGGACCAAGTACAAACTCCAAGAACCGCAAGGGGATGTTTGCAAAAACACCAAGAGACACGTGCGTGAGCACACGCCTCTAGCAGGGATAATCCATCAATTATCAAAAATCCGAGGGCTATAATGCAAAATTTCCAAAAGGTTATACTGCTATAGAAAAAGTTCAAGTGCTAAACATAAATAAAACTAACCCCCAGGGGCCTCTACGCAAAAACGCCAAGTCACGTGACGGCCCGTACCCCTTCGCCCGTCGACGGTCGAGATTAGAACGTGGAAGATGATCGGACAGCTGTCACTGCAAGGGATCCTACGGCTGCTGCTCGCCTCCAAGATCAGGCCCGATCTGACGGCCATAAGGTGACGACGAAGAACAGGGAAGCACCAGCGGCTGGGCGAGCTTCCCCGACCTCCGCCTCCGTACTCCGGCACTTCTTCGAGCTGCAAAGAGGCCTGGGATGTTCCTGGCGGAGTCTTCTATGTGCCTGGGGGCTCAAAAAGTGGTTTTAGACGCTAGAGCGTGCCGACGACGCTGGAGGAGCAAATCCCCTCCAGGCACTCTGGCTAACTCCCAAAATAGCCCCAGGGGCTTGAGCTGCTCCAAACCCTGCAAGAACAAATTAAGAGGGGCACGGGCAAAATGTCGTGACCCTCCAACATGCAAAAAAAGTGCTGGCGATGCTAGGAACACTCGTCGGAGCTTGCTCAGGCGAGGAAGGTGGAGATGGCGATCGATGATGCAACGAGCAGAGTGAAAGGTGGTAATTACTCCTACAGGTACAAGGAATGGAAATGAGCAAGAAAAAGAGAACAAAAACAATACCTTAAGCCCAAGAAGGATGAGGTGAAACCTCGACGGCGGCGGGGCACCGGAGGTAGATGGAACACGGCCGGCGAGCTTCGTCGCACCTCGACGAGGGTACCAGGAGCCTCCCCTGTCACAAGAGTCTCAACCTTGACGCACTCGGAGGTTAGAGGCTCTCCAAAACCGGTTCAAAGTTCAAAGGGAAGATGGGCTGGGTTTTTGACGAGATGGCTCTGGCAGCCGCAAGAACGAGGCTTCTGGAGAAATGCAGCGACGCTCGGCCCAAGGAGAGCTTCCGGTGTGCATCCTCGATCCATGGTGAATAAAAGTCAAGAAGGAATCTACCTGAGATAGTGCAAGATGAAGCCTCGAAAAATCCGCGAAGTAGAGCCAAAAAATGAGTTCTGAGACACAGCAGGGGCGGGTCAGAGAGTTGACCCGAGGTCAACTCTCGGACCCTCCTGGTTGGTCCATGTGGACCAACCAGGAAAAACCCTGGAAAAACTCTTTATAAATTCATTTAAAAATCGAAAATGAATTATTTAATTTTAGGTTATTAAATAAAAATTGTTTTTAATTTTATAAATTTTTTTATGGTGATTTTTAATTATTTTTATGAGGTTATTTTTATAAGTTGCCTTTTTAGGCCTATATAGGTATATTATCTTTTCTATGAGGTTATTTTTTTTCTTTTCTTTTATTTATTCTATAATTTTGGCTTTAATTACAGTGTTTTATACACTATTTACATGCACATGCATGAATGCTAAGATGCTGGATTTAAGGGTATTTACATGTATTTGTTAGGTTTTTGATGCCAAAATGATAGAATAAAGATGATGATATGTGGCTTCATCATTAATCCAGTAATTTATTTAGCAATCGAAAACTATGAGCGGTATTCAGAAACTAAGGTTGTATTAAGATCCCTTGATCTTAATAAATTACTGCAGTACCATTCACAAGTCATTGTCCCTTATGTACATCATACTAAGACATATAGGATCTGACCTTTTGGCCTTGACTTATCCCAGGATCATGACTGACCAAGATGTGTCTAGGCAATTACCCGCTATGATGACAATGTTGCAAGACATGGGGCAAAGGCAACAAGCACTGGAGGAGAGACTCAATGCACAAGCTGAAAAACATGAGGCATCCAAACATGTGGATTCTAGAGTTGAGGGTTCTATTCATTTTTCTGAGGAAGAATCAAGTTACCATCCTTCCACTGAGTCTGCTCCGACCCCAGATGTAGGAGCAATGAAGAAGACCCTTCTTAGACATCAAAAATTACTTGACAATTATCGAAAGGAAAAAATTCCTCGATTCAAAGGTGTAGAGACACATGTGGAGGTTGAATTATGGTTCGATGATGTTAGTAGGATTTTGAGGATAATCCATGCACCAGTTGATACATGGGTGCACTTTTCTTATTACTCCCTAGCAGATTATGCACGACGATGGTGGAGAGCAATTTCCATGAAATTAGCAGATCCTATTCCATGAAATATCTTGTCCCTCCCATTGGAAAGAATTGAAGAGGAGGGAGTTAGCCTCTTTGACCTAAGGATCCAAGAATGTACGAGATTATCATATTCACTTTACGCAACAGCTACGTTACTCCCCAGCTTTTAGAAGCTTCACCACAAGAGTGTCTTACCAAATTTGTTAGCAGTCTTCAGGGAGATTTGAGAGAGAAGCTTGCAGGTTTTAGAGCCACCACTGTAGATGAAACCATGGACATCGCCTCTCGTATTGAGATGGAGAGGGATGAAAACCGCCAAAGAAGAAGCTTTCACTTTACTAATGGACCATCCAAACGTAAGGAGAATTATAACCGAAGAGACAGTCGTTATCATACAGTCGGGTCTAATATAAGCTCTCTACAGACTTTGGGATAGGAATTATCTAGAAGAAGGGGTTTCTCTAGACCTCCACTATATCCTCACGACTCAGCAACAGGAGCTAGCAGCTCTGTGGCTGAGTCTTCAGCTCAAACAGGAGCACGTGTGTGTTTTTATTGTCATCAGGAAGGCCACATCAAGAGAGATCGTCCGAAGTTGAGAGGGTCAGGGGTTTAAATCAACCCCATTTAACGGTATAACATCCACCTTGAGCAATGGAGCAACGCGCGGAGGAAGACATGGTAGAGGTCGTGGCTCACAAGAAGCATCTCCTACACAGCAACCACCACAAAGTGTTGCGGGTACTAGCTTGCCTATTCCCAATGGCCACCTCAATGCAATCACTGAAGAAGAAGCCTACAATTCAGGTACGGTCGTACGAGGTACCGTTACTATTCATGGCTTTTCAGTACATGCCTTATTTGATTCTGGTGCTTCACATTCATTTATTGCTCGATGGTTAGTACTCACTTTGCATAAGATACCAATAGAAGTACAACAATCCTATTTGATCAAGGGACTAGGAGGACAAGTATTTATAATCCGAGAAATCCTGGATGATTGTGTAGTATTGATAGCAGGACATCAGCTACCTGTTTCCCTATTACTTATTGAAATGGATGACTTTGATCTCATCCTTGGGATGGATTGGCTAGAATGGCATCATGCATGTATTGATTGTTTTCATAAAATAGTAACGTTTCACCTATCTAACTCGATAGACTTCCAGTTCATTGGAAAGACATCCATTGATAATGTTGAATACATATCTACTCTAAAGGCACAACAACTGTTACAAGGGTGCCACGGCTATTTAGCTTATGTAACCACTACATCAGGGTCAGATGGAATGATGGAAGATATACCTATAGGTGTGAATTTCCTGATGTACTTCCAGAGGAACTACCTGGATTACCACCTGAGCGAGATATTGAATTTGAAATCTCTCATACCTGATACTCAACCTATCTCTATCCCTCCGTATAGGATGGCACCAGCTGAATTACGAGAGTTAAAGGTACAGTTGCAAGAACTGTTAGATAAAGGATTCATTCGTCCTAGTATTTCACCATAGGGATCGCCTGTCTTATTTGTCATAAAAAAGGATGGGTCAATGCTCTTGTGCATTGACTATAGATAGTTAAACAAGAGGACAATAAAGAATAAGTATCCTCTACCAAGAATATATTATCTCTTTGACCAATTACAGGGTTCGACTGTGTATTCCAAGATTAACTTAAGATATGCATCAGTTGAAGATAAAAGATGCGGATATCCCAAAGACAGTCTTTCGAACTAGATATGGACATTATGAATTCTTAGTTATGCCTTTTGGATTAACAAATGCCCTAGCAGCTTTCATTGATCTCATGAATAGAGTATTCAAGGAGTTCATAGATCACTTTGTAGTAGTCGTTATTGATGATGTGCTTATTTACTCCAAGAATAAGTATCTGCATGAATACCATCTCAGGCAGGCACTTGAAACATTAAGGAAAAACAAGTTGTATGCTTAATATAGCAAATGTGACTTCTAGTTATCTGAATTATCTTTCTTAGGCCATATTATTTTCTAGAGAAGGTATATCAGTTGATCCTACAAAGGTTAGTGTGGTGATGAGTTGGGAATTTCCGAATACCTTCAGAGAAATACAATCTTTTCTAGGTTTAGCTGGATATTATAGAAGATTCGTGAAGGACTTTTCTCGAATGGCATTGCCAATGACGAGGCTAACTCAGAAGGAAGTCTCATTCATATGGTCTGACACATGTGAAGCTAGTTTTCAGACACTGAAAGAATACCTAACATCTGCACCTATCCTTACTCTACCCTCTGGGAGTGAAGGGTTTACAGTTTACACTGATGCGTCTAAAGAAGGACTTGGAGCAGTTCTTATGCAACATGGTAAGGTAGTTACGTATGCATCATGACAGCTCAGGACACATGAAAAGAACTACCCAACTCATGACCTTGAATTAGCTGTTGTAGTTTTTGCTTTAATGATATGGAGACATACTTCTGAAATCTTCAATGATCATAAAATCTTGAAATATCTATTTGATCATAAGGAACTCAATATGAGATAGAGACGGTGGCTAGAGTAGTTGAAAGACTATGATTGCACTATCTCCTACCACCCTGGTAAGGGGAACATCGTAGCAGATGTCCTTAGCAGAAGAACTTATTCACCTGGGATGGTGAGTGTTATCCACTTCTGAGGTTTACTATCAACGTTAAGTGAATGAAAACCATTTGATAGTAGTGCCGATATTATAACTATTACTCAACGATATAAACCAGGGATCTGGGATAGAATAAAGAAAGGACAAGAGGATGATTTAGTCCTTAAAGACTTAAAACAACAGCTTGAGAAGAATGAGAGAAAGGGATTTCAGATACAAGATGGGTTACTGTATAACCATCACAGAGTTCGTGTACCAAACACACTTGAACTAAGAAAAGACATCTTACGTGAATCGCACTGTTCAAGATTATCTATTCATCAAAGAATTACAAAGATGTATAAGGATCTTCATTCATACTTTTGGTGGTCGGGAATGAAGAAGGATGTTGCTGAGTTTGTGAATTCATGTTTCACTTTCCAGCAAGTAAAGGCTTCACACCAAAAGCCACCAGGATTATTGCAACCCCTCCCTATACCTGAATGGAAATGGTAAAGCATTTTCCATAGACTTTGTTACTGGATTACCTCAGACGACTGGTAGTAAAGATAGTATCTGGTTTATAATAGATCGTCTGACGAAAGTAGCACACTTTATTCCAATAAGCTTATCTTTCACTCCAGACCAGCTTGCCGGGTTATATATTACACATGTGATTCGTCTCGATGGCATTCCAAAAGAAGTAGTTTCTGATCGAGATTCATGATTCACCTCACATTATTGGGAGAACTTCATGAAATCCTTAGGCACACAATTATGCTTGAGCACATTATATCATCCACAAACAGATGGTCAATCAGAACGTACTATTCAGACTTTAGAGGATATGTTACGAACATGTGCCTTAGAATGGAAAGGATCATGGATTAAACATTTACCTCTTGCAGAATTCACATACAACAACAGTTACCATACAAGTATTAGCATGGCACCATTTGAAGAATTTTATGGGCGTACATGTACTACTCCTTTGTGTTAGCAAGAGGTCGGGATAAAGAACCTTTATGATTTAGACAGACTCCAAGAGACTCGGGAAGTTGTACAGCTTGCTCGAAAAAGACTTTTGGCTGCTCAGAGTTGCCAGAAAATCTATAGTGATGCTAGGAGAAAAGATCTTGAGTTTGAAATAGGCGACATTGGATTCCTCAAAGTATCGCCTATGAAGGGAGTTCAGAGGTTTGGCTTGCATGGAAAGTTGACACCCAGGTTCGTGGGTACCTTTGAAATCATTCAACGGATTAGAAAAGTTGCGTATAGACTTGCACCTCTTCCACATCTTTCGGCAATACAAGATGTTTTTCATATATCAAATATGAGAAAATACATTAGGGATCCAGAACATAAGATAAGTTATAATGATTTACATGTTGAGCCATACCTGACATATCAAGAAATGCCTGTGGAAATACTAAGTAGAGATATCAAGAAGAATAAAGAGGTACCTCTACTTAAAGTATTGTGGCAGAACCAAGAGTTTGAAGAAGACACATGGGAATCAGAGGTGGAAATGAGAGAGAAATACCCATACTTGTTTGAGTGATAACACTATGTGTTGTATATCTTCATTATAAATGAAATGGTGTCCATTCTCTTTAAGGTTGTTATGATTTCAATCCTCTTTAAGGTTGTTATGCCTGCATTTCTAGTCTCGAGGACGAGACTTCCGTTAAGGTTGTTATAATTGTAAATTCTTAAACTTGGTCCCTCTCAGATCCTATATCATTAGATCCGACTTGTCAAGAGGAAACCAACACAATTTGTTTCGTATGAATCGGACTTCGTTTGGAATTGTTATGATTTTTGGAAGAAAGAGAAGCAAAGAGGTTTAAGGCATCATTAACCCATAATGAGCGTCATTAAGACTAATTAAACATGATTAAAGAAACTAATGATAGAGTGAAAACCACTATGACCATTAATGAACACTAATCAGTGGTTAGCAAAATATAAGCATAAGCTACGAAAGTTAAATTGTAATTAGTGAAAGTTAATTACGATTAGTGTTAATTAAGCATCATTAGCAAATCTAGAATCCTCTAGAATGTTCTAACTTGAGCCCTAAGTTTCGGATAAGTTTTGGTCAAAACCATAGGCCAAAATCACGTGCTGCTAACCACGGTTAAGGGCTAAACCATGGTTTACTTACCATGGTTGGCGCTTTTCTAGAGCCTATAAATATCCCCCTACCCATTCATTCTCTATAATTTCTACTACCACCACCACCCAAGGGCTAGGGTTGAGAGGTCAGGAGGAGGAGTGGGTGGTGGGGAAAGAACGCCAGCGAAGCGCTACCGGGAGAATGAGGAGGAGGAAGGTATGATCCTCTCTTAGTAGTAGCTTCGTATGCTAGACTTTCAATTCATCCTCTTTTATTACAAGTTTTGTTCTTGATTCATCTTTCTTTCTAATTCATTTCCTGTTGTGGTTCGAGGAGAAATCTGTGTAACACCCTACTTAAGTGCAGGCGGCTATGCACGTCAGTGAATCCTGTGATTCGTCATACATTCACTCACCTAAGACGCGTGGTGTCTACCGATTCTCCAGTGCTTATTGTTCTTTCTTTTCTTTTTTTTAGTTATTTTGATGGAGAAATCTGTGTAGTACCCTACTTAGGTGCGGGCAGCTATGCATGTCAGTGAACCCTGTGATTCATCACACATTCACTCATCTATGATGCGTGGTGTCTGCCTATTCTCCATCGCTTATGTTTCTATTCTTTCAAATTCTTCTTTTATAGTTATTTTTGATGGAGAAATATGTAATATCCTACTTAGGTGCGGGCGGCTATGCACGTCAGTGAACCTTATGATTCGTCACACATTCACTCACGTAAGACGTGTAGTGTCTACCGATTCTCCATCACTTGCAGTTTGATTATATTATTTCAGTTTCGCTGTTATTTTCCTCTCGATTGATTTAATAGAAGAAACTCTTTTCATTTTATTTTGAAATATGTCTCGATATAAGGGCAAACTCTACCGAAAGTTTCTGAGAAATATGTCCCGATATAAGGAGAAACTCTGCCGAAAGTTTCCTAGAAATATCACCCCGTATAAGGGGAAGCTCTGCTGAAATTTCAAGAGAAAATATGTTCTTGGCGTTCTTCGTGTTCTTCATGTTCTTTGCGTTCTTCGTTTCATTGCCTTCTTGACACGTTCCTGGCGGTTTTGATATAAAAATGAAATTCAATCTTTTCAGGAGCCTTAAAACATCCTTTCTGAAAACGAACACGATAAAGCATTGCATACGCGAGAACGAGCTCTATTAGGTAACGAAATCCTTCCTTTTGTTGTTGGGTTTTCATACGAGATTATTGAAATTCTTGATTTTATGTTCTTTGCTATGAAGAACCTTAATTTTGGCTATTTTTTGAAAAAGTCTGAAGAGTTACTTTTGATTCCCACTAAAATAAGGCTTAAGCATCGAATTGATGCAGTGGCTTGAAAGTTATGTTTTAGGAGTTAAAATAGGCATAAATACGAGTATATATGCATATGAATAATATATATGTGAGCATATACTAAGTGTTGTTGATTATGTAAATCGAAGACTTAACGAAAGAATTATATCATGGGAATTGATGTAGTTTGAGTTGGATCCTGAAAAGGATCGTGTATCACGTTAAGTATGACTGGGAGTAGGACTACAGGTCGGGCATGCAACCTGTAGGTTTGTCGGAAGGAACCCATATTGGCGTTTCCCTACCTAGGTGGTACATGGTTGCCTTGTTATGATAAGTATGCACGAAATGAATTATTTGCAACGCGTGGTACCGGGGGCTAATATCTTCGGGTTGAACGACAGAAGATGTGGTCGTGTCATGTGGAGGCACGGGTGGTTCAATAGCGGCTGGGTCACTATAAAATATATTTAAGTCGCTAGGTTATAATGTTAGCCATAGGTTTTAAGCAACCGAGTCCTCAAGGATGGTGTGCTCGTTTGTTTTACAAGCTGAGGATTTGAGACCCTGATTAATAAAAGAAAAGGAAATAGTCAGGGTAGTATTGGAAGATTGGTTGAGGCGACGTGCGATGGCATAAGCTTACCAAGATCAACACACTCTCCAATCTCGAAGTTTCCACAGCTTCGGAGTCCAAGAATGGTGGGGTTCCCCTGAACTAATCCTTGACGTGGAATAGAAAGGAATAGGACTTAAATTAATGAAAAGGAATGAAACCTTTTGTGATAACAAGTTTTGAAAAGCGTTACACAATTTGTTTGCTTTTCTCTTCTTCGTTACTTATCATTGACTAATTTTTATCCTATGATTGATGGAAAATCCAACAGGTGTCAGTGAGCAAGCACAAGGACTTTAGTATTCCAACCAGTTAACGTAGTCATCCAACCAGCCACAATAGCTCTTCTCTGTAAGGTAGTTAGTAATCTTTTGTATATTTTCCTTCAAGCTGATGTACATGTAAATTGTTATAGTGGAACAATGTTTTATGTGAACCTTATTTTGTGAATGAAAATGTATTAAAATACTTTCTTCTGAGTATTTTAATTGCAATCTGTTTCTGAATATTAGTTGTGATTACTGAATAAATTATTGTTGAGTAACAGATCCGGATATGGGAGGATTCGATTACCCAGGAAACGGGGTCGTGACAATTAAAACCCATGACCAACACTTGCCCAAAATGAAGACTTGCAGTACATAGCTACATCATTTCATTAACATATTCTACAATTGTAAAGTATGTTTTACATTTAACTCGGTTGTTATACAATTGTCTAATATTTTCCTATAGTTATTTTCATGCATCCAATGAATATTATTGATTGATTTTTTATTTTACTGATCAACATATAAATTTTACCATGAGAGCATGGATTTTACAAAATATACATAAATTTTACAACGGATAACGAATTTTGATGGACCTACGACATTGGAAACACGTTGGATGGACATATAAAATAATTTATACATTAATAATAAGCAATTTATTTTACAATAATCACATGTATTTTACAAAAAAAACGTATTTTACGGAAAATATCACAATTTCTAAACATTGCTCTAACAAAATGTTCTCGAAAGAGACTACAAAAATTTTCAAAATAAATCAAATGCAGTTTAGAAAAAGATTATGAATTTTACAAAGAAAATATACATTTTGCAAACATTGTTTCCTCAGAATATTGGACGATTATTTTCAAAATAAATTAAACGGATTTTACAAAAAGAATGTTCACCACTTGCATATTAATTGATTAGCCAATTATCAAATCGCCCTATATTTTAGGAAACTCAACTATACAAAAAAATATAAATTTTTGTTAGATGTGAGTTTTTTTACGAACATCAGTTGTTATACTTTTATAACTTATAACACGAAATTGTGAAATATCTCAATCATTTGTAATTAATAGCAGTTATTTCAAAATGAGAGCCTTTATTCCACCATATTTCTGTGCAATTCAACGTACACTCCTCAACGTCTACCTAAATATAGAAAGTTCAAGGACGTGTATTTTACTAAATTAACACTAATTTAATCGGTCCTCCATTTTAGGAATGCTAGTTGATACGAAAACCACATATTGGTTTCAATCTCAAGCCACTCATCATCCAATGGCCTAAAATGTCACTTTTATATAATCAAAGAAAAGGTGACACACACATACGGTAACACACGCGCACAAGCTAACACACATACACGCCCACACACATGCACATACGGTAACACACGCGCACAAGGTAACACACATACACACCCACACACATGCACGATATAAGTAAATAATTCCATTTTATAATCATGTTACTTTATATAACACATGCCCATGATGTAAAGAGTAAACTGCTGAACATGATTCCTAATAAGAGTACAACTATTCTCATTCAATCTCATTATTTCACTTTTCATTTTTATCTTTATTCCACTTTAGCCATCCTTATTACACTTTATTATTCTTATTTATATCATTCCAACCGAACAGAAAATTAACATTTATTCTCTTTATTCCTGACGACCAGAACGTCTCAAAAGGTATTTGGCTTAAAAAAAAGCAAATATGACAACTCACCCAATATGAGACCTTACCCCTTTTCAGTTTTCTTTAGCCGGTGACCAGACGGATAATATAATTTAAATGCACATGGCAAAAAGGGATTTACTTTTGCTTCCCACGACCCATTCAGCTGGGCTGCTACCCCTGAATCCAATCCAGATCATACAAACCGTCGGGTAATAATGCAACCAAACAAAAAGTAGAAATTCGAATCAAATATATCAAAGTATAGGTCAATCAAGACAGAAAAATGTATCGACCATTATTGAGGACCCCATACATCTGCACTTAGTCAACACCATTCACCATAATGAAAATGTCAACCCGCAAACGCCGTCCATTTCATAACTCAAATAATGCAAAACCACACCTCACATGCATGGTCGAATAATAATAAATCATGCACATGTGGATGAATGAGGTGGACTCAATGTTCGTGGACTTGGAAACAAAGCATATTTTATGAAGGCCACATCCTGTCCAACACAGCTCCACCAACTCCGCAGAAATTCACGCCTAACCGATATATCATGTGCTATTGTAAATATTTATAAACCATGGAAACAAAAAAAGGAAAAAGGTGAAAAAAAAAAACAAAGCTGCCAGGTAGAATACGATATGCCAATATCACCAACACAAACAGAAGGTAATAACATGGTGAATCAAAATGATACAAACATCAACAAAGCTTTCACATGACATCATCTTCATCCCACAATCAAGAAGAATGAATGAACATAGATGGAACCCGAGAAGTAGTGTAGAGCTAAAATGTGCATCACTTGTAGATCCGGAGAGTTCAACTGGTTAGAAAATCTCATCCATGCTATGCTCCTCACAAGAGAAGCATCATACCACCTGAGATCACAGCAACAAATTGCGCGATCATGTAAAATCCATTGTGGACAGCTGCTGAATTGGCAGGCTTCTCCGACTGAGGAGAGCCAGCTGCACCTCCCTTGACAGATGGACTGGTGTCGGAAGGTTTGACGGCCACCGGTGCGGGAGCAGGAGCAGGAGGTGCAGGCGGCGGGGCCTCACCGAAGATAGCAACCGGTAGAAGAACACTCTCGATCTCATAGACAGCCACTGGCCTAGTTGCGATCACGCTGCTGCTTATCTTGGGGTTGGACCAGTCAGAATCGACACGGATGAGCCCGGACGCATCGCTAAAGTTGAGGGTGTACTGGCCGCCAGCAAATGTGCTCACGGGGTTGTGATGGCTAAGGTTCTTGAACTCGGCGAAGCTGTAGTAGTTGGGGAGTGCGTGGAAGAGGACCAGTGATTTCAGCTGATCCTGGGTGAGGTTCGAAAGCGAAGGCTTCTTGAGGGAGGCAAATGCTGCATCGGTCGGGACGAAGATGGTGATGCCCTGATCCGTGTTGTTGGCTTGGTTTTGGAAGGTGTCAATGACTTTGGTCTGGACAAGATAACTCAGGAAGGTGTGGAACGGGCCGGCAACTGTGAGGAGGTCGGTGAGGTTGACGAAATGCGGGGCAGGTGCAGGCGCCGAAGCTGGGGATAACGATGGAGGCGCATGGGCTGCTGGGGCAGCCAGAGACGATGAAACTGTGAGCAGCAGAGCTCCACAAAACAGAGGAGCAAAGACTTGGGTCATTTTCTCTTGTTGGGAAGAGACCACTCAGCCTCTGAAATGATATGTGGAACAACAAATTCTTTCATCAAAAAGTTGGCTATCTTCCAAAATGCAAAGAATGGTTCATGTAGAAATTTCTGGTTTTATCGTGTAGAAGGGATATAGATAATGAATGGACAGGGTGTTTTATGAACATCAGACAAAAATCGTGCCTAGTCAAACAAATCAATAAAAAATAATTTCCACCATCTATATTTTCCTCCGGAAGCAGATCTGAAGTCACTGACTAAGATTAACATTACCACATAATAAACTTTCATGTTATGGCATCCTTGTTGAAAAATAAGAGCACCAAATCCACCAGGAATAATTTTTTATTTTCCTTTTAGAAGAGACTGAAGATCTACTGCATGTTTTAATAAATATTTTTTCACGTCTGCCTTTCCAGAGAAGAAAAAAAGCTATGCACAGAAAACCCATTGCTGTCATTTTTTTAAAGAGGTATGGCCTGTTAAGTACCAAAACTGGAAAAGTGGGTTGCTTTATTCCATCAGCTCTACCAATCCTAACAATCGGAAAAAGGAAAACAAAAGATAGAGTCTCTAAGTTGAAATAGAGCGATCAAACGAACAAAACATTTGCCATGTCATGTTGCCACGAATCAAGGAAATGGAACAAGAGCTAGCAAGGAGAGAACAATAGAGAGAACTTCAGCAGAAATTCTTCCCGCAAAAAAAAGACCCCATCTGAAGAAAATGGAGTTCCGCCCATGAAGATCAAAGATCAGATCTGAGCTCCCCAACAAGAAACAAGTGATACCCAACCAGGAGACCCCAAAAGATCTCTCACCTTTACTCGTAAAAGGACAAAAGCGAAGCCCCACAGAACCCACAAAAGCATTTACAGAAAGATCAAAACTTTCTTAACAAGGAGAACCACACACATCAAAGCAAGAATGGGTTGAGAGAAAAGAGAGAGTTCTTGGAGGGGAAGACAATACCTGAGCGAGGGTCAAGGACAAAAGGAAAAGAGGGGGAAGGAGAGGCAATGAGAGCACCTTCGAGGTGAGGTTTGGCATTAAGGTATATAAAGGCGTAGGGATGTGTGTTATGGCAGGAGATGTGTGCATGCAGTGGGCGGCAGCTGGTGGAGGCAGGGTTAGATGCCCTTCAATTACATTAAACTATGTTTTGGAGTATAACTCAGGATATTGCTAAGGATGTTGGTGTTTCTCGACAAAAAAGCCCAAAATTTTACTGAGTAAAACTACATAAAGGTCCTTATGTTTTAGATAAATATCGAAAGAGTCCTTAGAGTCAAATTAACATTTTGCGTGTCTAACTTTTGGTACTCTACATGTCCATTTGGTAACCGCAATACATGAATTGAAGTAAACTCCTTGCAATGAGTTACTATAACGGATGATTTTTTGAAACATTAGACGTTTAGATGGTTGATATGGTTGGAATATTAGATGTGATGCAACATATTATTTTTTAAGAGATTTACGAGAGTACTACACTACTTAAATTCATAAGTCAAAATATCACCTTTTTTATTAAAGTCCCTTTCATTCTTTACCCCGAAGATTTGATAGGTGAATATGTCACTCGTGCCCTTCTTAGCTTCTACAATATCATATGTGTCCTTTCTTTTTTTGGAAAATCAGTAGTGACCTAAGTTTCTTACAAAATTCACGAATCTACCTTGAAGTAATATCAGTGCTTTATATTAATGAAAGTACAGAATTAAGAATTTTGTACGAAGCCAGAGGCACATCTGATATTACAAAATGGGAGGGGTTCCATGAGTTAGCAAGGACATAGGTGATAAAAACCGAACAAATGGCTACCCTCATCAAAATTAAAGAAAATACAAAAATGCCGTAGAATTATTTGCCATAAAAAATACGTTAGTGGGTTTTTATAAAATGTCATATCTTAGCTGGTTGGTTTTTATAATTCAATGGATTTAAAAACAAGATGTTTGGGCGCATGTAACAATACTGAAGTCACTAGAAAATTGATTTCCTTTCTTTAGCATTTCTTGTGATGTTAGATCTTCAAATTGAGAATCTAGAGGCTAATCTAAAGGTAGTTGTCGTGATCACTAGCTAAATAACGACTTGATTTTCAAAATAGGAAAGAGGATATTTTATATATTAGAATAAGAACTCATGTGCCTTATGCTATGCATAGAGTACAGCAACCATTCTTTGGAAGATGATGTCACATTGGGTTCTCGAGAATAAAAGATGGCGAGCCAAAGTAGAAAAAAATATTTATTTCTGACATTTATGCTCCTCTTTTTTGGAATACCAATTGTGTCCTTTGGGCCGGTCTTACAACCCACATCTTACACAAACGTTAACTTTCGGACATATGGGTAATTAGATAGAGTACTTGGGGTAGATATGTAATTTTAAACATCTTCTTCTTCCTCCTCCTCATACGCAAAACTCACCACCACATCCTCCTTTGGGCCCCTTATCCTACGCCATGAGTCCTATAGCCCCCTCCTAAGTTGTCCCCCATATCTAATCCCAACTCCTCCAACCCCCTCTGCCTCCGACCCTAGCCCTCCAACACCCTCCTACATGTCATTCATCTCCTCCATCACACCTTCGGAACCCTCCTATTCATTAGATCAAGGGTATCTGATGCAAGAAGAACTTCGAGCGCCAACCTTGCATCACCTACAGAGAACGACATCCTTCGACAGGGTAACGTGAGAGATGGTGATGATGAATCCATGATTTGTCATCTTTATTTTTTTATTTTAGCTTCATTTACGTAGTCAAACACCTGTAAATACCCATTAATTTCATGTAATTACCATTTTACATTCATTTGTCAAGTATGCATTCTTAACACTTTTTGTATAAAAAATAAAAGAATAAAGAAGAAAAGAAAAATAAAGGTTGTATTTATGAAATAAATGCTTATTGATCCGAACCCTGAGAGAAGGTCAAGACTTGACTCGATCGATCAGGAAAAAAGTAGGGGGAGATAGGGTCTTTCATTTAAAAATCCAAAATAATTTGTATATTTGTTCCCTTTATATTTGTATGAAACTTGTACTATTTTATTTGTACATAAATTGACCTCAAATTTATTATTTTGTAAACAAAAATTGTAAAAAAATTTGTAAATAATAAAAATAATTGCAAAATAACATAATAATAATCACACTAAAAAATCGCAAAACGATAATTGAATACTAATTCCGGCAACACACGAACTCAAATTGAACCGAACTCACTTCAATTATACTCCAAATTAAATTTTCTTCCAAATGGTTGTAATTTCATTTTTTTTAGAGTTAAGGTTAAAAAGTCGGTTTTCTGGGGTGTTTTGTGCAGTTTCACCACTTACATATTTGTATATTTAATTCATATTTATTTTCTAAACATAATGTACATAATTGTAAATATTATTTTCATTAAAAAATAAAATAATATATAAATAATAAAATTTTAAAAAATTATTATTTAAAAATTATTTCCTTATTTGTATATGTGTATATTGTATTATATGTACATCATATTTGTATACAACTAATTTCCTTATATAAAAATCACCATAAAATAAATATCTAAAATTTATTAATTAATTTAATTTACTTACGAAATTTTATTTAATTGGTTGATTTATTTAATTTATTTGATTTAAAAACCTACCTTGTATATAAGATATGAATCCATACATTTAATGGCCATCAATAAGGCGGCTAATTAACTTCTATAAATTATTTTCTTTATTTTAATTAATTACGAAAGTCATTTTTTATTAATTAACTAATTTTATTATTTTATTAATTCACTACTAAACACCTTCCCCTTTTGTACATTCTTTCCTTTTTGAATTTTCTTCTCTTTTTAATGGGCTCCTCTTCCTTCGTTATTCGTTGATCAATCTTTGGTGGAGAGGAGCCCGATCTCCGAGAGCTATCTTGTTGAAGAAGGGTGTCCAGCCTCCGAACCGTCCGGTGACAGCGTATCATCTCTCATCAAGGTCATCATGGCATATCTGATCCTGAGGTGAGATCCAACGTTATTTCCTTTTGTTTTTCCTAGATTAAATTTTAGATACAAGTTATGCTTTGATTTCGTAAAATTTAGATTTTAAAACCCAAGATAATTTCACCACAACTCGATTCTGATCCGACACCGATTTTTTAACTCATCTCGCGATCTCTCCGTTTCACGTTCTATCTCACACAACCACGCACGGTGCTCGGAGATCTGGATCTGTTTCATCACTTTCCATCGGATCCCCATTCACGTATCTTATTTTGTTTATAAATAAATAAAAATAAAAAATACATGGTTGTTCCTATTTCTAACACTTGTTTTATAGGGGAATCAAAATAAATAAAATAAAAAATAATTTTACTTATGCTCACATTTTCTATTTCAAAAAATATATATAAAAAATTCCTTTCATATACAGTTTAAAAAAACAATAAAAACATGTCACGCACGACCGTGGTCATTCCCCCTCCGCGCGCCTCCCCTAGCATCGCTCCGCCGCCAGGCTGCTCCCTCTCCACTCACCGTCGATGCCACTCTGCCCCGTACCTCCTTCCCCCAGCGGTGTCTCCACTTACCAAGCCCTCCATCCAGACTCGTCGTTCCTCTGCCTGCGAGCCGCATGAGGCCCACGCCTCGGCACGACCCCGTGCCGACCCGACCATAATCAAATGACGCCCTCGTGCTCCCTTGAAGGATATGGTTAGATCCTCAAGCACATCACGGAAGCGTGAGCATCCTATCGAATACAATGAAGAATGACTAGTCGGACTAATTGTTCTATGCAGCGGAAATTAAAAATTTTTCATGCGATGAAAGCACATGATCCAAGAACACTTCTTGGATCGTTTCGTCTAAACCGCAAACAAGTAATAGGATTACCTCTTGAAGCGTGGTTGTGATCTAGTCTCTAAACAAAGAGACTTCCTGTCTCAAGTCTGATCCGACGGAGGAGACGCTTGCGAGCGTGTTGATGAAGCACGTGCTTCTCACAATCCATGTTGATGATCCAAGCAGAGGACCTCCTGATCTTGACACACGATATCCGACGTCTTATTCACGAGCGAGGCGCACCGAAGGAGACGGAGATCCACGAGCAAACGATCGGGCAGCATAACGACGACGCTGCGGTGATGGAGAATCTCTCTAGGGCATCCATGGTGGATGGCCACATGAGAGAGAGAGAGAGAGTAGGCATGTAGAGAGAAAGAGAGAGACTTATGTTCTCATTATGTAAAGAAGAGCAATGGGGTTCCTCTCCTTTTATAATATTTTAGGATCCATGGATCTCAATCCATGGTCAACACAAATCAAATGGCTCTCATTGATTTGTGTTTCTTTTAATGGCTAAGATTTGTGTTGGTAAAAACCAACAACAATTAATTTTATTTAGATTAAATCTATATTGATAAATCAATATAAATCAATCCCAAATTAAATCAATCAGGCATGGAGATTATGGAATGAAGATTGCCAACTTCCATAATATGGGATTTGGTTGCAATCTCATGTAATCTTATGATATCTCATGAGATTATATTATTCCATGGAAATCTCCAAGATTTACAACAATAATTGTTGTAAATTATTCAACAAAAATAATTCATAATTATTTTTTGAATATTGCAATCTTGCCATTGGAAAATTGTGAATCACATTCACAACCCAAAATAAATGTGAATTACATTTTCAATTTAATGTCCAACGTGAATCCAATTCACATTAACATTTAATTAACAAATGTAAATTATAAATAGCTCTCTCTTATATATTATAAATCACATTTATAACATATATGATTAATATGGATAGTGCTATCATCATTATTCATATCTATGATAATTAAATCACATTTAATCATCTTGGATCTCTATTCTCATGCTCCCAAATAATATGAATCACATTCAAATTATTTACATCTTTGACAATTAAATCACATTTAATTATCTAAGATAACTTTCCTTATAATATGAATCAAATTCATATTACTCGCGATAATTCAATCACATTCAATTATCCATTTTCTCAATGCTCGGATACATGTATCAACAATGAAATTATCCTGAACCCTTTCAAGGATAATGCGCTTTCTCCGCAGATACTTGGAGATAAGGATAGGATGATTGTATTGTTCCGCGTATAGTGACTTGGATATTGAGATCATATTTCAATCTAGATCGCGGGCCTCTGACGAGTCCGAAATTCGATTGTTAAGAAGATGTATTTATCGTCATGCGTTCGTTGTAGGCGGCAATCGGAATCGGTCAAGAAAATAACCACACCAAATATTTGTCGATTTTAATGAATGTGGTTTTTTTATTTATTTTACTTCGGCAAGTCCCAAGGTCGAACACAGGGAGGCACGGGAACAACCTAGAATTATGTCTATCAAAATTCGTGTGCGGTTTTTGAGGAGGTCTTTTTTTTAATTTTTAATGCAATGAAGGATGCAATATGCAATTTTGGCCTATTTTAGGGACTAGAATATCAATTACATTCAAACGATGTTCGAAAAATATGAAACTTGGCCACGATGCAAAATATGGTGAAATAAATGCACTTTATTTTTTTTAGAATTTTTGGATGCAATATGATTTTTTTTTGAATTTTTAAATGCAAATAAAATAAATTTTAATATTTAATTATAATAAATACTAAACCTACTTATTTTCAAGGTATAAAATTATCTAAGATCTGTTAGGTATTGGACCGCAGAATAATCCTAAACCTCGAAAATGTGAGATCTAGTACCTATTAAAAATCGAACACTGAAAATTGCAAAATAATTTTTACTTGTAAATCTATTCATGCAAATGCAATTCTTTTTGGGCACTATGTAAAGCACATTAGTTCTACAACATTTGATTTTTCGGGAATTTCTAGAGCAATGGTTAATCAAAGACAAATTTCAGAGCACAAACTGAGTAAAATATGCAATTTTCCATAAAATATCTAATTATTAATTAACTATTAATCACAAAAATGTCCACAATATGTTAAATAGTAGAGAATTAATGGAAGAACGTCATGCTATTTTTTGATTAATAAAATGATGCAGATAAGAGGTTCAAAATGGAGGGGGAATACATGGGTATAACTGCAATAAATAAATATAAATAAAATATGCAAAATACCTAGATGTAATTTCCAAAGAGTTGGGTGGGGGGATTCAACTGCAAAATTGCTAGAGGGGCACGTGTGTGGCACGTGCCCTCTGGTTGGTGAATTGGAGCGCTATATGGAGGAGGTCCAGGGGGACCTCGGGGGGGGTGGGGGGGGGGCTTGCAAATCTGGAGCTCTTCGGGGGCTTGGATGTAAAGTGTCCCCTCACTCACGTGTGTAACACGTGAGGAGGGTATCGGCCTTAGGCCTTGCCGGCGGTGAGCGAAGGAGAGGCGAAGGTGGCCTGGCCAAGGCGGATGTCCGGCGACTGTGGCGGAGCTGAGCATAGCCCAGATGGTGGAGCATAAGGCGGAGGAGCGGGGCACCAGCGGCGTGACGCCGGGGCTTCGAGGGACGACAAGGCGGAGGTTGTCGATGAAGCGGTTGTGCGAAGGTGGTTGTAGTCGCCAGTGAAGTGTTGTCGGAGACGTAGCTGGAGCGTGCGAGTCTGATGGAGGTCGATGGTGAGTCGTGGACGAAGTAGATGAAGATGATGGTCGTTGGCTTGATGCCAATGGCGGAGCAGGGGCAGGTGCGGCGGAGAAGCTCCGTGGCTGCAACGAGGGCCGGGTGAGGTCCTCGGATCTTGCCTCTAAGGTGCCTCATCGGCGTTGTCACCGCGGCGAGGGGCTACCTAGTGCTATCCGCGGATGAGAAAGACGAGGGGCGATGATGGTTATTAGGGTCAGTTCGGGCATCGGAGAAGGAAAGAATCGGGGGAGGATTTGGGGATCGACGATTGAATTGAATCGAGATGTGATGCGAGAAGGAGATGGTCGAGATCCCCGACGGAGATGGCGAGGATGGTGGCGGAGAAAATCGCGGCTGGGCGAAATACGCGGTGGAGGTGGAGGGATCAAATTGGGAAAGGCGGCGGTGGGGAAGATGATCCAGGGGTCGTTTGATCAGCCACAATCGGACGATCCTCTTCGTGCCATGTGGCGATAGGGGTTGCGAAAGGGGAGGGCACGCGCAGAGCATGTGCCTGGGAGGCACGCGTGACACACGTGCGGTGCTTTTTTTTATTTTTTTTATTTTTTTAATTTTTTAAAGAAAAATGAATTAATAAATAAGCCAAAAATGGCTGACACGTGGTGGCTCCAGGAGCTGCCACGTATCAGTACCACAAAATTCGAAATATAAATACTTTGTAAAATAAAAAACAAATAGAAAACAACCTCAGATCGAAAAAGTTTCTTCACAAAAATTGCTCAATGAGATCAACAACTTTCATGAAGACATCAAAATCAAAATCGATCAAATGCATAAAGTGATATTTTTGGGGTATCCCATGTACACATAATACCTTGATTTTTGGGTTTTGTAATTTTTATGTCACTTTTAAATCATATAAAAATCCAGAAAAAATATGGTAAAATCGGAGATAAATATTCACATAAATCTATTTTTTTGAATTTATAAATAGGGTAAATATGTACATAAAATATCAGGTCAAAAAACTGCTAAAATACAAAATGTACAAAAGAGGCCCAAAACCCAACTTTCACATCTGAGCTCCGATTCACTTGAACTTGGTCTTGTTTTGAAGGTAATTGAATGCACATTAGTTCAAAAGTGAGTAGGATTAAAATGGACACTGGATGGAGAAGATATGGGATTTTTAGTCCGGAAATCCTGAAACTAGGGTTTGGGTTTTGTGGTCCACTTATTTGGGTTATTTATTTCTTTGTATTTTTCATTTATTCTTGTTAGTGATATGTACATAGTGGAAGTGGTTTTGGGTTATTAGGAGTTAGCATGAATGAGTTAAAAATCAGGGAAGTTAGGCTATTTATAGGTCATTTTTGGCTTGGATTTTTGGCTTCTTATTTTGTACAGAAATTAGTGCTACAATGCAATTCTTATGAAAACATGCCTGAATGCTAATTATACAGAATAGATGCAGAAATGATATTGATTTTGAGGGATTTGAGCTTAATAAAGGAGATTTAGAGTGATGAACCGAGATTCATCATCCCCCTAAACTTAAACCATGCCCGTCCCTGAGCATCAAAAAGAAATGCCATGAGGTGAAATGAGATTGGATTCCATACCAAGACCATGAGCTGAAGGTGAAAATGAGACTAGACTCGACCTTTGGATTAATAGTTTGGCGGAACTTCTGTGAGACATAGATTTTCAAAATCAATAGCCTTCAAGTTCTACACATCATTGCTACAGTTTAGGCTCAGAGATCATCTTAGATCAATCCTCTTCCCAAAGAATACCCTATGAACATTGAACAATCGACTCATGTGTGTGAAAGGTTTTAGCTCTTCCCACCCAGAATGCCGGACTACCGCATAGACCTCCTCTCCAGTAACTCATCCTCGGGGAGTCAGGTATTTCCTTCTAAGGTCTGTCGCACTGTGTTCACAATCGAATTGGGGGGGGGGGGAGAAGTTAGAAGAAGGGAAAAAGAACTGGAGGGTGGACAATGTAGTCACCTCTCCTTGTGAAAGCTGGCCAGTGTAGCCGAGTCTCCACTAAGATCTGCAGGTTTTCTTTGAAGCTTGGACCTTTTTGGTCAGATATTTATTTGGTAGAATGCTTCTTAGTATTTGAAATTTTTGGTGGTTGTGCTTGGATCTTGTTGTGCCCCTACGGATATAGAATCTTTTTGTTTCCATATATTTTTTGGGGTCTTAGAAAAAATTGTGCCCAGCCATCCATCCCTTTTCGGAAGCTTTATTTCAACCCGTACTCCGATCTTTAGATTTCCACGTTATCAAAAAAGAAACTCACACAGTCTTCCAACATCCTGTCTGAGTTGAGCTAAGTGCATAGTACGAGAGTACAAATTAATTCCCTATTCTAGAGTTATACCCAGAATGAAGAGACCAGGTTAGACACTAAGAGTCAAACGCTGCACATTGTCATGTGTAACTTAAAGAATTAAATCAAAGACCTGAAGCTTCTAAAATCCTATTTCTCGGTGAAGTTCCTCTGAAAATTAGGTGGATTAAGGTCAAGTCCAAACCACTCTCGGTTTTGGCTCATAACTCGGTTCAGATCCCAAAGACTTTTCACAGATGCAAATGAATGCAATGCGTAGATGAAGTGAATGTGTGTGAAATGAAGACATACATTTTTTGTGATTTTTTTATGCAAGGGATTTTTGATTGATTTTTTATGCAAAAATGAATAAGAAGCCTTTTTTTCAAAATTTTTGGGCATAGTCAGTGTTAGTAGCAAACTCTTTTTCTTTTGTTTTGTAGTTTTTGTTCAAATTAATTACGCACCCCGTAAATACATATAGACTTATGCGAAAGTACAAGATATGTTTAAAATATATACAAAGTATATATACAGAACCCCTATACTTAGCAAGTGGTGTGTCCTCAGAGCACAAGAAGCGTAAAGAAGACATAGCTCGAGCTAAACGTTAGAGAGTAAAAAGGAAAAGAAAAAGAACAAGATATACAGGTCCGCCCCCCTATACTTAGACTGTGAACAGTCTGAGTATAGAAGAAGGGCGGGAAAAAATGAAGAGGTCGGGATATGTAAATGAGGAGAGTATATACAGGTGGGTGTCGGTTCCCCCTATACTTTGGCTCTGGTCATCCTAAGTATAGGAGAAGGGTGGAAATGGAGTGATCGAGAAGGAAAAGTGTGATGAGAGAAATGGTTTATACAGATGGCATCGGTCCCTCCCTATACTTAGGCATTGGCCTAAGTAGAGGAAGAAGTTGTACAAGGAGACCGATGTGGTCGGGAGGGAGGGTGGGTAGCCGATGATTAAGGTGATTTTCGGCTGATCTTTTTGTGAGCCTGTGATGGGATATCGGTATAACGAGACGAAGATGAAGCATATGATTCCCAACTATTATCAGTGTCATCCTCAGAAAATCATGACGGATAGTAGATGAAACATTTGAGTCAGATTAAAGGTAGCCATCATCAGAATTATCCTCAGAGGAATAGTATTTGAAAGTGGACACACTCCATATATTCATGTCTTTTTGTTTCTTCAATTATTTCCTAAAAATTTGTTCCTTTTTGGGATCAAGCGATTTGTCTTCAGATGAATACTCAGAAGCACCGGTCTCAGTTAGCTCGTAAGAAATAATTACGGTGTACTTGTAGAGGGTAGGAGCATCACCTTTGGATGAATAGTAGTTAGGAACAGGAGTTATCCAACGAGAATCGAATTTTGGATCCTTGCGAAGATATGGCTTTAGAGCTGCCAAACAGACTTCACTCATGTAGATTACCTTTTCTGGACCTGATGAGGGATCATTAGCCGATTCCTCTTCCAAAAGGTCAAAGGTTACTTTCTTTCTCTTGTTTCGTGAAGGTGTCAGTGCACTTGAGTATCCAGATGAATAACCATCGGAATTCTTCTCCTTGGTCAGTGTGCGGCCTGCATGTTTGTTCTTAATCTTCTGAATGTTGGTGCACTCTTGATTTGAGATGATTTGGTCAAACTATTCATAGTAGGTTGCCCCAGGTGCGACCATGCATGTCTTAGGATCATAGAAGAAATTTTTGTCTATTTTGAGATCCGCGGGAATTGAAATACTAGGAGGATTCTCTGCATGTTCGTTCTTAATTGATTTGATGTTGGAGGATTCCTGTGTCGAGTTGATGTAATCCATGTAGTCAGAGTAGGTTGACCCAGGGTGTGCCCATGCATAAGTCTCCGGATCATATGATTCATATACATAATTCTCCATGGTGAGAGCAACTGGGAATGGAGCAGGGGGAGATTCTCTAAACCAATAGTCTTATTAACAACCGCTATCGTAGGTGTAGCAGCGAGGTAGGGATCTTCTACCTCTTCATGGTTGCGACTGTCGAGGATTTCATGGGTTTCCTCAGAATATCGTGGTTCCTCAAAGATAGTGCCAGATCTAAGTGACTCCAATGCTTTAAAATTGATTTCCTGAGTCTCACAATCGATAATTGCCTTTGACAATGCTAAGAATGGCTTTCCAAGAATAATTGGAGACTGGGTGAATTCTCCTTGATGCTTAATATCAATGATCGTGAATTCTACTTTGAGCGGAGCACCTTGGAATATCATGATGACATAAATGATTCCTCTCGGCCGCTTTATCGATCGATCAGCCAATTGAACAATCTCTCGTATCTTCTGAATCGATCCCAGTTTGAGTTCATGAAATACAGAGGTCGGGAGGATATTGATTGGTGAATCGTCATCAATTCGAGCATGGGTGAAAATTGTGTCTTTGATCATACAATCAAATCTAGGCAACCGCTTCACTATATGGCTCTTGGTTTTTCTCCTCAATACCAAGGAGGAGGCCATGGACAAGATATGTCTTTCAGTCTTTATTCTAATCCTTCCCGACTTTTGATCATTAATTTGTCCATTACAAATTCTTTAAGGTCGGGGAAGTGTTTGATGGCCTTTATAAAGGGAAGTTCAAACATCAATCTTTTTTCCAGTTTTTCCCGTTCAGCAGGATCCAAATTCCTCAGATCTTCTTCAGTCTCAATTTTTATGAATTTTTTTGGATTTTTGAATTTTTTGGTGTTTTTGAATATTCTCATTTTTTAGTATTTTTTGTGTGGTGTGGTGATGTGATGTGTTCCGTAGATGAGAAGGGGCCTTGATATTCAGAGTAAGAGTCAAAAGCATAGACATTCCTAGAGGAATAATATGCAGAGGTGTCATTGTCAGACTCGTTCCTAGGTTTCTGAATATCTTCAAAATTTTCAGCATGATATCCAATGATTTCCTCATTCATTTTTTATGTCCGAGTCACCATAGAATGAAATTAGTCGGTCGGCGAATTTTTGAAATCTATCCTCCTTTAATTCGAATCTTTTATTTATCCTCAAAATATCATTCTCAAAATTTTGTTCATGATCAATCATGGGAGCAGTCGATGTGTGTTCAATAA
The DNA here is from genome assembly GCA_037367405.1 of Ottelia alismoides. Lineage (NCBI taxonomy): Eukaryota > Viridiplantae > Streptophyta > Magnoliopsida > Alismatales > Hydrocharitaceae > Ottelia > Ottelia alismoides. Next base: position 446,995 of record JAZKJV010003791.1, read on the forward strand.
TTTCATCTTCCATTTTCCTGTATGTGCTGAGAGGAGAGTTTCTCGGAATATCCAATATATGATCATTATTTTCTGAAAATATCTCCTCAATAATTATGGAAGGCGGCTGCTCATATGGTCCAGGCATGTGGAGTTGGTCCGAGTTGAGTTCAATCCTTTGATTGTGAGTGGTCGGACCTTGATATTGTGGAGTCAGCATACATGGTTGATGTGTTTCTATGTGGTCAGTCCAATCCTCTATTTGAGTATCATATCTGAAGAGGGGGTTGTTATGGTCAATCCAAGATGATGATTGTTCATTTATGTTTACTGGCGGGGAAGACGGGAGATTTGAATAAGTGTTGAGTTCGATCATGTGGTTATAATCTCCCATGAATGATGGATTGACGTTTATCGAATATGAAGGATGAATTGTATGATCGACATAGAGAGGATTGATATATGAAGAAGTGGAGACCTCAGTCGGTTGTTGGTTTGTCTGGTCTGAATACAAAGGGTTGTCATTCATGAAGCAGATCAGATTTGTAGAGAGAGTTGGTGGTTGAGAGTCTCTTGTGAGAGTTAGACGAGGTGTTTTGGGTCTAACCGATACGAATTCATTTTCATACTATAGCTCTGATGGATTCTCGGATAAATGTTCAGCCATTTTTGAAAAGAATGAGGGATTGGGTCTGCAAGAGTTTTTGGACAATAGTTTCATGATGAGGTTTAAATCAAGAAAGGAAAGATGATTGCACGGGATAGTCAAAGAAATTTTATCAAATGTGCAGCTTTTGATGTTCGATATTGGTTCACGCACACCAATGCAAAAACAAATCAAACCCTGGGTTCACCAACTCACACAATGAAGCCGTAAGAGTTTGACTATTATCTTTTCAATTTTAAGTTGGTGATAAATCAGTCTTGGAAAGAATTTAGCGTGCTGTTAGGTGCCGAAATTTTCTTAAAGATTGTCAAGAGTTCGTATAACTAGTTGCATCTACTTTCAGCCAATATAGGTGTAAGTACGGATTGTAAAATGGCTACCCGTGTTACTTAAGGATGGAGCCTTACGCGGTGTCCTTTAAACCACCCACTCTGCTAAGAAAGTCCGGACTGGTTACCGGCTACCCGTATTCTCCACTGAGAAGTAGTTAATCGTTTTTAAAATCAGTAGTCTGAATGAAAATGTCGGAGCTTGGTTCTAACCTTAAGTGTCGTCTCTCGCTCACTCAGAAAAATAAAAGCATCCAAGTTCGGGGTTGCTCTTCCGCAAAAATTCTTGATTTTATGGGTTAATTTGAAATCAGCTATATTTAGAAGTTTCAATTTTAAGTACGCGATCACTGAAGAATTTAAGTGAGCAGAAATATATGTCTATCGTCCAGTATCAATTTCCTTTAAAATTATGTGACAAAACAAGAGGGGGAAATTCGGAAAAAGACGATGTACGCAAAAACAATGATGTATGCTTAGTTAGAAGATTTACAGTGAATACTCGCAATCTCCATGTGGGATGCAATACAGAATTGAAAAATTATTCTAAATGAATGCAAGCCGATGAAAAACCGTACATAAGCAGAAAGTTCTATTAACGGGAAAGAATTGAGTTGAATTTTTGGCTAAATTGAACGATCTATGTGCGTCTCAGTTAAAGTGAAGTGTGGCTTAATTCCTACGAGCACAATTAAGAAATGAAAATGCTCTGAGAGCCATATGTGCAGGTCTATCCTAATCACCACTCAAGTCGGGCCCCACCCTCAACAGAGAGTGAAACATTCCATGCCACACCACAAGAATAGTTCAAGGTCTTTTTACACATGCAAGAGTCCAAACAGACACCGCTATAAATGAGCAATTAATTACAAAAATTTAAAAATTACAGAAATTAAAACCTAGACTCTATGCTCTCTCACGACTCGACTCGATCTTAATAAATTTGCGGCTTTTTCGAAAGTCGGTGAAGATGCTTTGGTTCCTAAAAAACAGCTCCACGTATGCCGGGTACCTCGCAAGAAAAATAAGAGAGATTTGTGTAAAAGAGTGACTTAATAAAATGCTGAAAATAAATGCAGAAAAAGAAAAATTTAGGAAATTTACAATGAAAAATTTGGTGGTCAGACTACCCGAATGCGGAAAACCGAATGAAATTTTTAAAACACAAAACTAAGCCGTTTGGCTCCCCGATAACGCCGCCATCTGACGAGTCTGAAATTCGCTTGTTAAGAAGATGTATTTATCGTCGTACGTAAAAATATGATATGTCGTTTGTTGTAGGTGGCAATCAGAATCAGTCAAGAATATAACCACACCAAATATTCGTCGATTTTAATGAATGTGGTTTTTTTTGTTTATTTTACTTGGGCAAGTTCCAAGGTCGAACACAAGGAGGCAAAGGAACACCCTAGAATTATGTCTATCAAAATTCAGGCGTGGTTTTCGAGATAGTCTTTTTTTGGAATTTTTAATGCAATAGAGAATGCAATATGCAATTTCGGCCTATTTTAGGGACTAAAATGTCAATTATGTTCAAACGATGTCCGAAAAATATGAAACTTGTCCACGATGCAAAATATGGTGAAATAAATGCACTGTAAATTTTTGGAATTTTTTGATGCAATATGATTTTTTTATGAATTTTGAAATGCAAATAAAATAAATTTTAATATTTAATTATAATAAATACTAAACCTACTTATTTTTAAGGAATTAAATTATCTAAGATCTATTACTATTATGGACCTCAGAAAAATCGTAAACCTCGAAAATGTGAGATCTAGTACCTATTAAAAATCGAACACTAAAATATGCAAAATGATGTTTACAGGACAATCTATGCATGCAAATGCAATTAGTTTTGGGCATAATGTTAAGCACAATTAGTTATACAACATTTGATTTTTCGGGAATTTTTAGAGCAATGGTTAATCAAATACAAATTTCAGATCACAAACTGGGAAAATATGTAATTTTCCACAAAATAATTATTTATTAATAAACCATTAATCACAAAAATGTTCACAATATGTTAAATAGCAGAGAATTAATGGACGAACATCATGCAATTTTTTAAAAATAAAATGATGCAGAGAAGAGGTTCAAAATAGAGGGGGAATACATGGGTATAACTGCAATAAATAAATATAAATAAAATATGCAGGAGGGCCTAGATGTAATTACCGAAGAGTTGGAGGGGTTCAACTGCAAAATTGCTAGAGGGGCATGTGCCACGCTTGTCGGTGGATTGGAGCGCTATATGGAGGAGGTCCAGGGGGCTCTCTGTAATTAGCCCAGCGGGTCACGTGCTAAGCACGTGACCCTGGGGGTGGCTTGTAAATCTGGAGCTCTTCGGGGGCTTGGACGCAAAGTGTCCCCTCGCTCACGTGTGTAACACGTGAGGAGGGTCTCAGACTTAGGCCCGACCGGCGGTAAGAGGAGGAGAGGCGAAGGTGGCCCGGCCAAGGCGGATGTCCGACGACTGTGGCAGAGCTGAGCCCAACCCAGATGGTGGAGCGTAAGGCGGAGGAGCAGGGCACATGCTGCGCGATGCCGGGGCTTCAAGGGCCGGCGAGGCGGAGGTTGTCGATGAAGCGGTTGTGCGAAGGTGGTTGTAGTCGTCGGTGAAGTGTTGTCGGAGACGTAGCTGGAGCATGTGAGTATGATGGAGGTCGATGGCGAGTCGTGGGAAGAGTAGATGAAGATGATGGTCGTTGGCTCGATGCCAATAGCGGAGCAGGAGCAGGTGCGGCGTAGAAGCTCCATGGCTGCAACGAGGGCCAGGTGAGGTCCTCGGATCTCACCTCTAAGGTGCCTCGCTGGCGTTGTCATCGCGACGAGGGGCTACTTAGTGCTATCAAGGGATGAGAACGGCGAGGGGCGACGACACTTCCTAAATAGGGTTGTTTTGGGCACCGGAGATGGAAAGAATCAGGGGAGGATTTGGGGATCGACGATTGAATTGAATCGAGATGCGACGCGAGAAGGAGATGGCTGAGATCCCCGACGGAGATGGCGAGGATGGCGGCGGAGAAAATCGCGGCTAGGCGAAATACACGGCAGAGGCGGAGGGATCGAATTGGGAACGGTGGTAGTGGGGAAGATGATCCAGGAGCCGTTCGATCAGCCATGATCAGACAGTCCTCTTCGTGCCATGTGGCGACATGGGGTGCGAAAGGGGCGGGTACGTGCAGAGCACGTACTTGGGAGGCACGTGAGACACACGTGAGGTGGCTAATTTTATTTTTATTTAATTTTGTTAAGGAAAAACGAATTAATAAATAAGCCAAAAATGGCTGACACGTGGCGGTGATAAACACAGATTTCAAGAGAGCCTAAATGGTGTCTCACACAAGGCGGAGACAACCGTCGCTGTGGCGACTCTCAAATGAAACCTGTATTTAATCAACAATTAACCCACACTACAGATCAACAATTAGAAATAAATGTGGAGTTAAAATTTATTTTTAACTTTGCACATATGGTGTATAGGGACAAGTATGCAGAGAGTTCGAACACAGGGAGCAAACAGGGTAGATCAAGCAATGTGTGTGTATGCGAGTGATGTCTACACTATGCAAGCAAACAAAGATTTTTGTGGGTTTTTAATTTTTAATATTTTTTATCTAATTTTTAATTTTGTATTTTGATTTTTAATTTTCTGATTTTTATAATTTATATTTTATATATTTTTTTCTTTTTCAATATTGGAATATAAGGACAATGTAATAAAAGGGAAGATAAACTATTTATAAAAATGTGCAAAAATAACCAGAAATTCAAAAATGAAATCTTTTTGGTGTTTTTATAATTTTCTACTGTTTTTGTGATTTTTGGGTATTTTTCAAAATATTTTTGGTATTTTTAAATACTGAAATAAGGGCAAACAATGAAATATGTGCTGGCTGTGAGTAAAATGGGAATTAAAATTCGCAAACAACAACCAAAGTTTTTCACACTAATTTTCAAATAAAGAGAATGAAATATAGAACAAACAGGAATTGAGTTTGTATTTTTCTGAATTTTCTTTGATTTTATATATTTTTTGAAGTTTTTATGTATTTTCTAATTTTTAAGGTTTTTCTTTTGAGATTTTTACTGATTGACACTAATATAGGTTAAAATAGACACTAGGGAATTTTTTTTGGAATTTTTCGAGGTATTTTAATATTTTTTTGGTATTTTCTAAACTAGACAGTAGGCAAAAGCTAGTTTTTGATTTTTAATAAATATAAAAATAAAACAAAATCAAAAACGAAAATAATGGCGTGGAAGTACAAGCACACATGAGCTTAAGTTCAAATTTTTAGAATTTTTAAGATTCAAATGAGGCTCCAAATATTTAGATCAAGTGAGCAAGAAGTAAAGGCCTGGCAGGGGCTTTTCTGCAAATAGACAAAACTCTGGGGTTGATCAGGCAATTTTGCCACAAAATTTGTACTTAAACAAAAAGTAACTGGACTAAACGTCAAAACAAAAAGCTGCAAGGGCTTTAATGCAAACATTCCCAGGCTCACGTGACGCGCACGCGACCTGGCGGGGATATAAACGTAAATACGCAAAAACTTAGGGGCCTCTTTGCAATAGTACCAGAAACTTATTAACTGCAAGCAAAAGTTTCAATATTAATACTAAATGGGCAAACCTCCCGGGAGGTCCTTGCAAAAATCGCTAGGTCACGTGTGCAATGCACGTGACCTGGCGGGGGCCTCTACGTAATATTACAACAACTAGGGGGCGTTACGCAATTTATACAAAAACTTAAAGCTTCAGACGAAAGTTTAAAGAGTTTGAAATAAATCCAAAAAGGACTGGGGGTGAGTAGCAAAATACCCAGCAGAGGGGGGCGATCCGACGGCGACGGGACTCCTACTTAAACACGTGGCGCGCCCAGGGGGAACGATACCCCTTCGTTTTCTGTGGTCCTGATTAGATCTGGAGCAACGATCGGACGGCTGGAGGCTTGCAAAATCCAACGACGCCTGTAGCTTCGTGAAGAACGCGACCAAGATCGACGGCCCAGGAGATCTCCGGAAGAACACGATGAACTCGCCCCTTTGGCGAGTTTGATTTGAGTGCCGCTCCCCCTTCTGGACACCTGGGAGCCTTCTGACGGTTGCTAATGGTTCCTGGAAGCTCCCTCTAGCAAGTGGTGGCTCAAAATGGCGGGTTAATCGCCGATGTACATCCACGACATTCACGGGAGGAAGAAGCTCCAGGTGGTTCGTTCTGCGGCAAAATCGACTCCAGATAGAGTCTTTAGTCCCCTGCGAACTGCAAATGAAGAGCAAGCGCAACAGTAGATGGTCCAAGGGACGGATTGGTGCAATGATGGTGGCGTGGGGTCGGTGAATGCCGTCGCCGGAGCTCATGGGTGGATCTGAGCGAAAAGTGGGTCTGGATCGAAATGGAGTAGGGTAAAATGAACCTAAGACTACACTATGTATGAAAATGCAAGAAAAACAAAGATAGAAATGACCTCAAGGGCTGGGGAGCCCAAGGAATAAACCTCGACGGCCAAGAGGCCGGAGGTGGCTTGGAACACGCCGCCGAACTGGTGGATCACCTCGACAAGGTAGGGGATCTTCCCTCTGTCACAGGGGACCCCGTCGCAAGCCCTCGGAGGGAGTAGCTCAAGATAAAGCGGTTCAAGGAAGAAGAGAGGGCTGGAGGGTCGGTTTTGAAACTTGGTGGAAGCGGCTCGAAAATCGAGGAGCCTCGGGCGAGTCAACGTCCCTAAGGTCGAAAAAATCGCTGGGCGAGGTAGAAGGATCATAGGTGAGCAACTTTGCAGAAGGAATCATCCTCAAATGGTGAAAGGCGTGGCCGCGATAAGTCCAAGAAAACGGGCGCTCGAGATGGTCCAGAAGGTATAGACCTGGGGTCAGGGAGTTGACCCCCGGTCAAAGGATGGCGTGGCCTGATTGGGCCACGTCATCCGCAAAAAGACAAAAAAGAAATAAACATCTTGTAAATTGAATTAAAAATAATAAATGGATTAATTAATTTTAGGTTATGCAATAAAAAATGTTTATTAATTTATTTAGTATTTTATTCTGATTTTTAATTAATTTTATGAAGTATATTTTTACAAGTTACCTTTATACCCCTATATAGGTATACTATCTATATACTTTATTACTTTGATTTTTATTTTGTATATTTTAATCTTATTATTTTTATTTAGTATTTTATAAAATTATAAAATACTTTTATACACATTAGAGTATTTTTATTTTATTTTTCTGAAATAAAATATAAGTATAAAAAGTATAGGTATAAATATAGGTAAGGTATCTATGTATTTGATATATACAAGTATTTTTATTTGGATTTCTTTTGTATTTTATTCTGATTTTAATATACATATTTAGTATAAGTAATATTTACAAAATTATAAAAATAAAAAAAATAAAAAATAATGAATAATTAATAAATTGAATATTTTAATCTGTACAAGTATATAATGAGGGTCCAAAACTCAACTTTCAAACCGTAGCATCGCCAAATGCGAAACCACCGCCTTTAAATAGCTTATTTTATTCTATATACAATTAAAGGTGAATATGCTGCATTTGGAGTTTTTAGGTGTGAGATACAGGTCTGGGAAGTTGGGATTCTGGATTTTTATTCAGACCATAACTTTTTATCTGTATATTATTTTTCAGTGAAATCAATTTTGTATTTTTCTTTATTTAATTATCTACAACTTTCATGTACAAAGTTTCTTTATTTGATGTATAAAAAGTGGAACCAAAAATAGGTCCCAAAATGAATAAAGAATGAATAAAATAAAAGGGTATTTTTGTTGTATTTTTGACCTTATCTCCCCCTACTTTATTCCTGGTCGATCTATTCATCAAGATGACTAGGTCTCGGGGTTTTGGGTCATAAAATATTTACAATATTTTATTCTTTTTCTTTTCTTTTATTTATTCTATAATTTTGGCTTTAATTACAGTATTTTATACACTATTTGGATGCACATGCATGAATGCTAAGATGATGATTTTAATGCTATTTATAGGAATTTGCTAGGGTTTTTGATGCCAAAATGATAGAATAAAGATGATGAAATGTGGATTCATCATCCCCCTATACTTTACCTTTGCTAGTCCCTAGCAAACACTTATGCAATAAGTGCAAAAGAAAGAAAGAAAAGAAAAAGAAGAAGAACTTGGATTTAATTTGATTATCAAACTTGTCTTCACAAAATCAAAGTTTGGAGCTTAAGTCGGACCTTTGGAATTTTAGTGCGGGCAGAACCTTAGTGAGAACTGAATTTGAAATCCAACAGTCCTTGAGAATCCCAAAACTCTGTCCAAGTCTCCTCAATAGCCAGGTTAGAAATACTTCAACTCATATGCAAACTCTTACGACTATGAGTCTGACTCGTACAGTGTAAGTGATATGTAGCTCCCCACCTCAGAAGTAACAAAGAAACAACCTCCCCCACCCTGGTAACTCTAATGCCTTGGTCTAGCAACTCTTTCCTCGAGAAGAGGGGTATTCCCTTCTAAGTTCAAGTGCAACCAGCTCAAGAAGAGGGGGAATAAGAGGTATAGAATTTTGGGAGCTCAACCGGTGTAGCTAAGTCTCCCGCTGCAAGCTTCATGAGATGTAACATGGATACCATAAGCTTTTGCTTTATTGGACTATATACACTCCGGTGGGGTTATTAAATTTTCAATCTGACCCACCATTTTTTTGGAGTTCTCTTTTTTTTAAGTGCCTCTGTACAACATATCTACATGGTGCAGCATATATACAAGAAATTTTCCTCTTGAGCCAGTAGACTATCCCTCTTTTGAAGCTTTATTGCAACCCACTGCTTCTGTCTTTAGCCTTCATCACCGCTAGACCAAGTTGAGGCGCACTTCCTTCACTAGAAGAAGAAGAGAGGTTCCGCCTAGAAGTACTACCCTCATATGCTACTGATGAATCTCCATTTCATCACCTTTATTCTATCATTTTGGCCTTAAAAACCCAGCAAATGCATGTAAAAAGCCTCAATTTGTACATAATAGCATCCATCCTTTATTGTATTTATTGTACATTAAATAAGGTTTTTAATGCCAAAATTATAGAATAAAGGGAAGAAAAGAAAAAGGAATAAAATATTGCAAATATTTTATGACCCGAACCTCGAGACCAAGGCCAACATGGAATTGGTCGACAAGGAATAATGTAGGGGGAGATAAGGGCCAAGAATACAATAAATACCTCGTTTATTTATTCATCCATTCATGCATTTTTGACACCTATTTTGTACATAATTATTTATTCATCAAATAAAGAAACTTTGTACATGAAAATTGTAGATAATAATGTAAATAAAAATACAAAATTGAGTTTGTGTAAAAATAATACTCAGTGTACATTTTATACACAGAATAAAAAGCCAAAATCTCAACTTCACAGACCCATATCTTGCAAATAAAAAATCTAAATCACCCAAACTCACCTTTAATTGTATATAGAATTCCAAGAACTATTTTATAAAATTAGTTTCATAATTTTTGGAGTCCATCTGTGGAAGTTAGGTTTTTGACCCACTTTGTACATAATACCTGATTAAAATATTCATTTTATTCAATGTTCATCATTTTTTATATTAATTCATATTTTTAGAATCTTGTAAATAGTGTATCTAATACAGAAACATATTAAAAGCTAAAGAAAACCAAAAAGAAATTGCAAAATAAAATAAGTGTATAAGCTACATAGACAAAATACCTATGTTAAGAATATATATAAATAAAAAGGGATTTTAATTATTTTATTCTTTATTCATTTATATTTTTATAATAATGTATATATTATACATAACGTATTAAAAATACAAATCCAAAATAAAAACAAATAAAATTCATTAAATCAATTAAATGTATACAATATATAGGTAAAATACCTATAAGTATACCTACATGTACATAAACACATTTATTTAAAAATATAAATAAACTCCTAAAAATTAAATAAAAATACCTTTATACTCACAAAAATAAATTATAAATTTCTAAAATAAGCCAATAAAATAATAAAAGAAAATAAACAAATTAAAAATAAAATACACAAAAACACATATAAATACATACCTATACACATTATTTTAATAAAACTGTAATAAAATACTTCAAAAAATTAAGTAAAAATTATAAATAAATACTTTATTAATTTATAAACATTTTTTATTTTATAAGTAATTCCCAATTAATTCATTTAATATGTTTAATAAATTAGTCATGATCGGTCCGATGTGGACCCATCAGGGGCCAGGGAGTGTTGACCTCCGCTCAACTCCCCCTGCACCTCTGATTTTCATCAGAAATGTCTTTTCCCCGCTTTTCTTGCATTTTTCCCGCTCGCTACAGTCATCAATCAACAACAATCACTTCACGAGATTTACTCCCCCTTCATCCGTGATCCCCGCCGATCATTTAGATCCTTTGTACATAACTCGTATCGCTGCCTACAGCCCGGTCAATAAGGGCGACCCATCTTGTTTATAAATAACTCCATCTCCTTCTTCTCCGCTGTGGACGCACCTCCTTCCTCCTTCGAACCTCCTTGACCTTCAGGGGACCTCCTGCTCCTTGGCCCTCCAGCCAAGTTCGAGCTGCGCATTTATCATTTTTGGTAGCTTTTCATTCCAGCATTTTATTCCAGTCATTTATTTCGAATTTAGATTATTAGTGTAGCGTAATTCAGCCAATTCGAAGTTCGCCGGAGCTCCGCTCCGGCGACTTCTCCACCGTGCCATCGTCGTTTTCCCGACTCGCTTTCGCCTTAATTTCGTTCCTTTCCGTGTTCTCCACCTTCCAGCCACCTTTTTCCAACCAGATTTGCACCAGATTTGCGAACCGAAGTCTCGACTCCACCCATCACTGGAGACTTCACCACCTCGCCCATTTTGACGCTGACAGCTTCAAACCCCAGGTCGAGGGTGATGCCCTCGAGCCTAGTTTTCTCCCTGTGCAGGTTAGGTGCACAATAAAGCACCAGGAGTCGAGTTACAAGCAGGCAGAGGTACCTGGAGCTGCCATCCTTCTCCGAGCTTGTGGCGGCGTTCCAGGGTACCTCCGGCCGATCTAAGACCTCCAGCAAGAAGAAGACCCTGCCAGGAAGCTTTTTGGACCTTCAGGAGCGGTGAAGACCGGCGGAGGGGCGAGATTTGGTCAGAAGAAGCTCGCCCCGGCGAGCCTTCTTCCCTGTTCTTCCACGTGTGCTCTCCGCCGTTGGATGAAGACGAAGGCCCAGGTGGAGTCTCAGTCGTCCGATCCCCCACACTCAGACCGTCAGATCATCTTGGATGATCTAATCCAAGCCGTGGATCGCGAACCATCATCGGCCGTTGGACGTGCGACGCGTGTCAAGTGAAGTAATCCTAGCCGTTCGCCAGCGCGCCTTTTAGGGGTAAATTGCATATCCAGCCCCTGCCTTTTTGTATATTTAATGTTTAATATTGTAAATAAAATATAACGTTGTAAATAATGTGGAAATTTTGCATGAAACCCCTGTATTGTTTTCCATATTACACTTGGGTCCAGTCCACGTCACCTCACGTGTAGTCCCACGTGAGGTGGTAAAATTGCACAAGTCCCCCTATATTTTTGCATATTTATCTTTATTCCATAAAATAAAATTTCCAGTGTATTATTTTTGTGAAAAATTGCATTTAGGACCCTATATTTTCGGAAATTACATTTTGGTCACTGTGGGTGCGGATCACGTGTAGTCCCACGTGATGGTTAATTTGCAAGGGGGCCCTGGAGGGTTTGTTTATTTGGTTTCAGTTCTTAAAAATTGCAAAACACGTTATAATCTTCTGGTATTTTTGCACTGACGCCCTTGGAAATTACTTTATTTGCAAAAATGCCCCTGCTAGGCTGTTTTATTTTTGTGTCTTTTATCTATTTATTTAAATACCTACGAGGCTTTTAAAAATCCAGAAAAATTAGGTTAAATGCTTCATACCTTGTATTTTCACGTCCTTATTTTATTTCACAATTTTGGAATTTTTCCTATTTATTAAAAATGAAAAAGAAGCCCATTTGATACTGTTCAAGTAAAAAAATACAAAAAATAGAAAATGTTTTGAAAAATTCCAAAAAAAATTATATATGGTATATTTATATCTATATTGAGTCCAGAAAATGAAAACCCTAAAAATAGAAAAAAAAACATAAAAATTTCAAGAAGCTCCAAAATCCTAAAAAAATAGAAAAACCCTTAAAAAATCCAAAAAAAATATATTTTTCTCTTCTGTAATTATCTATATATTATTATTAAATGTATTAAAATTAATTTGGGTAATTTTGGAGTTTATTTTATACTTTTAAAACCCAAATTCTATTCGACCATTTGATTAGTGCCATATTAGGGACATTTTTGAAATTAAAAATACATAAAAATTAGCAAAATTCCAGGAAAACAACAAAAAAATTAGAAAAATACAAAAAGCTTAAAAAATCATGTATATATATATATTTTAAGCATTTATATCTCTATGTATATATATGTATACCCATATACTTACTATCCCTCTCTCTCTTCTTATATATATATATATTTATATATTAATACATATCTATATATTCTATAATTAAAAATATAAAAAAAGAGACAATAAAAAATATAAAATATAAAAACCAAATAAAAATCATAAAAACAAAAATAATATATATATATATATATATAAACCCAAAACCCACAAAAACAATAAATGGACATGAACAAATGGATTGAATAATTACACAACACACATACATTCCCTTCGCCTCCCAGTGTTCGACCTCTACCTGTACTTACACCTATACACATTTGCATGTAGAGTTATAATAAATTTTAACTCCACATTTTTGGATATTCATTGCATATATTTATTGTGGTTTAATTGTTGATCAATTTGAGGATTATTGAGCGGTCACCGCATCGACTGGATCTCTCGCCTTGTGAGATATCTAGGCCCTTGATAATCCTCTTTCATCAAATGGCACCGTTGCTGGGGAGGCAACGGATTTTGTATGATTTTGTGCGCTTATTTGTTCATTTATTCAATTATTTGCTCATGTCCATGATTCAGCTATTTGCTTGTTTTTATTCTTCTTTGATATTATTTGATTGACTGCTCTGACCATTTCTTTCCTTTGTCTTTGATGCGAGGGACCGCCAAGCGAAGGAGGACCTCCTAGGATGACCTATGCACCCAAGCAAGGTGGAGTTGGCTCTTCTATGCTAAGCCAACGGGAGAGAGCATCAAAGAGAGAAGAAAGAAATTTTTTTGAAGACAGTCTCTATTTTTATGCATATTATTTCATTATGTATATTCATGTGAGAGAGTGACACTTAGAATTTTGTAATAATACAGGACTCTCACAGGTACTTTCCGACTCCCGAGGTCCATTGCCCGAGGGATTGTTCCCTTGGGGGCCTCGACGGTTTTGACGCTCTTTCTTTTTATTTTTATTTTTATTATTTTGTGTGAATGAGCCCTAGCTTAGGAATTGCTTGCCGATATATTAGGTCCGAACACCCTAAATATATTTGCATGTACCTATAGCGCGTTTTGGATCTAGTCAAATCTAAACAGTCGGTTCATTTATCTCTTAACCCTTGTGCCGTGAGCGAGCCCCATCAAGTGCTACTCCTGAACTCGAGTGTTTCGAGAAGAGGAGGGGTGAGCCAAGACCGGACTCTTCGGTTAAGGATAAGTGACCGACTTGTGGTGCTTCACGATAATAGCAGTTACTATCTTAGGGCGATTTCTTCGGCTTGCATTTGCATATAGCATAGGTTTCAATTCTGTTATGCATCCCGCATGGAGAGAGCTGGGAAGCACTGTAAGTCTTCTTACTTAGCATGCATCATCGATTTCCGACTTGCATGGCTTTTCCGACTTCTCCCTCTGTTTTTGCCACTTAGGATTCTTAATGGAAATTGGAACCCCGATAGGCACGTGCATTGAAAATACCCAAAAAAGTAATAACTTAAATAAAAACGGGACTGCTAACTCTATTGGACTTAAAATAACAATGGACTTCCTTGTCTTGGGGAGAGCAACCCCCTCATTGTATGCGTTTTAAGTGCTCACGTACACGCTAAGGAGTAGAGCCCAAATCCTATCAAGCCTCCTAAGTGTTTGTACAACTTTGTGATTCACACCTAACTTTAGAAACCAAAAAGATAAATGACCGTCACCTGACGGTCTTCACTGTGTCGAGTAGGTGAATTGGGGGTTTTGCCTTGTGTATTGATTGTGACTTGGAGTCCGCTGTGTTTCTCATCCTTTATTAGAGTAATCGGTCCCATCGTGTGAGTCATGCATTTTTCATCTTTGAGTCTCTCTACCTCTCTTATACATATACCTCTTCATTTGCATTACTCGCGATATTGGCGCTTGAGCTCAATCATTCTTCGCCAAGTCCTTTGTTTGTCTCTTCTTCATCACTTCCCTCGTATTCTCTGTATCATCCCCATCTTCCTCGGTTCGAGGAGAGCCTGCTCTTCGGACCACCATTTTGACGGTGTTCCCGCCCTGTGTGGAACACCCAATTTTGTCTGTGTCTCGATCTTCTCGCCCGCCCTCCTCGTCCCCTCTATATCATTCTTCTATCGCTCATGATATTGGCACGTAACCTCAATCAGCTTCTCCACCCCCATTGTGTCCCCTTCTTATCCATCTTCTTTGTGTACCCCGTATCACCTCTCCCAGTTACCCAGAATGTTGTGCATATTGATGAGGCTCACATCGAGGATTAGGTCTACAGATTATTTGTGTAAGTCAGGCCAATGATGTTAAGGATGCTGGGATTGATTTGGTGGATTTGACTGTGGATACATGCATACGAGTGCATTGAGGATTTCTGATGATGCATGATCATTAGGTGTGATTCGTTATTGAGTATTTAGATCTCGCACCACTGGATTGAGGATGTGATGTGTTCCAGTGATTCGAGGATGATATCATGATATTTCTACTGATCCATCTATTTTGAGGTTCGGCCCGTCTTTATTTCGATTCTGGATGGACTATCTTGATATATGCTTCATGATGACGGTGCCCCGACCCTCATGATATCTCATCTCTTAGATTGGCCCATCTTTGATCTCATGCCGCTTTGATCCACCCTGGCACTTAGAGGATTCCTGACTATTTATGGTGCCATCTCAGCCAGATTTGATTGACCTGAGGGACATCTTGTGAATGACCTGATTATTTGCTCCCTCACCTGATCTTATGCCCTCCTGATTGATAGATTCACAGTATTTCGAGGACCTGAGATTTTATGCCAGCATTCCCGCGCTGGTCATAGATATAGATCGCATTCCTCCCCAAGGACTATCTGCGGGAGAATGCGGCAATTTCTAGGACTATGGTTTCATTCACTACTTGGTCGCCATTGTGATGGGACACTAAACCGAGTCAGACGATATGCTTGATTGGCCTCCCTCTGTGACTGTGTGCCCGATCTGTTGGCACATGAGGCCAACTGTCAGATTACTCTCCTTGACGGTCCTTGCAAGGCAAAGCTCCACTCTTCTGATTATTCCATGCCTAGTTCATAGCTCTCCGAGGGTTATCTGCGAGAAGCTAGGACACATTTTAGCTCTCTTGGTCTCTTCTGCTTGTAGATGGTCTGTCGTCTATCGAGACTATGTTTTCTGTGGATCCGTCTGATGGGTCCGGCTCCTTCGAGCCATTCTCTCTCCTTGACGACCCTCGCAAGGATGAGATGTACTCTGATTATGCACTGCATAGCTCACATCGCTTCCCGAGGTCTATCTGCGGAAGGATGTGACACTGTCGTTAGGATCGGCTTCACTCACCTCTGGTGTCGCCACCTTGTTGGGGCACGAAGCCGATTCGTCTGATTTGAGTGCTCGGTCTCCCTTTCTGATTATGCGCCTGATCTGTTGGGGCACGAGACCGACTTGTTCAGACTCCTTTGAGTCCGCTCTCCTTGACGGTCCTCGCAAAGATGAGTTCTTTTCTGATTATTCTTTGACTAGCTCGTAGCTCCCCGAGGGTTAACTGCGGGAGACTACGACATATTTCAGATCTGATTGGTCTCTACTGTTGGAAGCCGAGTTGTCGACTACTGGGACCATTGTGTGGGTCCGTCTGATGGACCCGGCTCCTTTGAGCCCTTATCTCTACTTGACAACCCTCGCAAGGTAGAGATACATTCTGACTATTCCTTGCCTAGATCGCAGTACTCTCCGAGGACTATCTGCGAGAGACTGCGACACTCTCTTTACGCTCGGTTCCCACTATTCACTGTGTCTCCGATCTGTGGAGCACGGAACCAAGTCGTTTGATATATGTGATTTTGGTCCCATCCTGAGTTGCCTATCCGATCTGCGGATCATGGGACCCATCTGATTAGACTCCTTTGAGTCTGCTCGCCTTGACGATCCTCGCAAGGCTGAGCTCTTGATATCTGTTATTTGCATGCTTAGTTGGCAGTACGTTCCCCGAGGGTTGTCTGCGGGACGCTGCCACATTCTTTAGATTATCCGGTCTCTTCTGCTGATAGCCGATATGTCGTCTATCGAGACCATGTTTACTGATGATCCGTCTGATGGATCATTGACACCTTTGCGTCTGCTCGCCTTGATGACCCTCGCAAGGTCGAGTCTTCTTCTGATTATTCGATGAATAGCATGTACCGCTCTCTGAGGGTTATCTGTGAGAGGGTACATTATTTTCTTGGTACTCGGTTTCACTTCTGGTGTCTCCTGTCTGATGAAGCACAAAGCCGAGTCTTCTGAGTTGTGTACTTGGTCCCCTCTCTGATTGTGTATCCGATCTGCAGATCACGGGGCCAAGTCTTCTGATTATGGTCTGATTCCTGGCTCATTTGAGCCTGCTCACCTTGACGACCCTCGCAGGGAAGAGCCATGTCTTGCGGCATTGAAGGCCA